>CM053584.1:113099812-113180045 GCA_028627135.1 Pseudochirops cupreus
TTAATTTAAGATAGATTTTCATTCTGTATCTCCATATACAGTGACTTCAAGGAGCTCTGTGATTACATTTACAAGTTGAGAACTGAGCATCTTGATCAATATAATACTTGCAAAGAATTGCCAAGGATGGGTTTGATTTGATACTAACATGAGAAGAATCTTCGACTTTTGCTGTTGTTGATATGGAGATTGTAGAAAGAGAGGAAGAAAGTTTACTGATGACTAAATCATTTTTCAGTATTTTGAATTAGGTGACTATATAATTTAGTTTTTGTCTGTGGATTTCTCAGGGTAAAATTAACAATTCATTTTAACTCCAGCCTTTCTCAGTCAAAGGCAGAACAAGCTGAATGAAAGCTCAGTTAAAAGCCTGCTTTGAATGCTTTGAGTGACTCTGAAGTACACGTGCTCAGCTGCTTTGAATCTCTGTAGAAAGAGTAGTTCCTGCAGTGGAAAAAAAATACGGATTAGGTAAGACTGACTCCACAGTGTTGCCGAGAATGGTTCCTGCAGCAGGTGCAGCAGCAAGTCCAATACATTCTCCAAAGGCCTTATTAGCACTTTGCATAGCAGACCCCATCCAGACCCTTGCATGCTTAATTCACGGCAAATTTCCCATCTGTTTACAGCTTCAGCCAGTGCTTAATTCAGGTGTCATCCCCATCCAGAGCCACTTGCCCCATCCCCATCCCCATCCAGAGCCACTTGCCAAGGTTGATTAGGAAGTCATGTCAATGATACTTGTTTCATCTGCTTTTGCACATTCACAATGGAAAATTTATATTGTTACCTTGACCTAGATACTTCAGACTGAGGCTTCTCTCATCTATGCAGAGAAACTCAGGCTTAGCTATTATGCAAATTGACTGAAAGCTCTTCCCATCCTCCTCAATTAATGACTACTCAGTTTGATCTCATAAAGAGTCTTACTGAATTCTATTAAAAAGATATTTTATTGGAGGGAGGAGAGGAATAGATGGAAAGTATATCTTCTTTTTTGGGGGCGGGGCGGTAACAGCATTAGTCCATTAATTTACTCTCTATGCATCATGAGGATTTTTTTTAAAAGAAACCTTAGTGGCAAGAGGGCAGTTGACAATGCAAATTTGTGTAGCTAAGACCCAGTAAAATACTATCAATTGAATCGAATAGACACTTTTTCTTATTATAGTATACTCTTAACTATAAGTAGATTATGTGCAATAAATTCATGTATTACTAACAATGCAAATAAGTTGGAGGGCTCAGCATGGAGGGAATGACTCTAAATGTTAGAATCTTCATTGACAAAATACCTCATGCCTTGATTTTGTAATGTGTGTACCTAAAACTAGCCTGTATGACCTTGAATAAATTACTTAACTTTTTGGGAATATCAGTTTCCTCATCTGTAAAATAAGGATTATAAGATCATGTATTTACAGCTAGAAGGTACCATAGAAGCCATCAAGGCCAACCTCCTTACCCAGGGTCACACAGCTAGTATCTAAGTCAGGGGATTGATTGGACTAGTTGATTTAAAAGACCCTTTGGAGCCCTGAAAACCAATAATTGGCAAATTGTCTGTTGCTTTGCATTATTTGTACAGTTCTCCATTAGGATAGATAATTCATTGTGTTGACTACAATTTTTTTCTCATAGCCAGCCACAGTTTAAGCTTGAGGCTTCCTTGAATTGCTAGTGAGGTAAAGTTTAAACAATGTACACTCCTTCAAATCTGCTATAAAATAAACACTTCCTCCCTCAGCTTTCTCCCACTGGAACAAAGAAAGAGCATTAGGCTCTGAAATTTAGCATGGTGTTCTTATTGCTATGAATAGAAATGACACACCTGGTCAGGACAGAGTTATGTGGGAAGGTGGTAGAGATTGGAGTACACGATTTGTAAAGTTGAACCTTCCAATCTGCAACATGCAGGAAAACTATTTTATATTCATTTTATCCTTGCTGGGGGAACTTTAAGAGTTGGGATTCTTGGTACTGTGTTAAAAGCCATGATTTATTGTCTTGGCCAGGATAAGTTCGACAAAAATTGTGCCTGTGACAGGAGAGGAAAGAATGGGAAAGGGATGGGGAACACAAAATCATGTTTATTAGAGAAAGCTTATATAATTGTAAATTGTCTTGGGCTCCTTTCCTTATTCCACCACTCTTTTGGTAGTGGGCTGCCATATTTTCACCTCACTGGCTTGATTAATTAGACTCATTTGCCCTCCCGCTTCCCACTCACTAGAGACTATGCAACCTGTCTTGTGAATGAATGGGGAAGGGGGGGCGGGAAGAGAAGATGCACAAACATTTATCAAGCACCTAGTATGTGCCAGATATTATGATAGACATTTTACAAATATTATCTCACTTTATTCTCACAACAACCCTGAGACACAGTTGCCATTATGATTCCCATTTTACAGATGGAGAAGCTAAGACAGATGGAGATGAAGTGACTTGCTCAGGGTCACAAAGCTAGTAAGTGTCTGAGGTCACATTTGAACTCAGGGCTTCCTGACTAGGCCCACTGCTCTTATTTATTGATCCTAGGTGCACTTATTAAATTATTATGTTAGTTTATAACAATTTATTATTATATTATTATATATATATACTATATATAAATAATTAAATTATTATTAAATTAAATATTAAACCACTCCTAATGTTTGTAAATGGCTTTGGGGCCATGGAGAGTATGCTAGTCAATGATATTACTCTAGGCTCCTTATATGTACTCTTTGAGTTATTTTTAGCTACCATTTTTCATTTTGTAAAGTGCTAGATGTTTGTGTTGTATGAATTTTCCTTTCTGTGTTGGATACCTTGAATGTTAGTAGAATTTCAACAATCTAGTGAACCAGATCCTATTGGGCAAGGACCATTGATTGGCATTTGGCCAATCAGTGTCATTCAGAAAACATACTTTACTTTAGCACGTGTTTGAAGAGCTATGTCCCATATCCATTTGTGGATGAAATATTCACAGAGAGATGTTGCATAAAAGATGTTTCACTTATTTACAGTATGATAGTAGGCATCCCTACACTCAAAGCAAGAGGTAAAAGGATTAATGAGTATGCAAAAAAAATACCCAAAATTAAAAAAAAATCACCTGCAAGGAAGATCACATTGGAAGATTACCTGAGACATTGGAAGTGGGAAAGTTTTATTGAAACATTTATCCATCATCCACAGGTGGGCAGTTAAATAAATACCACTTGATTGTGACAACACCTACACATAAAGACCAGGAGAGGGCAGTCTTCCAGCTCTCAAAAGTGAGTACCTTTCTAGTTGGCCATTGAGAGTAGGGGAAGAGCTCCGCTTCCAGCCAATCTGAATGTTTTCTATCCTATTAAATGTACCCCTGTTACTCCGTAATGTCAAGTGCAGTTAAAATTCTTTTATTTCCCCAAATGGTATTAGCCTTGTCTGCCAGAAAAAAGAAAGTGAGAGACACTAAAAATAGAGCTAGCTTTACTTGTGCTTTGTACATAGTTAGCTTTGGTCTTTCTCAGCTGCTTTGCTGTTTATCTTCTTCATATGCTTGTAATGGGGAAATGAAAAAAGAAAGGACAAAGGAAATGGCGAAAGAGAAGAAAAAGGGGGTTCTAAATCTGACCTTTAATGGTAGATGGTCTCAGCAGCCATGGACCAATGCCACTTCTGGCATTGGATCAATGTGAAGTACAGATTTGCAGAAGACATACTGAGTGTGTTCTCATATTTCTCTGGTAGTCACCAGTAACTTGGGTAGTTGGCTTGTCTTGTTATATTGAGTTTGGGATTAACAGAAGCAGATTTTCATTGACTTGTTTATTTACTTTTAGTTTACAAGATTCAGTTCCACAATCCCTTGAGTTTCAAATTTTCTCCCTTCCCTTCCCCTCCACCCCCATGGTGGCATGCCATCAAGTATAGGATCTGCAAATACTTTCACATTGTACAATAGTCTGGTTGTATAGAAGGGTTGTGACCAATGGAGTGAACAATGGGAAAAAAGAAAGAAAATCAAACAGGAAAAAGAATGATAGCCTGTAGGTTGCTTCAGTCTCCATTTAAACTCTGGTCTTTCTAGATCTTTCTCTGAATGTAGATATCTCCTTCCATTCTGAGACTTTTAGAGTTGTCTTATAGCTGTGCGTTGCTGAGAAGAGTCCAGTTTATCAAGGTTGGTCATCACACATACGATGTGTCTGTAATTATGTACAAATTTTTCCTGGTTCTGCTCTTCTCACTTAGCATCAATTTGTATAAGCCTCTCCAGGTACATATGAAGTCCCCATCTCCTTCCCATTTCTTATAGCACAATAGTATTCCATTACATTCATATACCACAGCTTGTTTAGCCATTCCCCAATTGATGGCATCCCCTAAATTTCCAGTTTTTTGCCACTGCAAAGAGAGCTGCAATAAATATTTTTGTACATATGGGTCCTTTTCTCACTTCTATGATCTCTTTGGTATACAACCTCAGAAGTTGTATTACTGAGTCAAAGGGTATGCAATTATTTATAGCCCTTTGGGCATAGTTCCAGATTGCTCACCAGAATGGTTGTATCAGTTTACAGCTCCACCAACAATGCATTAGTGTTCCATTTTTTTCTACATCCTCTCCAGCACTTGTCATTTTCCTGTTTTGTCATCTTAGATCTTAGCCAATCTGACTGGTGAGATGTGGTATCTCAAAGTTGTTTTGATTTGCATTTCTTGAATCAATAGTGATTTGGAGCATTTTTCCATATGCTTAAAGATATCTTTAATTTCTACCTCTGAAATTTGCCCGTTCATATCCTTTGGCCATTTATCAATTGTGGAATGACTTGTATTCTTATAAATTTTACTTAATTTCCTGTATATTTTAGAAATGAGGCCTTTATCAGAGGCACTGGTTGTAAATATTCTTTCCCAATTTCCCACTTCCCTCTTATTCTTGGTTACATTGGCTTTGTTTGTACAAAACAGAAGCAGGTTTTCAATAGTGGTTTTAGGAATCCTCAGCAGATTTTTCACTAGAGTATGAATAGTAGAGACTTAAAATTCCAAGTATCTGAAAGATGATAGATAGCCAATCTTAGTATTGGAATAGAAAAAAAGTATATGAGTCACTTTTGCTTCTCATAATCTCATAGTCCAAATGATTCCTTTTTTTTGCCTTCACATTTCTGGGTCAGTCATTAGCCGGAGTTAACTGAAAAACATCCGGGTTGAAATATAGAGTAATTTTGATTAATGTTCATGACATTATGTTGCTCCATTTGGTAAATAGTCTGCTATTCTGGTAGGTTAGCTCCAAGGCTTGAAAATATCACTCCTTCCTCTTTTTCATTTCTAGGTCAGGTACTATAGGGTAAGGATCCCAACATGTCTAGTAGGAGAAGGCTTTAAAGTCTCATGATCCCATAGAGATTCTAGTGGAAAGAACTGGAGTTTCTCCTGACCCAAAAGAGAGCTAAGAGGGATTTGTAAGATAGACTAATAGAAGGGAAGCCCCAGAGGTTTATGGGGAAGTGAATTCTGAGGGGTCTGGAAGGCTCAGGATCCTTTCGAAATGGTCACCACCAAGCATATTGTGATCTTTGTTTCTTGTACTCATGTTGTTAGGAGTTGTGTGTTTGCATTTGTGTTTGTGTGAGCACATGCGTACATATGCTTGAATTGACACAGAGCAATTTTCAGGGACAAGGAAAAGTCTCCAGTGCATCTAGAAGGAAAAGGAAGGTAATGTTTCTTATTGTCTTTCTTTATGACAAGATTGCTCTCCCCTTCCCTTCATCTCCAATTTAGTATTTGGCAAAAAATAGTGCTCGATGACCTCAGAGCTTTGACGGACGTAAGTTTTTATCCTATGTCACCAAAAAATCAAGGATAATGCAATAGCAACATGATATTTAAGTAGGGGAGTGGCAAATAACAATTCTGGATGATTGGGAAGAACTGAAGACATAACAGTGAACATAAAAAACTCTGCATCTCTCTTCCTACTTTCAACAGAGTAGTCCTTCACCAGTTTGTTCTTCAGAGATAGAAATACCAATCTCTTCTCCTTTTCTCAACATTATTTTCCAATAAATATATTTAACCAGAAAATGTATGTCATGGTACAGAATACTGTGAAAACACTCCTGGATAAAGACTACAGGGAAATTAGAAACAAAGAAAAGACAGTGACGTATGGAAAAAATTCTTTTGGAAAACAGTTTTTGAAGGACATGACACCTAGAATACAAATAGTCCTGCATATGACATTCATGTTATGGATTACCAGCAGTGCCAAACTAAAATCCTGGTCTCTTATAATTTATTTAAACAGTGGGAAAGAGAAAAAAAAAACACTGAGCTGGGGAACACTTGACTAGCTCATGTGAAATGCTAAGTTGACTTTGTCTTGTACAAACATTGTCTGCATTAAAAATATTGTTCAACCTGGCGCTGGGACCGAGACTCCAAAGGGCTGGGAGGAACCTAATCTTATCATCCGTGGAAAGTTAGCTGCCTTTCACTGTTTTTTTGCAATTATAACACTGACCCTGGGTAATTCATTATATTTTCTTATTATAACAGCAGCATTCTAAAGAAGGTAGGCAGTCAGATATTTTGCTTGAAAGCTCATAAAAATTTGGCAGCCCTGCAATGAGATTTCCTTTCAGCTTCTTTTGCTCTGAATGTCAGTCTCAGCTGATTGTGGTGCAGTGATTTCCCTTTATGATGCATTTTATGGTTCTTGCTTGACCAAGCCTAATGTTGCTACTGTGTGCAAGATGTGGAAATTTGAATAATCGCCGATTTCTTGAATGATGGTCTCTTGCAAGTTACCAGTCTCCACAAAACTCCAATTTATTATAATTACTTAGATTTACATAGCTTCTTAAGCTTTACAAAATTTTTTCTCAATGCACCTTTGCAAAAAGTCTTTGAGGTAGGTAATACATCCCCACTTTGCATATGAAGGTGGAAGAAACTGAGTCTTAAGAGGTTGTGACTTGAGTAATATTACTCAGCTAGTGAATTGCAGATTGGAACTTGGATCTGAGTCTTCAGGCCCCAGATCCAATACTATTTAAACCATATCATAACTGCCCAGCCTGTAATGATTTTTGATTCTGTTGTTCTCATAAGACTCTTTGGAGCTGAATTTATCAGCCTTTCACTGATAGAGAATAAGTTGCAATATTTTCCAAGTAGGAATTCATTTATGAACGTATTTTTTGAATCCCTACCTTGAGCAAGGTACTATATTCATCACAGATTCAAATGCCAAAGAAGAAAAAGGTTTTAAAAAAAAGTAAAACAGAATAAAACATTCCTTATCATGCATAATGAGAAAACTGCTGAAATACTCTGCCTGTCCAAAAAAGATCTGAAAATGTGAAATAGGAATAAGATATGTTGAAGTCAGAATTCTGGGTGTTGATCTTGGTTCTTCTACTTTCCACATGCACAGGGGCATAGATTTAAAGCCAAAAGATACCTTAGAAGTCTTGTAGTTCAAACCCCTCCCCCCCCGCCATTTTATATATAGAGAAATTGAAGATCAATAAGGTTAAGTGACTTGTCCAAGGACTAACAAACAGTAAGTGGTAGGTAGGCCCTTGCTTCAAATTGAGGTCTTCTGTCTCTAAATCCAGTGCTCTTCCTACTGAAGTCATGAGTCTAAGTCATGTACACTCTCTGAGCCTCAGTTTCCTTATCTGTAAAATGAGGGTGTTGAGCTAGATCAGAGGCCTGTCAAACACCTGAATGCCACTTGCCACTAGAACCAAATTAAAATGTAATTAGGAAATATTTAGTGAAATAAATAAAACTATAATAGAACATAGATAATATTAATATGGGATTTTCTTAATCAATATGTGGCTTGTAGTAATCCTTGAGAATGGTTTATGGCCTCTGTTTCTATTTGAGTTTGACACTTTTGGACTGGATAGCCTTTGAAGGTCCTTTGCAGCTTTAAATCCTATGACCTGTTTTTCAATGTTGGCCTAAGCTAGGGAAAGGAATAGTTAAACCTGTGGAGGGGAGCTCCAAGGCATAAAGAGGTCTAGCACTCATCTCTTTTCTTAGGAGTCAAGTGGATCTACACAGCCATTACTCTCCTAACTGGTGCCATCTGTTATGGTACCTGCCATATGCCTTGGGGTCTTCTGTGGCACACTGCAACCAGATCTAACCATTGTATGTGTCATATTTTTGCTTATCTTGGAGCTGTACAAAAAAATGCATAGGAGTTGACAGCCAGTTCTAGACCATCTGTTGTTACATATAGTTCAAGGGTTAGAGTACAATGGTAGGGCCCAGATTCAGGGAGGGTCTAAGAAGGAATGCTAACTACACTCTTCTTTGCAAAGACCATGAAGAATGTGGTTTCTCCAGCAGTCAGGTAAGGTTTGCATCCCTGTCTAAAACAGAGGACAAAAAGTATTATGAATGACATAAGTAGCAGAGAAGACTCAGATATATGGCATACGTATTTACATAAAACTGTCTCATATACTTTGTTATGTCTGATAACAACTCACATTTATATAGTACTTTACCAAGTGAAACATGCTTTCTTCAAAGTAGGCCTGAGGAATAAAGAGTGTGGTTAATATAATCATGAGTTTACAAATGAATAAACAATCTCAGGAAGGTTAAGTAATTTGCCCAGTGACACTCATCAGCTCTGGACATTGTCTCTGGTTGTCCCCCATGCTTGGAATTTTCTCCCTCCTCCTATTTGCCTATTAGTTTCCCTGGCTTCCTTCAAGTTCCCCAAATCCCATTGCTTAATTACTTCTCATTTATCCTGTATATGGCCTGTTTCTAGAGTTGTTCGCTTGTTGTCTCCGCCATTAGACTGTGAGGTCCTTGAGGACATGAGCTGTCTTTTGCCTCTCTTTGTATCCCCAAGTGCTTAACTCAAGCCTGACACCTAATAGTCACTTACATCTTTTATTTAATGTTTCTTTATGGACAATGACTGGGTGATTCATTTTCACTCGGGTGTAAGTCACATTTGAGTGAGGCAGAGTTGTTTGAAATAGTCAGCCTCACTTTCTCTTTCACAGTTATTAGAGCCTAGTGACAAGACAAAAGTCAAGAGGATTGGCAATGGCTCTGGGTGCAGTGGATGACCTTGGCTTCTTGGGTATCTGACCAAGATCTAAGGTTTCCATACCACCTGTGTCCCTGGTCTTTATGGCCTATTGAAACAAAATGTTCACATCAACCTATTCTGCCATGGAAGTTTTCACATGCTTGGGATAGACACTCCCCTAACTCAATGACTGGTTTGAGGCCCTTCAGTTACCCTCATCCTGGTTTATCCAATCTACCTAGACATTTTACCTGGGTATGACCACTGCTAATGCTACAAGCTTGTTGGAGTCACAGATGAGAGCTGGGTGGCTCTGGTGGATACCAGAGGTATACAAGCAGCATTAAACAGGGCTCAGCAGCCTTCACACCAGAGGTACTAATCCTTCCTTTAGCACCACTGACAGAGCTAGAAAATGGCCAGGGTGGGAGACAAGAGCCCTACCTTTTGACCATAATTGCAGTAGCCTCTTGCATTACTTCACCAGTATGTTTGCCTGTGCCCCATTCCTCTCCCTTTCCCCCACTAATAACTGATATTATAACTTCCTCCAAACTCTCCCTCATTCCAGTGCCAAAGTGATGTTCCATTGCCCTGCTCATGAAGCTCTCTTGGTATCTTATTGCTGTTAAAATAAAATAACAATAATCGTAATATTTATTTGGGGCTTTTATATTGGGCTTTAGACTTTGCAAAGTACTTTACACATATTATCCATATATTATCTTGTTGGGTCCTCAATAACCCAGTGAAATAGGTGCTACTATTACCCTTCATTTGGCAGATGAAACAGACCCACAGAGGTTAAGTGACTTAGCCTGACCCCAAGTTAAGTGCTCTTTCCACTGGAACACTTAGCCACCAAACTCCCCTCCATTTTGGCATCAAAAGTCCTTCCCAGACTATCTCCAGTCTCTCTTTCTTGTCTGTTTTTCCATTACCCTCCCTCCATACACTCTATATTTCAACTGAACTGTCTGCTTTGATGTTCCCTGTTTCATTTCTTGGTTCTGTGCCTATGATTAGGCTGTTCTGCACATCTAGAATGCTCTCTCCATCTACCTCTACTCCTAGGAATGCCTTCCACCCTTCAAGGCTCAGTTAGCTAAGGAACCCTTTCATGTGGAAGGAATTTCTTGATATCTCCAATTGCTAACTGTTTTTTTCCCCTAACCTCATCCTCAGAAACTACTTTGTGTCTGTTACTCTTCTATAAATTATATTCTTCCCTCAGTAGAGATTTTTGAGCTCCTTGAGACCATATTTTTATCTTTATATCTCCAGGTCCTAGTTCAGTGCTTGGCACATAGTAGGTGCTTAAAAAGGGCTTACTGAAATGAACTGGATTGTATATAGTTGCATTATTATCACAAGAACATCCACAAGGAGTGGGACTTCCCATGCTAACTTTGTCTCCTGAAACTATAGAATCTTTCTGTTAATTCATAAGTATATTTTAAGCGTCTTTGTAATTTGAGGACTCTGATAATTTCTGCAAATGAATCTCTCAGTTCATCTAGAGTTCTAGTGGGCTAGGTTAGCAATTGAAACAACACACCTAGATCAAAATCCATTTGA
Source organism: Pseudochirops cupreus (assembly GCA_028627135.1). Classification (NCBI taxonomy): domain Eukaryota; kingdom Metazoa; phylum Chordata; class Mammalia; order Diprotodontia; family Pseudocheiridae; genus Pseudochirops; species Pseudochirops cupreus. Next base: position 113,110,464 of record CM053584.1, read on the forward strand.
ATGGGAAATCTATTTTAGAACAACATTTTGTTAAGTGAATTTTCACTCACATTGATAGATTGCTCTGGGGAAGGAAAAATTAAATCCATTTAGTATAGTACTAACTTGTGGCTCTAGAGTCAAAACCATTTTCTTGTTCACTGTACTCTAAAGACTCCAAATATTTTAGATGCACTCTAACCACTTGAGAGACAAAATGCTAATGCAGTGCTAACATAATTGAAATAGTTTTAGATAGATATTTTGAACTTAGATACAGCATGAGAGAATAGAGCTTTCAGATAGCCTCAACCAAACATGTTCCTCATGATATTCCTTGAGAGTCATTTGCCCTGTTTAATAGTTAGAGGCTTTTTGATGCTGAAAAAAGTACTTAGGAATATTGTTTATATTTATTTGGGTTTCATTTATACAATCCCTAAGCAACTGGACAGAGCAGTCATTTCAATGAGAAAATCAATGAGTGTTAACAAAAATGGATTCATTCAAAATTTTAGTAACATAAGCACAAAATTTTAAAGTTGTCAGTGATTGCTGTATCTGTCTACATACATAAAATATCTGTAGCATGCCTGGCAAGTGGTCAGTCTATTCTTGAAGAAACCCCCTCCCTCCCGCAGTGATGGAGAGCCCCCAATCTCTTGAAGTAGTTCATTGAATTAACCTTTAGAAAGTTGTCCATTAAGCCTAAGTGTGCCTCTTTTCCTCTTCTACATGGCAGCTCTTTAAATATTTAAAAATAGCTATTAGGTCCCCTTGGCATCTTCTTCTCTTCTTCAGGGTAAACTTTTGCTGCTTCTTCAGTATGCTGCTATTCTCTGGAGGTTCTCCATCTCACCGGCTTCTTTCCTTCACTGAATTGGCCATAGCTGAGCATAATCCTCTAGGTATGGTCTGCTCAGGGAAAAGTATAATGGGACTCTATACTCTAATTCAGTAAACTCTGCCTCTCTTCATGCAGTCCAGATTTACATTAGCTCCTTTGGATGCATTGGCTACATATCACACAGTTGATTCACATAGTGAATCAGTAACCCAGGAAACTCTTTAAGACTATACATTACAGAAGTACATTGGTGGAGACTCTTGCCTATATCAAGTAAATAACAGAACTGATCAATAGCTAAAGCATTATAAAGTGCTGATTGATTAGATTTATTTATGTATATGCTCTACTAAATTATAAATGTCTTAAAGCTTCTCATACTTCAAAAGCCCCAAAATTTAACCATGTCCCACTTGATTTAAATGTTTGTTTGGGGGAAGAACTATTCAAATATAAGAACATTAAATTACTGATATATCATTCTTCTGCACATGAAGAGGTTTTGATGACGCACCAGAGTTTTAGGACAAACTGTGGAACTCATGTTGCCTAAGCCAATGAAATTTTAGACTATATGAAGGCAGGAAGTATTTCTTCTCCCTTTAAAAAAAATGTCAACACAGGCAACTAAAATGCTTTGTATATACTGCAGATGCTTAAAAACTATCTGTTAACAATCAAATAGAAATTTTAAAAGAAAGCATATTTATATATGAATAGAAACTTTTAGTAACTTTATATGTCCTTAGTCATTTTGTTCTCCTTTCCTGGGTAACTGGGTCCCAGATTTCAGTGTTTTCTGGCAAGAACCAGGAGAATTCATCTAATCTAGGTGAGAAGCCAGGGAATAACTGAACAGGATCCAGGGAGATTGGATTGGACTGATTTTGTTTATTTTTTCCTCTCTGCAAATGACCACAATTGGTTTTTTTTTTAAAGTAAAATATGAGACAAAGTTCTTACCTATGAAGTTGGGGAGGGGAAACCATGGGGAGTTTAAAGATGGATGAAAAGCTTTTGAAAAGCTGTTTTGGTAAGAGGAAATAGTGAATTGGCCAGGAAACTGTGAAAGGATTGTTGCAATGAGGGCTCAGTTGAGATTACGTAACATAAATTTGTAGTAGACCAAGTCAGTAAAGTTTTGTGATTTTATCCTGGTTTGTCCAGCAACACATAAGCAGGAACCAAGACTGTGGGTGACGGAGAGTAATTCAAGACTGAAGTGTAAGAAGGCAAGATTGATGATAGGATAAAAGGGCAATGGACTAGACAGAAGAAGACAGTGTAAAGTTGAACTGGCTCACCAAGGGATTACGATGGAGGAGGGAAAGTGTAGCCAGTGCAGGGGTGATGACCTGGGAAAGAACTGAAGAGTAGAGAAATTGAAGGTCACAATGAGGACAAAGAAGAGGATTAGGGATTGTAAGGCAGAGGGAGAGGTAGAATGACCGCCTATTGTGCTTAGCTAAGGGACTTTCATAATTCATGAACATCGAAGAGGATTACTAGTGGGTGATGGTAAGATCAAGGATATGAACATCTCTGTAAATAGCTGAGGTGAGGTAAAGAAGTAAGGAATGGGAAATTAGTAAATTGAAGAACTGAGAGGTTAAGGTGTATAGGGGAGTATTAGTATGTATATGTATGCTCTTACTATCAGAGCAGGAGTAGGGGAGAAGAAAAATGGCAAAGAGGCCTAGAATTCATTGAGGAAAGAAAGGAGAGTGTTGGATGATAACAACTACCAGAATTAAGTTTGATGATGAATATGGACATTAGGAACCTCAAAAGGAAAGAAGTTACTGAGTGATGGGGGTATAGGGAGAGCCCAGAAGTGGCATTGAGGAATAATTTCAACTTGGTTTTCTTTATCAGGGTAGAGTTAACCTATGGTATTATGTAGCAGTGTGTAGCTAGAAAAGGGGATAGGTGTACGCAAAGTCACTGGTGTAGATGTGGAGTTATAAGTGGCTTGAGGGTAATGGGAGCAGAATGAATGACTCATCTCTAGAAGTTAGGATACTTCCCCCTTGTCTTGGCAGCTGGTGAAGCTGCTGGTTTTATTGGACAAGCAGCTTTATTGGCATCTACTATATGCCAAGAACTGTGTAAGAAGCTAGGGGTTTATGTCCTTTTTTCTTTTCTTTTTGTTCCTTTTCTTTTTTTTTCCTTTTCTTTTTGGATTGGGCCTATAATGTCATTAGTATAGGGAACTCCTAGTAAAGAAACTTTCATTATCAGTAGAGATCAGTAACTTTTTTGCAGTTTGTGATCTCAGGTGAGGTAAAAACAAACAGTCCCTCCCTTGAAACTGTTCACGTTCTCTATTAAGGAAAAATGAAATGTACTTAGAAAATTAAATGAAAAGGCAAAAAAATGATTTATGGAGAGAGGGCACAAGTCTAATATGAAGAGCTGTTTGTTAAATATGGAATACAGGTTCCAAAGGACGTAATCGTAGGATAGGGACATAGTAGAGATGATATGAATGATTAGAAGAGAGCCATGAACCAAAATAAAACTAAGTACTCTAAGAAAATATTTTTAATTTTTATGTTGATCTACAATATTTTTTCCCATGATATTCCTGGTAAGATATAACATAAAACCCAAAAGATCCTGTTTTGGCTATGTTTTCTATGCCATCTTGAAGAAAACAAGGATTTTCTTAACAAGATTCCGATTTTCCCTTTTACTTCCTTCACTCCTCCTGGCTTGTCACTCTGGAGATTTTCAATCAGATATCTTGAGGTGGCCTTTGTTAGTGGCAGATTTTCTGAACTGTAAAGCAACCTGTGGGCTACCCTCTCACAGTAGCTTGTGACAGCACTTACTACCATTATCATGAATAGGGAGCATCTGAACAATAAGACAATCTGTTCCTGCTTGAAGTCGTTTTTGTAGAGGAGCCAAGATGAGACATTTAACTCTTCTGGATGAGTATTATGTTTGTAAAGTAGATGTATAAAAGTTGTATCCCTCAGTGGATTACTTTGTCTGAGAGCTCCCACTCTGCCTACCATAGGTTTGGAATCCTGGGACTTGTGTTTGAATTATGAGTCTGTTCCCTTATTCCCTGTGTGTCTTGAGGTAAATATTTTAACCTCTTTGAGCCTTAGTTTCCTCAGTTCTAAGGGGAGTTGCACTAGAAAAGAGCCTTTCTTGGTCTAAGCCTATGGTCCTTATGATCTCTAGAATCCCTAACAGCTCCAAATCCTATGATCTGTCTCAAAGACTTTTTCAATTGCCTCCCTCTCAATTGCCTCCCAACTATACATTATTTATGTTTTAATGAAATTTGTATGAACAAGAAAGTATCTGAGAACATAGGAGCTTGCCCCCTTATACAGAGGAGGAGAGAGGAATATAAAGCTTAAGTAACGTGCTCTTATTTTCTTTATTACCTAACTCTAGACAAAAATTTATTTCTCTACCCGCTGAACTTCCATGGAAATCATTATTTTTATTTGTGTTATTTATATTATATTTATTTATTATATTATATATATATTATATATTATATTATATATATATTATAAATTATTTATATTTATCATTTTTATCACTAACATGGATCCTAACATAAGCTAGCTTATATTCTATACATTTTATATGCATTATATCCCTAAATAGTAGTGTTTTACATATGGTAGGCACTCAATTATTTGTTGAATGAATAAATGAATGAATGAATGACATCCCTATTTTCAGACTGACCATGGAAAAAACCACGATATACAGAATGCCAAACCTGGTCAAAAGTTAGGGTAATAGTCTTAGTTTTGATGATAGTGTGGAATAGTGGATAGAATATTGTACTCCGAGTCAAGAACATGCATGTTCAGTCGTCTTTCAGTCACGTCCTACTCTTCATGACCCCACTTGGGGTTTTCTTGACAGAGATGCTAGTATGGTTTTGCCATTTCCTTCCACCTTTAAAAGTGAGGAAACTGAGGCAAACGTGATTGATTAATTTGCCCAGGGTAACATAGCTAGTATGTGAGGCTAGATTGGAGCTTATGAAGATGAGTCTTCCTGATTCCAAGCCCTATCTCTCAACTTTGCTAACTAGTTGCCCCTGAGTCAAGAAGATCTGCGTTCAAAATACAGCTGTCCCTATCCATGTGACCGTGGGCAAGTTGCATAACCTCTATGAGTCTTGGTTTCCTTATTTGTAAAATGTGAAGGTTGAAATAGATGTCCTTTGAAGTCCATTCCATTTCTAAATACCTGATTCTATGAATCACTCCACGGTCCAATTTTCAGCACTACAAAAAATAAAGAGAATTGACTTAGTTGATTGTCAAAGTGCTTTACTCTTCTCTTTTTAAAACATTTTGCTTTCATAAAATTATTATGAGGTAGGCATGATAGTGATAGGTTGGGGAACAAGAGGAGTAGAAGATAAATATTTAAGCAATTTTCTTAAGGTCACATACAAAACTGTATAACATGCGTCTCTTTCCTCTTGATTGAGTATTTTTTCTATTATGTTCAGCCATGTCTAAAAGAGAACAAATAAAATTAAGTCCAAATGAAATTCTGTTCAGTATGTGTACATGTTTTCTAGACAAGTAACTTTTGCAAAACTAATGCCGCAGTGTTTTTCATTCATTCTGACTTTGTTCTTTGTTGTTTCCATCAAATTCTACCCAGCAAAGAAAGGTCAGGCCCACTTAAATGCATGGATAGAGATGCTTTTAAGCCTGTGTGTGGTCTGTTTTGTAGTTGTTATCTTTCTCAGTCCCCATGTTCAGTGACAATTCTGGTGAGTCATATATTCTATCCTGTAGTCCCAGTTATTGTTATGGTTGGAGAAAAGGAGGAATAGAACATGCATTTATTAAGTACCTCCTGTATGCCAGGCACTGTGCTAAATGTTTTACAGATATCTCATTTGATTTCAACCCTGGGAGCTGGTGCTATTATTATGGCATCTAAAGTTGAGAAACCTGAGACAGAGGGGAAGTGACTTGTTCAAGGTATTACAGCTAAGGAGGGTCTGAAGCCAAATTTGAACTCTGGTCTTCCTGACTCCAAGCCCTGAACTCTATCCACTGGACCACCTAGCCTGCTGGTTAGGCCATGCAGAGTCCAAGACAAATAACATTATGGATTTCTACTCCTACTTTTTCTCCTCTTTTCTCAATTACCAATTATATGTTATTTATATTTTAGTGAAATTTGAATAAAATTGCAGAATTTTATAACAAGAAAGTACCTGAGAACATGAGCTTGCCCCCTTATACAGTTGAGGAGAAAGGAACATAAGGATTAAGTAGCTTGCTCAAGGACACATTAAGTTAGTGGTAGAACTAGGTCTAGAAGCCAGGTCTTCTAATTTCTAATCCAATTATTTTTTTTCTTTTCTTTTCACTAGACCAGACTACCTAAGCATCAGTATCTGGTTCTTAAAGCAACTTACAACACATCCCCCTTTCCTAGCATTGAGGCCGATTATTCCCAATTTTCTGGCTATGGTTATGGTCTTTGTATCAATAGTAGCTGTTGCTGATTGCTTCAATCAATCAACCATGTGCTGATGAAAGTTTTGGGGATTGAAGATGAGATGATCCTTCTGTCAAGGAGCTTGCACTTTTATGAAAGAATAAAGGGGGAAGGGAGATGTATGTGTGTTGCTAGCAGTTGATATAAATTATAGGTGTATCAGAAAATATAGCTATATCAGCTATATTTGAGAGGGAGGAGGGAAGGAAGAAGAAATGAACACAGGACTGGCCATTCCAAAAATACATTTCCATTTCTCCATATAAGCCCATCGTCTTTCTGTCATGAGATGGGCAGAATTCTTTTTCCTCTGTTCTCTGGAATCATAGTTGGTTATTTCATTAATTGAAGTTAGTCTTTCAGAATTGTTCATTTTTACAATATTGATATTATAGTGTAAATTGTTCCTCTGATTCTGCTCACTTCACCCTGCATCAAGTCATACAAGTCTTCCCAGGTCCATCTGAAACTGTCTCCCTTAACTTCTTACAGCACAATTATATTCCATCACATTCATACACCACACTTTTTTTTTAAGTCATTCCCTGATCAGTGGGCATCACATTAGTTTCTCAGTCTTTTATCTCAGTCTGCCATCACAAAACAAGCTGCTATAAATATTTTTAGGTGAAACGAGGTGGCCCAGTGGGTAGTGCTAGACCCAGGGTCAGGAAGACCTGAGTCCAAATCTTGCTTCAGTCACTAGCACTGTGACCCTAGGCAAGTCACTTGACCTTGTTTGCCTCAGTTTTCTCATCTGCAAAATTATCTGGAGAAAGAAATGACAAACCACTCCAGTATCTTTGGCAAGAAAACCTCAGTTAGGGTCGTGAAGATTTGGACATAACTGAAATGACTGAACAACATCATAAATATTTTTATACATATAGAACTTCTGTCCTTTCTTTGCTATCTTTGAGGTATAGGACTACTAGTGGGTATCCCTGGGGCTCAGGGTATCCATCCACTGTTTACTAACTTTGGGGGCATTATTCCAAATTGCTTTCCAGAATCATTGGACCAATTCACAACTCCACCAACACTGTATCAGTGGGCCTGTTTTCTCATAGCCCATGCAAAGTTTTCTTTTTTTTTTTTGTCAGATTTGTCAATCTGATGGGTGTGAAAAGAAACTTTGAAGTTGTTTTAATTGTCATTTATCTGGTTTCTGACTTGGATATATATATATATATATATATATATATATATATATATATATATATATTTGTCACGGCTATTGATGATAGCTCAGGTTTCTTTTTTTGAGAACTACCAGCTCAAATCCCTAAACTACTTATCAGTTGAGAAATGGACCTTACCTCTACTTTACAGCACCAACCATCACATAAGACAATAATTTCAGGTCCTGAGAAAGATGGAACCTTTGACTCATGGGTCCCCAGTCATGTTCTAAAAGGATAGACTTCCCCATGAGAAAAATGCCCACCTCTCCTTAGTGGGAACAGCCTAGCCTAATTCCATCTTACTCTGCAACAGGGCACACTGGAAGTAACACTGGTCCTAGAATCAGAAGAACTGAGTTCCATTTCTGGCTCCAATATTCACTAGTTGTATGACTGGCAAGATTGTTTAACTTCTCTAAAGCTTATTTTCCACATATATGAAATGGAGGTATTATTTCTTAAAATACTGACCTTTCAGGTCCATTATGAAGTGATCTACAAATTGGGAAGAAAGGATAGCAGATAAATGTGAGTGTTTAGTGAACGCTTGTTGTCTGACTGAGAGCTCTGTGGGAATGTTCGCTGCTTACTCAGGGAGGTACTGTATTTTACTACCAAGTTATCTCAGTTATCTGGCATAATAAGTAAGAGACAGATAGGTATAAAGAAGAAACATAGGCCAGTCAGTATGTTTCCAAAGCAGAAAAACCATATGCCATGGCTACTAGGCAAAGGCCTGCTGTTATATATCAACTGAAGTTTATATGCCACTGATTTTTGGTAGCTGGCTCATGGAAGATAAAGCTCTAAACTAATACTAACACCTCATAAAAAGTTCCCTTTATCTCAAGTTAGAGCTGAGGATTTTGACTGTTGCCCTCAGCGTAGCATGAGAGCCAAATAGTTTAAGATTGATGCTTGAATAGGCAGCATGTGAATTGGTACATGGAGAAGGAAAACAATTTTTTGATGTAAAAATACCTTCTGCCGTCTTGAGGATAATATACACCCACATGTTCTTGACAGGTGGTTTTGCTATAAATGATTTTTCTTGGGCTGATACAAAAATCCACTTTCAAAGAGGTTGTACATTTTTTCAGATTATCAATGCTTTGTGTAAAATCTAACCACCTCTGACTGCAAAGATCGAAGGTAGAGAGGTCATTTGAGGTTGGATACTCAAACTTCAACACTCCAAAGCAATCTTTTGGTTACAAAAAGAGTCATTTATGGGAGAGATTATACTTTAATATAGTACCAGAAAAAGCATCTGTGGAAAGTGAAGTATTGTATATCATGGACTCATTCATGTTGTTTCTCAAAAGAAAACTAATTGAGTCTCTATCTATAAAATTAGAATTCTGGCCATCTGGTGTTTTGGACTTTCTGTGTTGCCGTTTTGGATTGCAACACTGGTGATCTGATTGACACTGCCAATTTAAGACACACGAAGTGATCAAATCAAATCAGCCAAAAACTGTTCATTCTGGCAACTGGCTAGTCAGAAGACCAACTGAATTAGTGGATACAGTTATAGAATTTTGAAATCATTCTAGTCTATTTCCCTCTACCTCTCACCTTTAAGAATGGGGAAACTGAGACCAAAGGAGGGGATGTGTTTCTGAAAGACAAATAGCTAGTTAGCATGAGTTAGAGGCCATGCTCATCTCTATCAATCTGTTATTCTTTAGACTGCTGGGAGAGATGATGGTGTCTTCCTTGTTGATAACTTAATTTTTTCCAGTCTTTTTCCATTGTTTTTATTCTTTTTTTAAAAAATAGTATTTTTTTCCAAATTACATTTTTTTAACATTCATTTAAAAAATTGAATTCCAAATTTTCTCCCTCACAAAAATGGTAAGCAATTTGAGATAGGTTATAAATGTGCAGGTTGATATGTCAACAGTAATCAATATTCTTTTTTTTAAACCTATATTTCTTATTTTATTTTATTTTTTGAGGGCAATTGGGGTTAAGTGACTCGTCCAAAGTCACACATTCAGAAAGTGTGTCAAGTGTCTGAGGTTGGATTTGAACTCAGGTTCTCCTGACTCCAGGGCCGGTGCTCTATTCACTGCGCCACCTAGCCACCCCAAGTAATCAATATTCTTACTAAAGGATGTCAACTTTGACTCTAAGGAATCAAAAATGGAAATATGAAAGACAGATTTTCTTAGTAAGGAATAAAGCATATATTACCATGGGAGAGAAAAAGACATGCTCTTTCCGAGCTTTAATAGCTTAAAACTGCACTAAAACTTTTAGAATACCTTATAGACTGAGCTGTATAAATCAGTCTACTCCATCTTCTATTTAGCAGAGTGGACATTTTTCTGCTATGCTTTTTCTAGTTTCTAAAAGTATAAGTAGACCCATCTTGTGGCATCTGAAATATTCTCCTCATTTTATTGTCCCTCCTGGCTCCGAATGCTACCTCTGACAAACACAGTTCAGAAAGCTGCAAAGTTCTAGCTTCTAAGCCTTGTTTCTCTCTAGAGACTGGTTTCATTCCTGGCACTTCTTTTTAAGTCAAGTATTGCAGCTATGGTCGTAAAACGTGATTTTTGGAATCTAAGCAAGCTCTACTCAGGTGTAGTTCTTTGGAAAATGTGTTCTGCACAAAGGGAATGAGTACTAGAATAGTCAGACCGTGTGTTTTCTGGTTTCATATCTGGAATTGGCAGGATATTAAACTGTGAAAAATAATGGTAGTTCATGTCTGTAGTTTCCAGGCTTTATTTACTTGTGTATTGGCCGGAATGCAAGATGGAGAAAGTGAATATCAAAAGGTCATATCCTTTCCTTTTTTCCAAGTGCGCAAAATGAGATAACCAAATGTTTGTTTTTCTATACGAGCACAAGTGTGGGTACATCTACGTGACCAGAAGCAGCTGAAATTGAAATTCTCTTTCCTAACATAGCTTTCCTCAGTGTGCTCTAACTTGCTCTGAATATCCTTAAGTGACATTTGAAGTAGATTCAGCTTTCTTCTGATCATTTAGCACAAAAGGAAAACTATAACCTGGGGCAGATGGATGAATTCACATTCTGGGCTGAACTGATGAATTTGAGTCTCTTGCAGTGCTGTTTATTTTGTGTCCTCTAGAAAACAGTGAGGGCAGCTAAGTGGTGTAGTGGTTAGACTGCTGCACTCATCTTGCTGAGTTCAAATCTGGTCTCACACACTTAACTAGCTGTGTGACCCTGGGTAACTCACGTAACCCTGTTTGCCTTATTTTCTTCATCTATAAAATGAGCTGGAGAAGGAAATGGCAAATTACTTCAGTATCTCTGCCAAGAAAACTACAAAATAGGATCACAAAGAATTGGACATGACCGAACAACAATAAGAAAACAGTAAGTATGCTCAAAATTTTATGTTGTTACTGCCATAACAGCATGTTGTATCAGAAAGTGCACTGAATTTGGAGTTGGGCTCTCTGGATTCAAGCACCAGTTAACTCCATTACCTTGGACAAGTAACTTCTTTTCTCTAAAACTCGATTTACTCATCTGTAAAAAGAGAAAATTGGGCTAGATGATCTTCACCCATGACTCTCATTTGTAATATCTTTGCCTTTCTTTGTGTCCTAGTGCTGACTATAATGTTTGGAACATAGTAAATGATTAATACATCCTTATGGACTATCTCACCCTATATTTTACACAAGGTCACCCACATGAGGACACTCTAAAAACATCAAGGCCAGATGTTAAGTATCAACAGATTAGGCGGAATGATTTAAAATACTTTTTTTGGGGTATTTTTTATATCACCAAAATATTCCCCAGTGTTCCTTTCTCCTTCCCTTCCTAGACAGCCATTCTATAGAAAAATAGAAATTTTTAAAGACAAAGAAAGGAAAAGAAGAAATCAACGTAATTGATAAATACATTAAAAATGTCTGAAAATATATGCAATATATAACACTTGTGGGACCTTCTACCTCTGGAAAGTGGGAATTGGGGTGGTGGTGAGTGTCTCTTCTCATATCTTGTTTTAAGCCAACTTGTCCTTTATGATTTTGCAGCATTTGCTTTTGATTTTTTTCCTAGTTCTTACCATTATCATTGTTACAGTCATTGTGTATACTGTTTTCTTAGTTCTCTTACTTCTCCCTGTATCAGTTCATGCTGAACTTTCCATGTTTCTTTGTATTCATCATATTTGTCATTTCTTTCAGTGAAATAATATTCTATTACATTTGTGTAACACAGTTTGTTTAGCCTTTCCTCAATTGCGTATTTCCTTTTGTTCCTCATTCTGTTTTTCTTTCCAGTTTTGGTTCCAGTTCATAACAAATTGCTGTTATAAAGATTTTGGTAAAGATGGAGACTTTCTTATCAGTGGCCTCCTTGAGGGAAAAGCCTAATAATAGAACATCAGGGTATTTTATGGACATTTTAGTCTCTTTGAATAATTCCAAATTTCTTTTTAAAATTATGGTATTATGTCACAACTCCACCATCAATGTACTAATGTGCAGCTGTCTTCTTACAACCCCTCTAACATTGACCATTTATTCATTTATGTCATCTTTGCCAATATGTGGTACCTGAGGTGAAACCTCAGAGTTATTTTGATTTTTATTTCTTTTCTTGTTAATTATTTTAAGCATTCTTTTATATGGTTGTTAATGGTCTTTTATTCTTTTGAGAACTATTTGTTTATATCCTTTGACCATTGAGGAAATATAAACATCTTTGTTTAAGTACACACACATATATATATATATATATATGTTAATATCTCAAACTCATCAGATAAATTTAATACAAATGTTTTCCCCCTTCAACTACTTCACTTGTTATCCGAGGTGCATTACTTTTATTTCTGCAAATAGTTTTCATTCTCATATAATCAGTTACCCATTTTATCTTCTGCAATTGCCTTTATCTGTTGTTCAATTAAGAATACATATTTTGCACATATCTGTGCAAGGGAAATCACCTTTTTCTCTTCTAGTTTTTAATAGTTTGATCTTTAAAATTGAAGCCATATCTTCTTTTAGAAAGTATTGTGGAATATAGTGTAAGGCATTTGTCTAAACCTAATTTCTGCTAGGCTGATTTCTAATTTTTTCAGTAGTTATTTTTAATCAAATAAGTTTTTTTTCTTAAATATTATATGTTTAACATTATCAAACATTGAGTTATTGACTTACACTTTTTTTTTATTCTCCCTTGCTGAATCTTATGTTGATCTACTTCTCCATTTTTGACAAATACCAGATGATTTTGATGACTGCTTCTTTGAAACATAATTCAAGGTCTGGAAGTGCTCATCTCCATATCCAACTCTTCATTAGTTCCCTTAGAATGCTAGGTATTTTATTTCCTAAGTGAAATTGTTATTATTTTAGCAAATTCTGAAGTGTTATCAAGTTAGAAAATATTCTTTTGATTTTATAATTTGATTGTAATAGCATTCAAGGTTTAAATTAACTTTGAATTTTTTTCAATTTTTGTTTACTTTTATTACATTAGCACAGTCCAGCCTTGAGTACTGAATATTCCTCCAGCTATTTATGTTGATATTTACTTATTTAAAGAGCATTTTATAATTTAATCTATACAAGTATTTTATGTATGCTTTGGTAGATTGACCCTTAGGTATTCTGTACAATTTGTAGTTATTTGAAATAGGATTCTCTTTCTATATTGTTTCTTGGATTTTACTATTCTTACATGTAAATGACTTTTAAGAATCTATTTTATGGCCTGCAACTTTGCTGAAGCTATTGTCTCAATTAATATCTGCTGATTCAATAGAGTTTTCTAAGTAAACAATCATAATGTCAAAGTTAGGGCGAGTTTTATCTCCTCTTTACCTATATTTATGCCTTTAATTACTTTTTATTGTCTTATTATTGTTGGTATTTCCAAAACTATACTGAAAAGTAGTAGAGAGAGCAGACAGCCTTGCTTTATTTCTGTATTTGTTGGGAAAATTTCTAGTCTATCCGAAATGCATATGATGTTTCCTATTTGTTTTAGATAAATATTTTTATGATATTACAAGAAAGGATCCGTCAATGCCTATATTTTATAGGGTTTTTTTAAAATTTAAATTAGTGTTATATTCCTTTGTCAAAGACTTTTTTCCACGTCTCTTGAAATACTCATGTGATTTGGGATATTTTTATTTTTTAATGATAGCTTTTGTTGATCATGCTCCTAAGGTTGTACCATCTTGGTGCACCCCTGGTATAAATCAGATTTGGTCATAATGAATGATTTGAATGAATCTCTGTAGTCTGTTTGATAAGATTTTATTGACAATTTTCAGATACATATTCATTAATGATAGTGGTCTATACTTCTTCACTTTATCTTTCCCAAGTATAGGAATTAGGACTATATTTTTCTCATAAGAAGAGTCTGGTAGGGTGCTTTCTCAATTTCTGAAAAAAAAATTGTGTAGTATTATTACTGTTATTTGAAAGTTGACAGAATTCTCCCTTGAACCCATCAGGACCAGGATTTTTGTTTTCTTGTATTGTTCCCTCCCTCAGGCAGTTCTTACCAGCTGGTTATATTTCCTTTTCTAAGGTTTGATTATTTAAGGTCTCTAGTTGTATGTTTTTTAGTTCAGGTTTTGGTACTTTGGGAGATATTTCGCTTTCTTTTGTGGTTTTAGTTTTGTGAACACATAATTATGCAGAGTAGGTTCTGATAATTCTTTTTTTTTTCTTCTGGTTTTATTGTAATTTTACCATCCTTATTTGTTATTTTTCTTCTTTAATTTTCTTCCCTTTTCTTTGTAATCAGATTAGCTCAATGCTTATTGATTTTATTAGTATTTTCAAAGAATTACTTTTAGGCTCATTTACCATTTCAATGGTTAGTTTTTTGGGGGGGGTTGCCAGCTTATTTCTCTAATTTTTAGTATTTTCTCCTATTTACTTCTTTTAGCTTTTTTTGTTGGCTTTCTGTTTTTAAAATGCATATTCAGTTCTTTTATCTTCTCTTTCTATTTTGTAAATCTGTGTTTGTAGGAATATTTTTTTCCCTCGACTGCTTTAGCTTCATCTCAGAAATTTTGGTACGTTGTTTCATTATCATTTTCTTTTATGTAATTATTAATCATTTCTATGATTTGTTCTTTCATCTATCCATTATTTAAGATTTCATTCCTAGGTCTCCATTTCTTTGCTTCCTGAACTATTTCCTTTTTTTTTGTAAGTGATGTGTTTGTGATTTCCACCTTTTTACATTTCTTTGCAGTAGCACTGTACCCTAATATATGGTAATTTTTTTTTTTGGTAAAATCACAAATCCCTGATGACCCCTCCTCTTGCCTCCTTATCTAATTCTCCTGTGGGCTGTCTTTTTCCTGAGAGATTATAGGAGTTATTTCTCTTTCCTCATTAACCTGTGACTTGATCAGGGTATAACAAACATTCCCCTCTGTCTTCTTTCTATTTCCCCTTTTATTCACCCTCTCATTCTATAATTTAGTCCCCCAAAATACTGATTCACCTGCAGGAGGGGCTGTTGTGAGGTTTTTTCATGATATTTTAGGCCTGTTTCTTTACCATCACTTCCATTTGGCTTCTACTTTCACTATTTTCTCTTTGTGTGCTTAAACAAATCTTTTAATAGTCTCATGGTCTCTCTCTCATTGTTCTTGTTGTCCTTGGGTGCTTTATTTGTTTACCTTTCTTGTGGTTTTTATTTTTTCTTGGTCTGGAGTGTTTGCAATGTGAATGATTTCTTTTTTGCAGATCTGATTTTCTTTCTAGGAATGCTTCTAAGGCCACTTTGTACTGAACAGCCATCCTTTTCCATTAATGGTTAGGTTCAGATTTGCAGGATAGGGAACCTTCCCTAGTGCTTAAAATCTGCTTAACAGGAGACATAACCTTTCATTAAACACTGTGAATGAGAATGAAAATAAGACTACTTGTGGGACAGTTATCTGAATTAATTATTAATGAGAAGCAAATAACTGATATCAGTCCTATTAGAGATGATTTTCATTTAAAAAGGAAGAGGAAAATAGCAATTAAAAGTAACAAGAGAAGGCTACCACCAAGGGTAGTAACGGGTTTTGAAGGCAGATTTTTTTTTTTACCAATTCCAATTTGGTTCATTTCAACAATTATTTATTGTGTAAAGCAACATATTATTTCCCTAGGATAATACAATAATAACTGAGAGATGGCCCCTGCCCTCATACAACTCACACTCTAGTAGGGACATATAATGCATGTAAAAAATTACTATACAAGTGCACAAAACAGTTCAGCTCTACAAAATACCAGCTCTACAAAGGGCTTTCTTACCATTGGTTTATTAGTAAAAAGAGCAAATAAATATGACCTAGGTTACTCTGATATGATTCCTGGGAAGGATGTCACTTCGATAGGTATTAAATGGTACCGTGTACAGATTAGTAACTTGGATTGAATATTTGATTTTGCCTTTGAATCTGTCCTTGAGCTTAATCACTGAACTACCTGACTTTCCCATATGTGTATCCTTCTACCCAATTCAGATAGCAATTTGTAGAATTCTTGAGGTTTGTTGATTCGAATCTCATGTTGTCTCAGCGTGGAGAAAAGGATCTATTTCTCCCCACTCTCCCTGAAATTTAGGACTAGTAAAGGAGCAGATAAACTGACTCTTCATTTTGTCAAAGATTATTTTGGGGGAGTCAACTACAAGTAAAGAACATCAACTCTTTGTAACAACTTTATCGTTTGTTTTTTTTCTTTTTTGCCCAATCATTTATTTTTAAATATTGCTGACAGGTAGTTCTTTCACATGTGCATGTGCGAGCACACACACACATTATTTTAATCTCAAAATTTCATTCTTAATTAGAAAAAGAAATAAAATGTGGGAAAAAACCCCAAGTAGCTGGATGTACACACTTTAAAATCCTACCTACAATTAATTACCTTTCAGTTCAGCAGTGAGTAGATGCTACATTGCCATCTCAACATAGGTCTAATAAATGCACGTTTGAATAAATTGCACAGAAGCAGAAGGCATGTTCTTCATTCATATACACAAAAACCATAAAGCAAAAGCTACTCAAGGTAAAAAGAAGCTTGTAAAACATCTCACAATTTCATTTTATATGCCCGTAAATAAAGCTGGACCATGGAAAACAAAATATTTGGATGGTAAATTATGATAGATCTCTGTATCAACTTTAATAATGAGGAGCAGTGTGATATAATGGAAGGAGGAGGAGGAGGAGGAGAAATAGCAGTAGCAATAGTAGTGGTAGTAGTAGTGGTAGTAGTAGTGGTAGCAGTAGTAGCAGCAGCAGCTAGCATCTATATATGGCACTTTAAGGTTTGCAAACCACTTTACTAAATATTATATATTTTTATCCTTACAGCAACCTTATGAGGTAGGTAACATTATTATTATCATTTACAGATTGGGAAGCTGAGGCAGGCAAAAGCTAATTGCCTTTCCCAGGGTCATACAACTAGTAAGCGTCTGAGGTGATACTTGAACTGGCCCCAGTGCTCTATCCACTGTGACACCTGTCTTCAAGAGTAATAGATTTGGTGTCATAGGACTTGGGTTTGAATTCTGATTCTGTCACTTATTATCTGTGACCTTGAACAAGTCGTTTTTCCTTTATGAGCCTCAGTTCCTCAAATGCAAAATAAGGTTGTTGGACTAATGCTTCTTCCAGTCCTAAACATGTGATCCTGTAAATGTCTCCCACTCTAATATGAGGCCTAAAAATGGGCAGAAAGATGTTGAGTGCACCCTCTATAGTACTGAGAGAATTATTATATTAATATTATTATTATTATTATTATATTAGGTGTCTTTGACTTATCAATACTGGGATTATATAATTCATTCTAAAGCTAAGTGTATGCACACATACATATATATGCATATATGTATATGTATGTGTATACGTGTAGATATAGCACTTGTGCAAAGAAGACAGACATTCTCAATTCCATTCCTCCAAAATATAATAGCTGAGTTGATTGATGCATGTTTATATAAGGTTTGTTCTCTTCCCCTTGGGAGAAGGGGTTTGGTCTCAGTGTTTACTGAAAGTTTGGAGATAGATACATCAGTGGGTAATGAAAACGATAGTGAAGTAGTGTTTTTAGGTTTCATGATTGGGGTGATTTTTTTCCAAAT
Organism: Pseudochirops cupreus; assembly: GCA_028627135.1. Classification (NCBI taxonomy): domain Eukaryota; kingdom Metazoa; phylum Chordata; class Mammalia; order Diprotodontia; family Pseudocheiridae; genus Pseudochirops; species Pseudochirops cupreus. Next base: position 113,128,113 of record CM053584.1, read on the forward strand.
TGAGGTTTGAGAAAAAAATTCTGAAGTGGGGATCCTAGAGTGGAGACTAAAATTAGAATCCTTAATTTCCATTCCTAATGCCCAGCAGATCCTCCTTCCCTGTTCTTTGCCGGTTTGAATTCCCATATACCCCTTAAAACTCAACTCCAATGCTACCTATTCCAAGAGTCTTCCCTGATCCTTGCCCCTAGTAATGACATTCCTTCTCAGATTCCACGTGGACTTTCTAGTGTAAATCTCAACTGTACTTTTTCTTCCTTTATTTTTGACCCTGATGTGCCATTAAGCACGTTACTCTGATACAAATGAATATTCATCCTTGCTACCTATCTAACAGTCTAGTTTTGTCCTTCAAGGTCTCTTGTGGAGAAAATTCCCTGGGAAGATTAGCAGCTAGCTGCTCTGCAATTTATAGTCTTAGGGTGTTGTCTGGGGACACTTGAGAGTTTAAGTAATTTCTTTTCAGGGTCTTACAGGCAGTATGTCAGAGCTCTGAGTTCATGCACTTTTCATGTAATACTGTTTATTATAGTTATCAGTGTTAGTGTCTTATACCTTGTTGAATGGTTTTTCAGTCTTGTCTGACTCTCCGTGACCCTGTTTGGGGTTTTCTTGGTGTGGAAATTAAAGTGGTTTACCATTTTACAGATGAGGAACTGAGACAAACAGGTGACTTGCCCAAGATCACTAATAAGTGTGTGAGGGTAGATCTGAATTGACAAAGAGGAGTCTCCCTGACTCCAGGCCCAGCATTCTATCCATCGTGTCACCTTGTTGCTCTTCTACCTCATACTGACTAGCTTGTAAGCCTCTTGAGGTTGGGAGCATGTCAAATATGAACTTCATGTCCCTCCAGCATATAGTACCAATATATAGTAGGAGCTTAATAATATTTCCTGATTATTGATTGGGTAGGTAGATAATTGGACAGTATGCCATGAATAATCATCTTAAGAATTTTGAGTTATTTCAGAAGCCATCAAGTCCAATTCATATAAAAACAAGAAGCCCATGTACAATATATAATGAATAGGAAATAGTCATCTGTTCTTTTCTTGAAGACCTCCAGTGAAGCATGGAATCAGTATCTCACTCAGGGATGCCTAGTCTAATCTTAGAGAGCTCTAATTAGCAGAATCAGGAAGACTCATTTTCCTGAGTTCAAATCTGGCCTCAGACAGTAGCTGTTTGACCCAGGACTAGTCACTTAACTTTGTTTGCCTCAGTTTCCTCATCTGTAATATAAGCTAGAGAGGGAAATGGCAAACTACTCTAGTATCTTTGTCAAGAAAATTCCCAAATGGGTTCATGAAAAGTCAGACATGACTGAAAGACCACTAAACAACACAAAATTAATAGGAAGTTTTTCCTTATATTGAATTGTTTTACATCTTTGAAGTTTCTACCTATTGCTTCCAGTTCTGTCTTGGGGGTCAAACAGAATAACTAATTTGTCTTCCACCTTGCAGTTTTTCTCATACTTGAAGGCAGTTATTATGCTCTCCCCTTAATTCTTATTTTCCCTAGTTTAGTTTAAACATTCCCTGTTTCTACAGCTGACTCATATATGACAGGAAATCAAGGTCCTTCCCTATCCTAGGTATTCCCTGGATGCTTTCTAATTTCCCTTATTAAATATGATGCCTAGAACTGAACACAATATTCTAGGTATGGTCTGACTAGGGTAGAGTATGATAAGAGTATTACATGTTGATATTAGACAAAATGCTTTTTAAAACCCCATCCAACCTGGCCCTATTTTACCTTTCTAGCCTTATTATTCATCACTCCTCTTCATGTACACTCTGGTTTAGCCAACATGGCCCTTTTGCTGTTCCTCACCCATGGTGCTCCATTTTCAGCCTCCACAGCTCTCTTTTTTGCTTAGAATACATTTCTTCCTAACCTTCATCTCTTAGAATCCTTTCATGCCATTCAAGGCTTAGTTAAAAGACTATCTTCTCCATGAAGCTTTTCCTGACTGACTTAGCTCCGAGGTCCTTCCTCCCAAAGTATTTTTCTGTATTCTTTATTTGTGTGTCTCCTTTCATTAATCTATAAGATTCTCAAAAATTAGGAGTTTTTCATTTTTATCTGAATTCCCAGTAATCAATAGGTATTTAATAAATACTTACTGATTGAGCATTTTTAACACAGCTAAAGATCACATCAGTGTTTTCAGGCTGCCATCATTATGTAGTTAATTCATCCTAAGTTTGCAATGCACTGAAACTCCGAGATAGCTCTTAAAGTCAGGAAGACCTGAGTTCAAATCCTGCTTCAGACACTAGCCAGTTATATGACTCCAGCAAGCTGCTTAACCTCTTTCACAACTTCAGTTTCCTGTGAGTAAAATGGAGAGAATACCAACTATCTCACAACAGAATTGTTGAATCAAATGGCTATGCAAAGTACTATGTAAACTTTTAAGTATAAATATAACTATTTATCATCATCATCTTTTTAGATGACATGATTTCTAGCTATATTATCCTCATATTTAACTTGTAAAGATGGTTTTTTGAAAACAAATAAAAAACTTTCTATTATTCTATTAAATTTTATCTTATTAATTCATCCCAACATTCTAGCCTGTCAATATCTTTTTTTTTTTTGGATATTGAATCCAATTCTTCATTGTATAATCTACAAGTTTTATAAGGATGCTCTCTATTCCTTTATCTAAGTCATTAGTATAATTATCTAACAGCATAAGGCCATACACAGATCCCTAGAGCACTCCTCTAGAAATGTCCTTTCACATTTATGGTGAATTACTATTGATAATTCATTTAGTTCAACCACTGATTTCAAATGTAGCTATTTATACTTTTGTCTAGTTCATGTCTCTGCATATTTTCCAGGTTTGCTAAAAATCTAGGTAAAATATTTTAGCCATATTATAATGATTTACAAAGCTGTCGGAATGAAAATAAGTTTTGTAAGACTTGACTTGTTACTAATGAAGGTATGTAGACTCTTTATGGACAAACATTTTTCCAATTTATTTTATGGAAGACACTTATATGCAACATGTAATTAATATTTCTCTTTCTGGACTATTGGTTTGAAGGACGATTATATATTCCATGTCATTTTAGGTAAGAGTTAGTGAAGGACATTGCTATATTTCACCATTGTAGAGGGAATAATAGAGATTTATTCCCTATTTTGTATAATTCAGAGTAAATATATTTACTGTCTAAAGATCTATTTTCATTCATAATTGGTCACAATTTAGGCCTCCGGTACCAATGCAATCAGCATAGTTTTTAAATTCTCATCTTTAAGAGATAAATGGGTACCATGGAGGCCCCATTTATCTGAAAGATTGGGAGGATCTGAAGGTGTGGCTTCTCACTCTCTTTGATGGTAACTACTTATGTACCCTTGGGCAGATCACTACAGCTCTTGACCTTAGGTTTCCACCCTACTAATCTCACAGATTCTTTGTAAAGACTATGAATGGCAGTCAAGTGACTTATTGGTTAATAGAGCACTAGGCCAGGAGTCAGGGAGACATAAGTTCCAATCCAACCTCAGACATTCACCAGCTCTGTTACCTTGCTCAAGTCACTTCACCTCTAGCTCAGTTTCCTCTCCTGTAAAGTAAAGAGAATAATATCACTTAATCCTTGGGTTATTGTAAAGATAAAATGAGGTAATAGTTATAAGCACTTTGTAAAATTTAAGGCACTATGTAAATACTAGCTATGAAAAATCCTTTTAAAAGTACAAAGTATTATTAAGTAAAGTTCATGTAAACTAAGGTAGGCCTGAACTAACAAATTACATATTTTGGGGTAATAGATAATTTCCCCATAATCCTTCTGCATGAGGTATGGAACCTCACTACATCAATGAGTGGTAACTGTGTAGATATGACCATATAGGACTACCAGAGAAAAGAGGTAACATAGGATCAGGTCAGTGACTGGGAGCTGAGTAGATTTGGAAAGGCATCTATAACAACCTTTTCCATCTTGGTGGTCAAAATATAAACTAGAATTTTTTTTCTGTTGCCAAAGAAATTGTTATTTTGCCATTTGGCCATCCATGAACATGTGAAAGGTCTATGATTTTTGCCAGTATCAGGAACTCCCTCCACTGATGTAAATAATCTATAGGTTCGTAAGATTATGAATTTAGAGCCAGTAGGTACTGTAGAGGAGACCCTTTCAGTCCCTTTAATTTTATAGATGACTCCAAGCCCAGCACTCTATCCACTTTGCTCCATATTCTAAATCTGTCTAAATAGATAGCTGCACTTTCCCATGCCCATGACCTTCAGCCTATTCTAAATTTAACACCATCATCTATAATTGAGTGCAGGAAAACACACACACAAACACATACACACACTTACCCAAATATACAGATCCAGAATCAATTGGGGTTGTTATCAGAAATATCTTTAAAATATTTTATAGTGTGTCTAATAATTCCCCTCTAATTGTTTGAAGGGTCATGGAAAATAATTTGTCTTTGTAACTTACTCTATCTCCTTTTTTTCACTTATGTCATTTATTTTCAAAGGGAAAAGATTTAGGTCTTACTACTTTTGTGTGAAGTCTCAATTATGTATTTTGGGACATGAAGTTGTTCTGTCAAAGTTATCTTAAATAAAGATAGGCTAAATTAACTCAAATTAAAACTTCTGAACTTCATTCTTTAAGAGTCACCTTATTTGTAGTGAGATAAGTACCCCTTCATCTTTCTTTGAAAAGAACAGAGCATGAAATTGGTAATTTGACTAGTCCTAAATTAGTATTCCTTATGGCAGTGATTCCTAATTACTTGTGTTCCTTGAATTCCCTTTCTCATAGCAACAAAAATGCATTGTCAACCACCAGAGCAATTGGGTTTACTACTCACAATATTCTTTAAAATTTTTACTGTTCATGGCACCATTAAATCATTTTTAGTACAAATCCCATCATACCATCATTGCAAACCCCCAAGTGCTCCCCAGACATTAAATGGGAACCCTTTTTCTATGGAAATGACAGTGAGCTCATGTCATTTTATTTGTTCTTTCTGTTTTAAAGGAGAATGTGATATGTACTGTAATTGTTGCTGTGCACATCTCTAGGCCTATGCGGGGAAATACAAACAAAAAAACCCCACCTTTTCTTAATTATCTTTAATTGGAAATCAGGCCTTTTCCTTCTAAAAAGTGACTTTCTTATCTGGCATAAATATGTACAGTCCATGATCTTCTATTTGTTGGTTTTCTAAGAACTAAACTAGGACCAAGAGTACAAGATACAATCCCAACTCCTGATCAGTAATACTCCAATACGAATGGTCCCTAAGGTTGTACTAATTCTCCATATGGCAGGCGAGGTAGGGTGGGATGGGAACTTTCATTTCTGTTTGAAAGAGACTAGTTATAACTATCTAAAGGGCCTGTGTGACTCCAGCAGAGAAATAAAAATTAACCTGTCCTTTTGCTAGCAACAGACTTCTAAGACCAGGGGGTTTTGCAAGTATTAATAGCATACTAGGTCTTGGCAAATGGCAGTCATTAGTGAGCAAGTAACTTCATCCTCTGGAGATGATTTTGCTTTGTCACTATGTAGTAATCTTCATGCTCATATTATGCAGAGATGGAGACAACATTCTTCTTTAAGCTTGTGTCAGAGCATGGCAGTCTTTCTCTGTGTCATAATAAGTTATAATGACGGCTTTCTTAGCTTAGAAATTCTAGCTAATTGTCTTTGGGTTTTTTTGTTGTTTTCATTAACATGTGGGTTCTGCATTAAATAGAGTATAATTCCCTTAAAGCAAATTCTAAAGAGTAGGACAGTCAGAGATTGGAGTGCTTTTTGGGTGGAGGTTGTATAAGACCTTTGAGGTCTGTTTCTAAAACTGTTATTCCACACTCATGAGATTCAAATTCTTACTGAATGAAAGAGCTTCTTCTTTCAAATTTTCTTATGTCCATGTGTCTAAAATCTATCCAGACTGATTCATAGAGAAAAGTGACTGCTATGTACCTGGTATAATTTCATGGAACCTTGCCTTTCTCATTCTCTCTAGTCCTAACTGGAAATTTTTTTTTGCTTTAGTTTTGAATTTTGAGCTTTGGTATAATGTAAATGTATATTTATATAGAGGGAGTATGAGGATTTAAAATATTATCAGTTATTTGTACTTTAGTGTGAATGAATTCTAGACCCTGTCTTGAGAATAAGTTTTGGTCGAGAGCACAGGAGAGGACTGGGCAGCTGAAAGGTAATGAAGGATCAAAAGGGTTACTGCAAAAGAAAGCAAGTTTCAAAATTAGGAGGCTCAGTAAGCAAAAGATAAAAATGTTTCCTAATTGAGAATTTTTCCCAAGGTCTCATTGCTCCAACTTATTTTGCAGTCTAAGTCTTATTTAAATTGTATATTTATAGATTTTTTAAAAGTGCACAAGAGGATATGAACCAATAGATAAATTTTTGTTACCTTGAAAAAATATATATATAATATATATAATGTATTACATATTCATGTATATACTATACGTAAATATGCCATGTATGTTTATATACATATGTCCTAAACAGAAGTTCACAATTTCTTATATTACCCTCTTTTTGGTATATTAGAATGTAAGTTGTTGATTATAAATTCACAACAACAACATTTTTAAACTAAAAACAAGAATTTATAAAACTACATATAATCTACTTTACTATTTTATGTATAGCCAAGGGAAATACAGTAAAAAAAAAAAGAGTAATAATAGTTAAGGCTACCATCACATGTCTCCCTGGTTCTTTTTTTGGCGGGGTGGAGGGGTTCACCTTCAAATCCTGTATCACATTCTTTTGAATATTCAGAGACATTGCATCTTCATAATTTGTAAGTGAATTTTATTTTCAGGAAAATGTTTATTAAAATGACTATTCAGAGTCAATTCTAGTAAATGAAGAAGTAATTTGGTTGTGTAACAATGGCCCCAGTCATAATTGGGATGTATATAATGTCTCTGATCAAATAATTTAATATATGATTAGTATGTATCTCAAATGTCAACATTGATTAATGATTTTTTTGGAAAACATTTGTCCTTTTAATAAATTCATTTTCAGGAAGTATATGTGAAATTAGCCCAGTCTTACCCAACGTATGTCTTACACGAGCCTGCTCTACAACAAAAATTGTCTACCAGTGAGTTATTAGGAATTTAAAAACTTAAGAATCTATAAATGTTAAGCCTTAGTTAAATCTTTAGATGTGCATAATATTATAGCTAGACAATAATTCTAGACTGACCAAGTAATATGTTACATATATATGTTACAGCTAGGACCTTAACAGAAGCTAATGATCACAGCAGCAGATAACAATGTAATAAATCGGGTCCTTTTTAAGGTAAACTTCCTTTGTTATTTAATCACTAATTTTAAGTAAAAAAATTATATCTTGATTAGAGATGTCAGCACACTAACATGTTGATTGACCCAAGATTCCTGATGTGAAATGTAAAGCTTTGAAAATTCAAAGAGATTTGCATTTGTTTAAGGTTACTTATGAATCTAATTAAGTTAGAACATTTATAACAAATATAGTTTCAAAAAGAGAAGTGGAAATAGAACCACAATTAACAAGTCCACTAATGTTCTTTTTTTAGGACATATATTCCATTCTTTGGCCCTAAGCTTTGGCATATATCTTGCCCAGCATAAGTCTCTTCACTGAAGGGAGAGTAGACTACTCATATGGAAGTACGTCATATATAGATTTATTTGAGGATAGGAAGAGTGTCTATTTTCTTGTGTGACTGAATAAAACTTCTTGAGTCATACTGAGCTACCTAGGTGTATAACAGCAATGATAGGATAAGGCTTTGTGAGGATAAGACTCTGGCCAATCTAGTCTATACTTCCCTTCTTCCAGTTCTGGCCTCTGATGCCAGTCAAGCAATTCTAATCCCTTTTCCATGTGACGCCCTTAAATTATATGAACAACTTGTATGTCTTCTAAATTTTATTTTTTATAGACTCCACATTCCAACTTTCTTCAACTGATTCTCATGTGGTCCTCAGCTTCTTTATCTGTTAAATGAAGGGGTTAGACTTGCAGCGGTTCTCAACCTGTGGGTTATGTTCAATTTGTAACAATGAAACTACATCCTGCATATCAGATATTTACATTACGATTCATAACAGTAGCAAAATTACAGTTATGAAGTAGCAACGAATATAGTTTTATGTTTGGGGGTCACAACAACATGAGGAACTGTATTAAAGGGTTGCGGCATTAGGAAGTTGAGAACCACTGGGTTAGAGGATTAGTCCCATTGCTTCTTCAATGTTGCTTATCTTCATGTCTTTAGAATTTCATTCTTGAGAACTTTCTATCCTTCTTGTGTTGACTTTTCCCATAGAATTTTTGCTAAAGGGATCATGCCTATTTATCCTTTCTCTGAACCCTTTGAAATCTTCTCTCCTAAAATCTACCATGCATATCAAAATATGCTTGGCTTTCTTCTCCTCTGGGGCCAAGTTCTAAGAAAGATCACTTTCCCGTAAGGTTTCTGTGATTTCCAGCACTTTTTTCCCTGTTTCTTGGTGGGAATCAGATCCAGAACCTGCTTCCTACAGATTTATTGAAGGATGAAATTATCCTTAAATCAAATGAAGTAATTTTTGACTAATGTGCTTTTGGGTAACAAGAGAACGAGTGTGAATTTCCAGGTAACTGAAGTCTCTTATTGCTTACTACACTGTGTGTTGTTGAAGTAATCCTGTATTCTTTAAAGATTCTTAAGATAGCCACATGCCTGGAACCAAATAAATTTATGTCCGGGCACTGGTAAACTTTACAACTACATTCTGTTTAATCATTAGTATGATACAAGTCATGTAACCTGGATAGAGAGTGAACTGACGTGAAAAAATAAATGAATAAATGAATAGTAGGGTAAGGAGATTTAACGTACCTAGTTACTCAATAAGTGTGCCAATGGGGCAGACAAGAAGGGCAGCAAGCACTATTTTATCTCCCTTTTAGAGATGAGCTAACCACAAGGAAGAGAATTAATTTTTCCAAGGGAAGACAATGAAGAAGTCATAAATAAAATTCATCCAATTACCTGTAGAATAGAACAAGATCCAGATGTCTGTGACTTGAACCCATGCCACATATTGACAAAGGTGATGAAAACCCTCAAAAAAAAAAGTAACACTCCATCCTTGCATGTAGTTATATTTGTAGGAGTAAGGGGTGTCAGTTGTTTCCATCGTTTAAGTTATGCATAGTTAATCATAGGCTGAACATTAACTTAGTCTGTATCTACTTCTTTTACTTGGTGAGCCAAGTGTATAAGCAAAAATTTTAAAGTCTATCTGTTGCTTTTATTATAGTAAGCGAAAAATGGAGGGTTTTTTTAACATGCATTTATTACAAGTTGCTAATATTTGTAACTAAATAGTTGGACAATTATGATCTGGTGAAATTTTCTGCAAACTTGATACTGAGACTAATTCGTGCAACTTTGTTCTTTTAAAAGAAATGTGTTTCATTGAAATCCATATTCAAGAAACATGCGTATAAATACGAGATCCGCCTCCCATCATCACTAGTTTATACATATCTCTCAACTTCATTCTTTTTTCAAGCAACATCCAAGTGGTGGGAACCAATTTTGAAAAAAAAAAGGTATTTTTCAATACTCAGAGTAGCATAACATCTTTATGTGTGTGTCATTGTTGGAGAAAGCTATGTTTATAGTAAAGGAGAGGAATCTAAATTAAGAACATACTAAGATTTCCTTTTCTCCCATTTCTCCCTTGTATGACACATGACAGAAGAAACATGTTTTTAATTTCAGAACTTTCCTTTGTTGAAATAAGTTGCGACAACATCACTTTTATAGTCGGCTCAGTTCCATGTTAGTTTTCAGGAAAGAACCTTCTGTTTATTTTGATATTGACAATGCCAGGAATGTTTCTTAAGCTCAGTTAAAGAAGAGAACCCTATTTTGCATGGATCTTGGGAAAGAATAAATTTGGGGGGTGAGCTTTGAATGTAGGACTATTGTGATGGCTACAGGAAATCTGGACAAAGGAAAATTTATTTGGGAAATTAATTTTTTTTCAAAAATGAGGTTTATTACTTAATACTCCCTAGCCATGTGACCTTGGAGCAGTCACTTAACCCCAACTACCCAGCCTTCCACCCTCCAAAAAGCAAAAAAAAAAAAGAGATTTATTAAATGTCATTCTGAACACTATACTGGAGGTAAACAAGTACTGGAGATATAACACCTCAGTATTAGAGGTCTTTCTAAAAAAACACGTATTCCGATCAAAATTCCAAATCTTTCACGCAAAAAAGTTCTTTTTCAAGTCTTTATATTTTTATCTTATCACATTAGAAAACAAAAAGCTTAAAGAAATGATGCAAACAAAGGTGAGCAGATTTCAATAAGATCAGTAGCATTACTGGCCAATTATATTTTCAGTGAATACCATGCAACAAATCAGGGATTTCAAAAAGAAATTATTTTAATCTTTAGTATTGACTATTGTTAGTATTTTGACTTCATTCTTTGACCATGAGATAATGAGTTAAGGATAGAAAAGGTTCTCTTAGAATAATATGATTATTTTCTTCATCTTTGTGGTACATGCTTTCATTGGCATTGTAACTAGACCAGCCAGTAAAGGTGAGAAATTTTAATATCTATAGGTTTGTTTTGTGTTTACATAGTGCTTTCATTTATTTTTTTATTTTTAGAAGAAAAGAAACAAATATTTTGAAACCAAACCAAAGCGATGATTTGAAGGGATTTGTGGGTTTGTCTGAAATCTGGACAGGAAGTATGGGCTAGTGATGTCCAGCTGTCACAAAGGTTCCATTACAGTCCCCAAATGAAACCAGGAAGCTCAGTTAAGAAATATTTCAGTCTATCTAGAGAGGAAAGGCAGATTCATTTCCAAGTTCAATGAGAGACTAAATTTGGGAGGAAGGAAGCGGAGGTGCAAACCAAGGTGAAGACAGAGCATGGCCAATTTAGTTGCTGGGCTTCCTGCAAAACAAACTGCATGTGATTTCCAATTTCAGACTAAATGTTCATGCTGTCTTAACTCTGAAAATGGTTTGTCTGTCACTGAGCCCGTGGATTTTTTTTTCTCAATTGCTGATGTACTCTAGCACTCTCCATCAGCAAGGTGCATGGATATGTGCCATTGGATTACATTCCAGGGCATGTTAATGCTGCTTACTTCCTTGAGACATATGGTAACATGATTTATCTTTTTCTGTTTCTTTTGGCAGATATAGTTCCTTTTGTGCGTTTCACCATTGATGATACTGTCATTGATTTGACTGGAAATGGTCATTTCTTTCCTCATTTATTCCACGCAACATATGTGAACACAGTCCAAATCTTGACATTGTTAATGATTTTGCCTTTATACTGGCAATTCTTTGAAGTGAGTCTATGGTGTTTGTATGAATGTTGTATTAATAATGTCATGTGTGGCATAATGGATAGAGAATTAGGGGAATATCTGTATTCTGACACAAAATATGATCCTGGGTAATTCATTAAGCTCTTGGTGTTCTGGTGTCCTACACCAATAAAATAGTAGGGTCGGGTAAATAGTGATAATAATGATAAATAATGATGATGATGATTATATAGAATGGAGTAAACAGTCATATAGTATCTACTATATGCCCAAAACTGTGCCAAGGGCTTTTAGAAATATTATTTCACTTGATCCTCATCACAACCCTGCAAGGTAAGTGCTGTCATCCCCTTTTTGTAGTTGAAGAAACACAGACAAATAGAGATCAAATGTCTTGCCCAGGGTCACACAGCTAGTAAGTGTCTGGGGTCACATATGAACTCTCAGTTTCTCCTTTTCCAGGCCCAGTACCTTATCCACTGCTGCTGCCTCTGTCTCGAGGTATATTAAGAAAGGCTGAAAAATAAGATTTTTTTTGAGTTGACTGTATATTCAAATGGTGTCCATTCCAAAACCAAAGATATATTTCATATGATCCCACTTCAAGAAAATCTCCTAGGAGAAGCTGCTAGAGAAAAATATGTTAAAATAAGGGGAGAATTCTAGCACTATAATAGAAACTGCATTATAGCAGTCACTTTCATGTTCTAGGAGTTACCATCACTTTGGCCACATTTATGGTACTTTGTAACATTTTTCAGTCTATAAGACTATATGTTTATTATTATTTACCCCCAAATTCAGGACAGCAAATTTTCTGATGCTATGAGTCTCCTCATTCTACTCTTTAAAATTGAGCACAGTTCTTTCATATTTCTTTTTGTAATATTATAGAATTTCAGCTTTAGCAAGAATTACCTGCTCCTTCTAGTTCAACCCCTGCCTAAATAAGAATTCTCTCCAAGACAGGATAAATGGTTACCCATCTTTTATATAGGGATTTCTATTGATTTCTATTGACAAGGAATCCACCACTTCTGGAGGGAGTCTAATCCATTCTGAGAAAACTTCCCTGATTAGAAAGTTTCTCCATTAATTGAGCTAAAATCAGCTCCTAGTTCTATCCTTTGAGGCTGAGCAGAACCATTCTAATACCACTTCTATATGACTAACCTTCAAATACTTGAAGATAATTCTCATGATTCCCTCGAGTCTTCTCTTCTCTAAGCTAAAACTTCCTAGCTCCTTCTCTTCACCTTCATATGGTGTGGTCTTAAGGTCCTTCAGAATCCTGGTTCCTCTCCTCAGCATACTCTGTTGCTTATCGATATTATTCCTTAAACATATAGCACAGAACTGGACACAATACTCCAGAATTATTTTGACCACACCTTAAAATGATGCAGTATCCAGCATGATCACCACTCTGGTCCTAGATAGTATGATTTTTAATTTAGCCTCAGATCACATTAGAATTTTCAGCTGCCATATCACATAGCTGATTCATGTTGAATTTGTGATTCACTAAAACTGTCAGACTTTTTTTCCTTTTGTCAGAATATTTGCATTATACAATATTGCTGAGTTGAAATTTTATACGTGACCTAAAAAATGCTAGATATACTTAATCCTCACAATTCCCTAAGTTTGGATCTTTAGATTATATGCAATAAGTTAACCTTTTTAAACAATTCTACACATATGCAGTTATGTATGTATTATGTATATATAAATCTATCTATCTATATCTTGTTATGCCTATAATGATATACACAAACATATCTACACACATTCTTAGAGAAGGAAAGAGAGAATTTATTTAGATAAAAGAATATAGAGAGAGCTTAATTTGGTAAACTTCCTCCTCTCTAGTCTGTCCCTTTATAAATTGTAAATTTTCCCCCACTTTGTAAACTCCATCTAGATTGAGAACATGTCTCATTTGATCCTTTTATCTCCCCCATTTCCAAGCACAATACTTCACACAAAGTAGGCATGTAATACTCTTGAAGTTCCATTAAAAATCCTTCATACCTTTCCTGTTTTTCTAGTTTTCATATAATTTATTACCATTGTATCTTATGATCAAACAATACTTTCTTGCTTGCTGTCTCTTGCATTCTACATTCTGTTCTACATACCAATTCTGTTTCATTTCACTGGCCATTCATTCATGAGATGCTGTCTCTTCTCACCTCTTTTGGATTCTCTTAATTCTTCCAAAACTCAACTCAAATTTTACCTTCTTCCGGAAGCCTTCCCCTACTCCCTTACTCTTGAGAGTGACTTCCAATAGCTCCAATGCAATATTCACAGCACCAATGGTGACTATGAATATGCTGGCATAGTTCTGAATCACAAAATATAACAGACTGTCCATATAGAAGACAGAAGCAAAATATTTATTCAGAAAGCCAAATCCCAAAACCAGAAAAACAAATCCATTATAGCAACAAAGAAGTTAATACACCATAACACAGCAGGGAGCCACACCATCCTTTAGCTTTTCCACAAACAAACACTTACAAACCTAACTGTCTCCTTGCCTACATCCTCTCCTCCCTCCAGCTATAACTGCTCTGACTACCAGCTTCCTCTGGGCTCTGCTCCACCCATTCATCAAGCTCCTCCCACCACAGGCTTCATGTGATTACATTCGACCTATTAGGGGATAGGGAAGATCTTCAAAGCAGGGAAGATCTTCAAATTCCCTTATACCTGTTAAGGGGCAGGGCAGATCTTCAAATTCTCATTACCATTACACTTCCCTCTAAAAATGTCACATATACACATATGTTTTATAAGAACATAGTTGTTAGTATGTTATCTTCCCATTTGATTTGTGCTTCTTGAGAGTAATGATTGTGTTTCTGCCTTTTTGTATACCTAGTGCATAGTATAGTGCATTGTAAACTAAGTATTTAATAAATGCTTGTTGACTGACAAGTTCCAATATTTGTGATTTCTTCAAAGTTTAATATGATGTAATAAAGTGTGGATTGTTCTCCCATCCAGTGATACCTTTAGTAAGTTAATTAAATTTAAAAAAATTAAGGATAACCAGATAATACATTCTATCTTTGTAAAATCTTAGTTACATTGATCCCTTACTGACCACTTATCACATGCACTATAGGGGCTCTTCAAAAATGCTTCCCTAGTCATCATTCTTCAAACCATAGTCTTTACTTGTTCAATCTCAATCTATTACTTCAGATCTTACTGAGTAAACCCTGAGTAGATACTCCCTATCCTGATAGGTAACAGGGAACTAGACCATATGCATTTACTTGTACACATATGCTTTTGGACTCTTGAATAGTATAAATGAGAGTCTGGTAAATTAGGAGATAACCCTGTCATGTAGTCTGCTTAGCAACGAGTAGATGGTTAACAAATGCTTGTTGACTGATTGGTTGCCATGCACAAAAGTGTAATTCAGAACTTGGAAAATTCATCACCTTAAACCTATATATTCTCCAGAATCCACCACAAACTAGTGAACAACTGGCCTCTATTCATGTAGGCTTAAAGTATAGGAGATACTATATTATAAGCAACAAAAAGGCTACTATCATTTTGTAATGATGTGGAAAATATATATATATTCCTGAGGATAAGTCATGGTGATAAGTGGAGGATGTGTATATTTCTATATTAGTCAGGAATGTTTACCAGTAATACTAAGAAAGCTAAAAAGCCTTTTCCTTGGAAGAAGAGGTAGAAAAATGACCTTAAATGGAAGAATAACATCGGTAATCTGTCTAAAGAAAGAGGATCAAAGCTTGAGCCACCCACTATAGATGAGTTCCGGAAGACAATAAATCATGCCATACAAATTTGATTGGAAAAAAAAAATGGAGACCTTTTGGCTCAGGAAAAAATCTCAGTGGCAGTGGTGATGGGCATAAGGAAAAGCAAAATTTTTGTCTTCAAATATTTAAATGGTTTTCATGTCACAGGGAGAGTAACCTTTTACTGCTTGATCTCATACAGTAGAAAAATTGTATTATGTCAAGAAATAGTGAGTTCTCTTTCACTAGAAGGATTGAAGTGGAAATTGAATAACCCCTCCTCAGAGGTGTTACAGAGCCCATTCATGTTCAGGTTGGTATGAGGCTAGGAAACTTCTGAGATTCC
This sequence comes from Pseudochirops cupreus, assembly GCA_028627135.1. Classification (NCBI taxonomy): domain Eukaryota; kingdom Metazoa; phylum Chordata; class Mammalia; order Diprotodontia; family Pseudocheiridae; genus Pseudochirops; species Pseudochirops cupreus. Next base: position 113,143,664 of record CM053584.1, read on the forward strand.
CATTAACCGTGAGATTGTATGAGTTCATGATGCTTTTTTAGGGACACAGAGAATATCTGACTCTGTGTGTGTGTGTGTGTGTGTGTGTGTGTGTGTGTGTACATACATATATAAGTATATATCAGTGTCTTTTCCATAGTAGGAGTGAACTAAATTAATGAAAAAACAGACACTTCACTTTGATCCCTAATTGTTTCATATTCTAATAGTTTTTCAATGGAGAACTAAATTGAAGAAAGTGGTTTTCTATTCCAGTCCACAATAAATAAATGATCAGGCATATGAAAAGTTTTCAAAAGAGGAAAAACTCACTAATAAATTACATGAAAAGCTACTTAGCCTCAGTAATGATCAAAGAAACACAAATTAAGGTAGTATTAGGTACTACCTCCCTAGAAAAAATACTGATTAAAATAACGAAACAGTACCAACAGAGTTGTAGAGAAATAGGTACAGTAATTCATTATTCTTGGGAGTACAAATTTCTAGAAAAATTTTGGGGAGCAATCTGGTAGTACATAGTAAATTTTTAAAAAATAATTAGATCTTTTGACCCAAGAATTACATTTTTGGGAATGTATTTGAAAGTGTTTTCCCTCCTTCCAGGAATATCTGTTTACAAAGTTTTAGAGTAGTTCAGCAAAAGGGTAGTGATTAAATACATTATGGTACATTAATACAAGGAAATCAAATTGAAATCAATAGATATGGTGAATAAAAAATACGGAAAGAACTTGATGAATTAATGTACTGTGTGGAAAAAAACAAACAAGAAACAAAGTATAATCTAATTATGACCATGTAAGAGGAGAGGCAATCATGACTGGATGAAGAATCCTGATGGAAAGACTTAGTAGTGACTGAAAAGTCATTATGACATTTCATGTACTGAAATTCATTTATTTACATAAAAATTGTTTCAACAAAAACCTAAACAGTTCTTATTAATGTTTAATGCCAAGTTTATCACAAATGTTTTCTAAAGGGGACAAAAAGAAAATGATCCTCTAAATTTCTTTTCATTTTGATGGCACACATTCAACTAATCACTACTTCCAACATAAGATGAATAGCATTTGATTGAGGCCAGTAAAATCATAGGTTTCTTAAAGTACCATAAATTTACAGGAATTAATTTCATTAATGCTGGAGTTCACGATCATTATTGTTTTTCAGCATATTTCCCTGAACCTATGACTCATGATAATGAAATACAAAAAATAATTTGATCATTTCAATGAAACAAATAATCAAATTTGTGTTGGTTTTTTTTTAAAGTGTGACTACAAGTTTTAACTGATTGAACTTGCCAGTCAATTCAGTGAAGATGGTTGATTCAACAGTACATGCGAATACAACCTCTGAATTGAAGTGATGGGTGAAAATAGTTTTATATGAATAACTTTAACATGTAAGGTTAAGGACAGGAGGTAGGACTAAAAACATTATTTCCAAAGCAACAATCAGCAGAAATCTGAACTTGGTATTGACAATGTTCTCTCTTTTAAAGTAGAGATCTAATTTGTCAATAGATGGAAAGACTGTAGTTTTCAGGTGGAATTTTGAGGTTCCAGTAGTTTATCTATTCCTATTTAGTGTAGAAGCAATACTAGTTTAACAAAACAACCCACAAATATTCCAATGCATCAGAATTTTGCTGTGGCCATGTCATAGCATTATGGATTATTATCTTCACTTAATCACTGGACAAACTCAAACATGCATGGCCATCTAGTGCTTCAGAGAAGAGTTCAATATACTTTATTGCAGGGGTTTTCTTCATTTGAATATGCCAAAAATTTAAATGAAAATGCTTTTATGCTTTTTTAGTGAAAAAAGTGCATGATGCCACACATGCAAATACATAATCATGTTTTCCTCCTGTTTTAAAAAATAAAAATGGTTACAAACTTCCTTGCATCCTGAGAACTCTATTGAGGTATTCCCACTGTAATTAAAACCTCAGGAAGATCACAAGAGCTAAGGAAGAAGATGCTCATTTATCCTCTTCAGTTCAGCTTCAATTACATCCTGAATCTAAAGGTGTCAAAAACCTCAAGGGATCCTATGAAGATGTAATTAGATCCAAAGTTAGATATCCACCACTGCAGTCATTCACCTCAGAGCGGTGATGGCGCCTAGTCCTGGCAACCAAAAACGCTCAGTAATGATTCTACGGAGGTGATAGTCCATGAGGCAGGATCATTTAACTCATTTGCTACCATTGTGCTCATGGATCAAAGAAAGCTAATAAGGAAACTTCAGTTAGAAAGCTGAGAAGCTACTGATAGTGACTATTCAGTCCTCTTTTGCAAGTTGTTTTCTCAAAAAAAAAAATCCTTTGCAGGGAAAGACTGCCTATGCATACTAAGCAAGAAATGGATCCCACTGTTATTTAATAAGCCCACTGCTATAGATTAGTAGTAATCATGGAATTTCAGAGCTAGAAGTATCCTTAAAAGATTACCTAGTCTGATTTCCTGTTTTTACAAAGGAGAAAACTGAGGTTCAGGAAAGTTTAAGTGTTTTTCCCAAGGTCACATGACTAGTTTGTCTTTGGATGTACACGATATATTCTTTAAAGTAGACTTTTGTTTCAGTAGAATGACCTAGAAGAGAATTTTAAAAATTGATTGAAAAAATATCCAGTCTTTTGACATGTTACATGTCATTTTCAGTCTCCTAGATTTAAGGTGGTTGGATTATCCATTTAAAACATACTTTAGTTTTTCCAGTGAAATAGATTTTTTTTTTTTTTACAAATATCATCATACAACAAAATTGTGTGAAAATGGATAAGAAATATATCAGTAAGATAATTCTGCTTTCTTGAATGGATGAAATCAAAATAAGAAATGAAAAATTGCTCATTTCAAAACAATAATTATTTGCTCTTAAAAAAAAAAGAACAAATGTATTCTTCAACATAATTGTATTATAATTTACTCCTGGGGTGGCTAGGTGGCGCAGTGAATACAGCACTGGCCCTGGAGTCAGGAGGACTTGAGTTCAAATTTGACCTCAGACACTTAACACACACAAAAAACTAGCCATGTGACCTTGGGCAAGTCACTTAACCCCAATTCCTCTCCAAAAAGCAAAAAATTAAAAATTAAAAAAATTAAAAAATAATTTTACTCCCTCTCCTATCTGGAAAAAACATTTCTCCCCCCAAATAAATTTTTTGTCTTAATTGGAGTCTGTTCCCAACAATCTAAAATATTCTTCTCATGCATTTACCTCTAAGATATATTGTTAATGTGTTCTCTCCCTATTAAAATGTGAGCTCATTGAGGGAAGGGACCATATTTCTGTCTTTGTATCTGCAGCACTAAGCTTGGCACATAGGATGCGTTTAATACAAATACTTATTAATCAGTTAATTGAGAAAAGGATACAAAACTCTCATCTTTTCCCAGAAGCTCTAATTTGTGGGACAAATATTTGAATAATCACTACTGTGAAAGGCTTACATTTGGATATCTTTATGTCTGAACAAATAAGAGAAATTTCCCCATGATAATTGACAGGGAAAGGTCAAGATAATTCCAGAAACAATTGCATGAAGGTATTTTGTAGATGTAAATATTAGCTATGTTTATCACAATCATTATTCTAATTCAAGAGAGGGAGGGAGGGAACATGGAAGGATGGCTATCCTGGCGTTGTGTGTCAAATAACCTATCTTCATAGAAAGTTGAGTGAGTAGGCTGCTTTGGGGAGGTTGTCAAATCCTTCGCATTTTGTTTGAACAACATATGAATTCACTTGCTGAATTGTATGGCACATCCTCAGAAACATAAATTGGTAGAATCTTTAGTTACATTCTTTTTGATTTTCTCCATCATATGGTTCATTCATTCAGGATGTAGCAACACAGAACTTCTGTCCACACACGAAGGTGAAGCATTCATGCATGGAGATGAAAAAAACTGGGTCTTTATGTCACATGTAGCAAACCCAAGCATCCCTTTCTCAAACTATCTCCAGACACACATATGTGTGCATGCACATATACACACACACTGCTCCTATCATAGGGAGAATACTTGAACACTTAAAAAGGGAAGAGGTAATCATTGTAAGGTAGCATAGATTTAGGGGAGGGCTAACCTTATTTCTTTTTTTAACAGTGACACTTGTATTCACAGTCTCTCACAACATGCTTGCGAATAAGATGGAAAGATGCACAATTAGAATACACAGTGGATAATACACTGGGCCTAAAGTCAGGAAGATGCAAATTCTAATCCAACCTCAGACACTTAACTAGCTATTTGACCCTGCATGTCAATTAGCCTCCATATGCCTCAGTTTCTTCAATTGTAAAATGGACATAATAGCATTTACCAACCAGAACAGTTGTGAGGATGAAATGAGATAATATTTGTTAAATGCTTAGGACAGTGCCTGGAACTGTTACTACCACTGCTACTACTACTACTACTACTACTACTACTACTACTACTACCACCACCACCACCACCATTACTAGTACTACTACTACTACCACTACTTCCACTACTACCACCACCACCACCATTACTACTACTACTACTACTACCACTACTACTACTACCACCACCACCACCACCACTACCATTACCACTACCACTACTACTACTTATGGTTGTTGTTGTTGTTTTTGATGATGTTGTTGGGTGATAATAGAGTCACTTGGAATCAAAAGTGGTTGCGTGTCCACACCCATGGATTAATTAATAGGCCATCGCCAAGTTGGAGCAATATCTATAGTGGAGTGCACTAGCAGTCTGTGATTAGTTCTGTCCTATTCAGCATTTTTATCAGTAACTCATATGAAGAGATAATATGTTTGTCAGATTTGTGGATGACAGGAAGTTGGGAGTAGGGATAGTTTGTGTGTGGTATGACAGCATCAGTATCACAAATGATATGACAGGCTAGAATGGGCCAACTCTAATAAGATGAAATTCAGTGAGAATAAATGTAAAGTTCTATACTTGATTAAAAAAATATATGTGATTGGGGAGGCATGGTAGAATAAAGGTCTGTTTGAAAAAGATCTCAGGGCTTTAGTAGATTTCAAGCTGCATGTGAATCAATAGTTGGATACAGCCCCCCAAAATCAAAAGCTATTTTGGGCTTATGAAGCATTAAAAGGAGGATATCATGTACAGAACAAGAATGGTTATTGTTATGTTGTAACCTAATCAGACTACATGTGTAGTATTGTATTCTTCTCTGCCTGCTACATTCAATTCTTTTTTTTTCAATTACGACTTTTAGAAAAAATAACATAGTTATTTCCTCATTTGCTTTATCTGCAACAAAATCTTCCTTTGTTACAAGGAAGAGCAGTTAAGAGAAACCAACTAACACTGCGATAGTCTGACCATATATGTCCTATTGGAGATATACCTCCACTTCTGTCTCAAGAATTTCTGAGGAAATCTGTTTCAACATCTGTCTTCCAGGAACAAGTTTGGCCATTACATTTAACATGAAGTTAGAGGTTTTCTAGCGTTTATTTCAACAACAACAATTGCAATTATTCTGCTAGTTCTACTATCTTTTCTCTCCATTAGTTTATACAAGTTTTCCCATAGTTCTAATTATCTTTGTGTAGAAATGAATAATATTTTATTATCTTCATGTACTAAAACATATTCAACCATTCTTAGTTGATACTAACCTGCTTTTCCCATTTGCCATGCAAGTCTTGCTATTTTTTGTTATAGATGGAACTATTCTTTTCTTTTTTGACTTCCTTAGGATATGTAGCCAGTGGTGAGATCGCTGGGTCAAAATGAATGAAGAGTTTAGTAACTTCTCCAAATCCCAGGTAGTCAGAAGGAACCTAGAAGAGTTGGACTGATTGACAGTTCAATCAATTCACAGCTCAATGCTTTCTTCTCACAGTCCCTTCACGCTGACTCTTTTCATCTGCCAGTTTTATGGGTGTAAAATGAAATCTCAGAATTGTTTCAATTTGCCCTTTTCTCATTAGTAGCAATTTGAAACATTACTCTACGGTCGTTGATAAGTTTGCTTTTCTTCTTTTGAAAACTATTTGAGTGCTTCTTTATTGAGCAATAGAGTTTAGTCATGTATTTGTGGCTATTATAACTCCTTTATATATTAAATATTTAATTGAAATACTTCAATAATAATTTTCCTCTTACTCTAGTTACAATGATTTTGTGCAAACATTTTACAATTTAATGTAATCAAAATGATCTATTTTTGTGTGTATGCAATCCTCTGTCATTGGTTTAGACATGAATTTTTCTCCAACCTTAGATATGTGTGTATATATATGTATGTATATGTATATATATATATATACATATATATGTATGTATATATAAAAATACACACACACATATGAACACACACGTATTTTTCATTATATACATATATTCGTGTGTATATTCATATATACCTACTTATGTGTTATATTTAGCACATACTTATATATGCATATTATATAAATATATACAAAAGTTTTAGAAGAGACATGTTGCTACATCTGAATATTAGAAAGACTGACGTGTAAGAGGGATTTTACTTGTTTTATTTAGCCAAAGAGGGCAAACTAGGAACTGTACCCTGGGCAAATTCAAGTTTGATAAATGAGGAAAACCTTCCAAATAAATAGGAGTTATCCAAAGGTTGTATAAATTGTCTCAGGAAGTACTGACTTTCCTGTCACTAAAGATCCTCAAAGTGAAGCTGTATGTTGCTTACATATGGATAGGACCAAATGACTTCTGAGGATATTTCCAGCTCTTAGAAACTACAATATCCTTTGTTCACTGGGAGTCTTGTTTATCAAATGTCTGCTGTTCTAGGTACTATGGTATCAGGGATAACAAAGTAAGAAAATATAGTAGCTCCCTTGATATGCTTTCAACCTAAACTGCCCCCATTTGACAATGTGATGTAAATGTTAGAAACAAGAAAGAGTCAAGAATTCATAGAAATTCCTGAACTAGTAGAGCTGGAAGAGGGCCCCTTGAATCTGTGGAATCCAGTCACCTTATTTTATACATGAGGAAATTAAGATTCTGATAGGTTAAGTGACTGGCCAAAGGTCACATAGTAAGTTAGTGTCTAAGTCCCAGTACAATGGACTCTCTCATAATGCCTTCCTTTGGACTATGAAATTTATTAGAGTGAACAGAGTCAGAAAGGACTAGTAGGATAATATAGAACATATTCATGTCACCCATTTATAAATTAAATGAGCTGCCAGCATGTTTTAATTAAGAAAGCCCTGGAAGATGGGAAAGAGTACCTTCATTCAATTGCTAGCGTTATTGTAGCAAATGAATTATTCTACTCAGTTATATAATATTACAGTATTAAAATGTGTCAAACATAGGCATTTCATCTAACTATACTACATAGAGTATTATCATCTTTAAAATGTTCCCCATTCAACTGATTTCTCACCACATGTATACTTTTTGACTTGTCCAGGTAAGGAAAGGTAGTTTTTGATATTATTACTTTGGCTATACTATTTTTTTTATCTTCCATCTTTGGAGTGAAGAGAGGAGAAAAATAGGAGATGACAGAGGACAGAGATACTTTCTTACCTAGATGCCGTCAAATCCATCCAAAAGATGGATACTTCTTGAATGATAGACTGGCATGTTACAATTAAATAAGATTTTTGTGCAAATTTCTGAAATGAATTTTTTTTATGGCAAATCTATCTACCAATCCATCTATTCTTCTCTACCTCTATCTATCCATCTATTTATTATTATCTATCATCTATCTGTATCTCTCTGTTTATCTCTTCCTGTCTATCTAGTCAATCATTTATCTCCATATATTGATTTAAATGTAGAAGACAATACTATGGACCTGGAACAGGAGATACTAATCATTTTTGTATTATAAATTACTTTGTAAGTCTGATAAAAAGCCTGTGGAGATCTCAGAGAAAAAAAAAATTTTTTTTAAATGCATGTACAAAAATACATAGGATTATAATGGATGCTAATTATGGTGAAATAGAGTTATCAAAATATTTTTTAAGTTCACAGAATGTAAGTTGAGAATCCATGGACTAGAATATCCCCAGCATTTCCAATAACCATATCAGACTTAATATAATAAGTACCTCCTTTTATCAAGCTATAGTTTATAAAGGTTGTAAGAAGGTGGCTATTTCTAAAACCTTAACAGAACTTATTTAACTCCTGAAAATAGGGGGACTTAGACGTGATAATTGTCACCATGAAGCTAGCTGAGGTAAAATAGAATTCCATTTGAATGTTTGTTAGGTTTTAAGGAACTTATTTTTTTTTTATATATTAAGCTAGTTTTTTTTTTCAAAAAATTGGCAGTTTCACATCACTTACACAAAATGTCAAAAATTATTCACATAAATACCATACTTATATCCAAGGAGTTTAAAATACTTTGCTATCCCTTTTAGAAGCAAAGTTAATACCCCTGATTCAACATATTTGTGTTCATTATGTAAAAAAATCTATCTACATACAATGTGTAGGCCTAATATATATGACACAGTCTATTTTACAAATAGCTTAGAATATAATAGGGACAACAAAATAAAATCTGATTCATAATAGAACAAATTCAGCAGAAAATAAACACAAAATGATACTTCTTTTCAAAAGCAAATAGTTGTACTCTTGTCTTACCTCCTATCCCTGCCCCTGAGACCCAGAAAAAGGTCTCATTGTACTCTTTTAAGTTCCAGTTTTCATGTACATTGAGTTCTTACTGTGAGAACACTGGGACCAGGCAACTCTTGTTAGATAATAGTAACGTTCATTTGTCAGTATTGAAAGTTATTGAATTGGAGGTAAACTTCCTTTACCATCACCACCACCCTACTCAGCCATCAATGAAGCCTTGTCTGACTAGATAGGATCCATTCTACTTGCTCCTTACTCTACATGACCCGGATTATTCATGGCCAGCTTCTCTATCAGCAATCAGACATTGCCCCAAGGACTTTTTCTCTTTAGCATACCTCCACAACTGAACAAGGTACTTGGACCAGTGGTATTATGTGAAGCTTGCCTCAAGTGCAAAAATGCAAATTACAGCTCTCCCTGCACGGGCCATTTGTGAAACATCACAAGAGACCTTTTCGTATAGAAACGAAGGAACGAGATTGGATACATATTAGGAAGGGGTAGGTTGGTTGAGGAAGGTCACCTGAGAGACAGAAAACACCAGGAACACCGACGGTCACCTTTGCTCCTAGATAACCTGGTGGTTACCATGGCAACTAAACTAATGTGAAGGAGATGCAGACAAAAGGTAGCGACTCTATCCTGTATTTGGACGAATAGCTGAGCACAGAATTACTTTAGCTTCCTCAGCCATTCCATTCTTGTCTAAAGCAATTTGCTATGCCATTATGTTGCAGAATATATTCATCAAGAAATTCTTGGTAATTCATTCAATAGTCTTTAACAAGGAGTTAGAAACAAACTTGGTTCTACCTTCAAGTTGGCCTGTGGAACATATTGTAATTTCTGCTGGCCATAGGTTTAGCTATAATGGAGGACATGGAGAATGAAAAGAGTTAATGGTAAACCAGACAAATCTTTGTCAATCAGTTATATGTGTGTACGTATATATTTGTACACACATAATGTGTGTGTGCATACACATACACACACAGTGAAGATAAAACAAACCAAAACAACATTCCTACCCTAAAGTTCCCAGCATGCTTAATGCTAAATCCCAAGGGAAAACCTTCTGTCAGTTATAAATAATTCCCTGCAGGAATCTTGGAAATCCCAGGGCATTCTCTAGGATCCTGTCTCTTGGTGTCTTTCCCACAGAGAAACATTAAACTAATGGTGAGGATTACACCTACTGTGAAAGGGGAAATCGAACACCAACATGGCCCCTGGAGGATTAAGTTTTGATTCCTGACACCACCTGTTAGTGCAGGAATCATAATCCCTATGAGCCACAGAACGGCAGTGCCTCAGACACTGTACTTGCTTCTAAAATTCACAAGTGACCTTGTAATTTTTCAATTTCAATAACTTTATTAGCCTGACAAGGTGTACAGCAAAATGTTCTGATGGGAAAAGGACTCTTCCTTTAGGTTTATGGAGCTAGTGTGCCATGTTTTTACAGCAGGGATAAAGGTTTTAGGACTACGAGTCTCCATTTCCCATTATTCTCCATTCTGAGTCAATCACAATTATTCAAACTGCAGCCTTTACATATTCATAACAATACCCTAACTCATCAAACTCCAACCTCTTTCTACCTGTGAGAAAACAGTGTTTTTTTCTTTGGAGTCATTAGGCCTAAGCATAATATTTTATATTGAGAAAGCATTTTGTGGTAGTCATTCGCCATTTTTTGGATATCTTATCAGTAGTAGACTAATAATGTTTGTTTGTTTTAATCGTTATATTCTACAGCAGTATTTTGCTCTTTTTGGAAGTTATTATTATGCTAATTATAAAATCTGTCCTCAAGTTTTTAGGGATTAATTTGGGGGAAGCTTATCTTTCTTAGAAAGAAAGTGAAATAGAAAGGACAGATTTTGAGAAACTTGACTGTATTAAATGAGCTTAACATTGATATAATATATTCATGGGTCCAAGAGGACCTAGAACAACTTTCTCTATTTCTGCTGCTCATAGAAGCCTATGATTGTAGAAAAATAGGAAGAAAACAATATGAGAACAAACTCAGAAATATATGTTTTCAGCTGGGCTGGGTTTAGTCTTGGTATAGCCCCCTGGTTACCAAATTATGCATAGGGGCACCCCTCACAGAGGAGTGAAGGGACAATTTAAATTTTTGAGGGAAAACCTGCAATACTAGATATCTGCTGACACCACTGTGAGAAATAGCTTGAGTTAATTCATAGTTTCAACATTATATCATGCTACATTCCTTTAGATGATGTTCTTGAATGTTTGAGATTTTATATTTTTACTTGAACTTTGAACTATGCTGATAACTTCAGACTTTCTCATTTGTGACATATTTTTGGAAGCTGGGTTTTTAGTAACAAGTACTGTGTGAAAATTAATGTGAAACAAGAAGTGAGGGTGGTGGGATCCAATCTGATTTCAGAATTTGAGAGTTTGTACGCTGCCTACAACCTATTTGTAAGGAATAGTGATTATTTAAGAATGATATAAAATGCTGTTTTTTCTTTCAATTTATGAATATTACTTCTTCAAATGTCTACTAAGTTGTTAGGACATAAGGTAAAAATTGGGCAAACCTAACTACCTAATAAATTCAACTAGTAGGTCTTTTGGACTATGATTGCTGTGAAATAATTGTTAAGACACTAACCAAGAAAATCTGGGAACTTCTGGTATAGATATTTTCCCCTCTTTTAGCCACCCAGTGCGTAATCTCAATCTTAAAAAGACTCCTACTTACTTCATTCAATCAGTCAGTGTTGATGGATTACTTATCATGTGTCCAGCACTAAGGTTTATCAAAAGAATATATGAAATGTGTTTATGAAGTAATAAGACAATTCCTGAGCCAAACAGACATTAAAACAGTCTCATCAGTTATAGTTATGCTTTGTAAGAAATGGTCCATTGCCTTTGCCAAACTTTATAACTTTTTAAGGTGTTAAGACTAAGACTTGAAACAGTTTTCTTTTGGTTTGGACATGTGATTTCATTGATACAGAGTACTTCTTAGTGTGGAAAATTCCTTCAAGGACAGGGGTGGAGGGAAGGGAATAAACATGTATAGAGCGTCTACTATGTTTCAAGCACAGTGCAGGAGCCTTAATATTATTTCATTTGGTCAACAGATAGCAACTCGCATATTGAGGGTTGTCTGCTGCTCTGAGTGGTCAAGTAGCACGTATGTGGTCACAACTATTTTTTATCAAAGATGAGATTGAACTTGATTCTTTCTGATGCCAAATATACCTCTTTATCCACTGCACTGGAGTTTGATATTTGAATAACGTGAGAGCAATAAATTATAGTACATGATCAGAGGTTTAAAGGTGTGTTGCAGAGTATAATAGGCATTCAGAGAAGGGAAGAGGAGTGGAGGTGACGTGGACAGATACCGATTGTATTTACAGGGAACTTTTAGTTGAGAAAATTCCCCCTACCTTCTTTGCATAGTCTTAGATGCATAATAACATTCCACTACATTAATATGCCACAACTTGTCCAGCCATTCCCCAATTGATGGGTATCCCCCCAATTTCCAATTCTTAGCCACCATAAAAAGAACTGCTATAAATATTTTTGTACAAATAGGTTCTCTCTCTCTCTCTCTCTCTCTCTCTCTCTCTCTCTCTCTCTCTCAGACACACACACACACACACACACACACACACACACACACTTTTTTCTCTTTGGGATTCAGACCTAGTAGTGATGCCGTTGGATCAAAGGGTATGTCCAGTTTTATAGCACTTTGGGCATAGCTCCAAATTACTCTCCAGAATGACTGGATCAGTTCACAACTCTACTAACAATGCATTAAATGTCCCAGTTTTCCCATAGCCCCTCCAACATTGGTCATTTTCCATTTTTTTGTCATATTAGCCAATCTGATAGGTGTGAAGTAGTATCTCAGAATTGTTTTAATTTACATTTCTCTAATTAATAGTGATTTAGAGCATTTTTTTTTCCATATGACTTTAGGTAGCTTTGATTTCTTCATCTGGAAGCTGCCTGTTCATATACTTTGACTATGTATTAATTGGTGGGTGACTTGTATTCTTATAAATTGGTCTCAGTTCACTATATATTTGAGATATAAGACCTTTATCAGGGAGATTTGCCATAAAATTTCCCCCCATTTTTCTACTTTCCTTCCAATTTTGGTTGCATTGTTTTTGTTTGTACAAAAACTTTTTTAGATTTTATACAAATTACATTTTGTAATGCTTTATATTTTGTTTGGTCCTAAATTCTTCCCTTATCCATAGATCTGACAGGTAAACTATTCCATATTCTCCTAATTTGCTTATGCTTACTCATTTTGACTTTATCTTGGTATGAGGTATGAGATGTTGATCTATACCTGGTTTCCGTCATTTTGTTTTCCAGTTTTCACAGCAGTTTTTATCAAATAATGAGGTTTTGTCCCAAAAGCTTGGATCTTTGTGTTTATCAAAACAGAATTACTATGGTCATTATTTACTACAATGTATTCTGTATCTATTCTGTTCCACTTATCTACCACTCTGTTTCCTAATCAGTGCCAGATCATTTTGATAATTACTTCTTTATAATACAATTTGCAATCTTGTATGGCTAGGCTACCATCTTTCACATTTTTCCCCATTAATTCCCTTAATATTCTTAATCTTTTATTTAAAATGTTGTTTTTAAATATATAGCATCAAATACCTAGAATTACCAAGGAAACAAATTATATTGAATAAAGTTATCAAAATAGTTTAAAAGCAAGTTCACAAATTTTAGATCAGGCATCTTTGGCCTAGGCTCTGTATATTCATTATCATGCTTTTACTTCTCTCCCCCTATATATGCCTTCTAACTACTTGCATTACTTTCTCTTCTTCTTTTTTTTTTTTTACTGATTTTTATGTTTAAAAGAAATAGAAATGACTCACTATTGAATTAAAAAAAAATATGAGGTGCCTACTATTTTCCAGGCACTGTGATAATTTGAGGATACATATAAGAAAATAAAAGACAGTCCCTTCCCTCATGGAGTTTACAGTCCAAGCAGAAAGGGGATTATAATTCACAACTTTGAAATTCTTCAAATATTGATTGATTTTTAGACATTAATTTCATATGAATGAATTGCTACAGGATGCCTATCAAATGCAATATAATACTAACATTGAATCTTATTACTTTTTTTTTCCTGCAGCTTACTTCTATCTAAGAGGTACTGTGGTTTTTTTTTTATTAGTTTTAAGGTCCTTACCCATTTAAAAATACCTCATTTTAAAATCACTTAAAATATAGTGACTTCATTCCAATGAAAGGGAAAAAAATGCACTTGGATAATAAATGATGACTACAATAAATGTATTGCCATTGTAAACTACTATTCATTGATTTCGTGATGCTGGGTGAGTCTGCATGAAGGACTCTTGTAAACTAGGAGGAAATGTCATAGAGGAAACTCTTGCCTATTGCCTTATCTTAGAAAAATAAATATCATCTGGGAAATTAGGAACCATGGGCTCACAAAGCTGAGGTAGCTAAACTCCCTTGCCAATTAAATTACGCTTTGTGAATGCTGTGACTATATCCAATCCCAGCTGTAGTTATTTTTTGCATCTGTAACCAATAATCTGTGATTCTCTTAGCCCTGTTGTCTTCCAGGGATGACTGGCGTGAGTAAATAAGGAATTACATATTAATTCTCCAAACCTCTTTTCTAATATTTGGAAAATTTCTCATGTTTGGTGACTAGTATTCCCTCACAAGGTCCACTTTGCACATCTCTCTTAATTTTGCATGTAAGTAGGTCTTTTCCCTGAAAAAACAATCCTCTATACTCAGTTGTTGAGAAATTTGTCCATTCTCCTTGAGACAACACATACCATTTGCTATGTTTGATCTCATCCAACCATAAATTTATACTAATTCCAGGCTGATTTAATTGAGGCCTAAACGCCTTTCATTACTTGTGAATGAAAATGTAATAATTTTTGGAACTAAATTTGACCTCATTTTACTGCATGACAGTGTAGGGGAGAATACCTATAAACATAGTCCCCATGTTACAAAGTAAGCCATCAAAAGAAGGGCCTCCTCAAGAAATTTTGTAGCAACAGTAACTAAGAAGTTCTACTCTCAAAATTTTACCTTAAGACCCAGACCATAAACAGAGGCATGAAATTTGGAAGTCAGATTAGGAAGTCTCATATATGCATTACCTAAACCTAAAATTTATCCTCTGGGGAATTATTATGGACTATGTAATAGAGCACTTAACAAGGAATCCTGGTACTTAGTAGTAACTGAACTTGTAATATTTCTGTCCTCAGCCAGTCATCTAGATTTCTAGAACTAGGCCCGTATCTGCAAAAAGAATTCCTTATCTTTGGAATAAATATGTTGCAAGGAACCTATGAATTGCCCAAGGTAGAGCAAATGAACTGCATACCCTTTGAAGTTACAACTAATTTTTTTTTTTAATTTTGTCTAATGATTATTTAGCTAAAGCTTTACTTTTTTCTTTAGGAAGAAAAAAAGTACTGACAAAGATTGAGATGACAAGATTTTAAACTTGAAACTGATTTTGAAATCTGAATGTGAAATATTTCTCAAAGACTGCAACATAAATCTACTATTTCGCCCTCTGAATTTTTCTCTACCAGTCCCAGATATTCCAATCATCCTGCTTCTTAGTATTTAAACCCTTCCTCTGGAGTCTTTGGGATCAACCCAGGGGAAGAATGCTTGGCTGATTACTATGGTGTGATTTGAAGGGCAGGGGATGACCTCTCACATCTACCACTGTAATCACCACTCTACTGAAGTACTTGAAATTTTCATCAGTAGGACTCTCCTTTGGTTTGTCTACACTGTTTCTCTAAAAATGTCAGTGTGCTATTAGGGGCATGTAACACAGGTTTAATTTCTAATTCTTTAACTTAGGACATTATGAAGAGGTGAGGAAATTAGCCAATGAATTAGTAATTCCTTTGGGGGAAAGGAACATGAAAGGTAGGGAATAAGGGACCATCAATAAATTATTAAGTATTTTTAATGTACCTACAATGTGTTAGCCACTGTACTAGGTTCTGAGGATTCAAGTACAAGCAATGAAATAATCCCTTCTTATGAGGATCTTACATTTTACTAGGGGACACAACAAATATATACAATACAAACATAAATGAATAAATATGAATATATACAAAGGAGGGAAATCCAAGGTAGTTTGGGAGGGAGCACACTAGAGACTGGGGGAATCAAAGAAGCTTCACGTGGAAGAAAATGGTGATTGAGCTGATCATACAGGGAAAAGGGGGGTGTTATAGGAGGCAGAGGTAAGGAGGGAGTGCATTCTGGGCATGTGGGAAAGCCTTTGTGAAGGCATGGGGAAAGAAGATGGAGTCTTGTATGTGAGGAACAGAGAGAAGACTAGATGTATCTCAAAGGGAAGAAAGAGTAAAGTCTAATGAGACTGAAAAACAGGTTTGATCCAGGTTGTGAAGGGGATTAGAAGCTAAGCAACATAATTTGTATTCTGTCCCATAGGAAAAAATTGCATTTTATTGGGCAAGAGAATCACATTATTACATTTATGCGTAAGGAAAATTAATGTTATAGCACTGAGTAGGTCAAGGGAAAAGATAATGAAGTCCTAGGGCTAAAAGGGACCTCAGAACCCCTCCAATCCAGGAACTTCATTAAAGAGGAAGGAACCTTGGTTTGCAGTTAGCACAATGCCTGACACCTAGTAAGCACTTCATTTAGTTTTATGAATGAACTTCAAGGTACTTATTGCTGCTAAGCCTCATAGATAGGATTTGAACCCAGTTCCTCCTATATGAGAGATATTCCTCTTTCCACTGTATAGTACTACCTCCTTGTGGTATTGTAGGGTAAGTACCAGGTAAAAGTCTTATTGTAGGAAGGTCCTGAGCATCAGGAGGTCACCAGGTGCTGGCGAGAGAAGGTGTTGCCAAAGCAAAAAAGAGGGACTTCCTCAAGGGATGTACGATGGCATCCTAAACAAATTGTGTCTCTTTATAATTTTGTTGAGGATCAACTCTGGGTTGATGTATTTCCTCCTCACTGCCTAATTTATCCTAAGTAGGCTGGTTTAAGAGGTGCAATGTAATAGCTTCTCTGCTTACCTCTCCTGCTTTTGAAAATTAGCTTGAGTTGAAAAGGTTTCCTTTTGGCTTTTTATATCCACCTACATTAAATTGAATTTTGAGAGCCCTCAGATGATTTTATTATGCTTAATTTGCTGCTGTTGTTGTTTTTTTGTTTGTTTGGGGTCTTTTTCCTTTTGGAAGCAGTCGGGGTTAAGTGACTTACCCAAGGTCACACAATTAGTGTTGAGGCCTTATCTGAGCTCAATCCTCCTGAACTGAGTCCTCCTGATTCCAGGGCTGGACTTTATCCACTATGCCACCTAGCTACCCCAATTTACTACATTTTGAAATAGAATTTGATGAAGCATTTTGCCTATGGAACACTAATGATCCTCTTTCCTGAAAGCTAATCTGACTATGAATGAAAGTATAATTCACTTGGGGACTACATTTACAAGGGCGTTGGTATAGTGGGGAGAAAAGTGACTTCCAGAGATAGAGCAAAAGATCTGGAAGAGGATGGGTCACTGCTTCCTTGGGAATCAAAGGACAGACAAAGCAGAAATGGAATGAGTTCTTTTCTTGTGCATATTTCTGGGTTAGAAAATGAGGATTACTACAGCTCAGGATTTTGAGGTGCTCCTAGGCAGTAAAAATCAGACAACATTTTCTAACAGCCAAGGCTAAATTTTCTGTTGGTTTCAGGTTTCTCACTGTAAGTTTCACACAGCTCCACTCTGAATCCATAACTGCCTGGAATGGGTTGTTCACTCACACATTTTTGACGCTGCATCTTAAGCCAGATTCTCATCTTATATAAATCTGTGGGGCCTTGTCCATGGAACAAAATGAGACCAAAAAAAAAAAAAGCTGACCTACAAAAGATAAGAGTTCAGAAGACATCTTTAGAGGAGTATGAACTCTGCATTAAATTACTGGTTTGAATATACGTGGCTTTCCTCCCCACCCCCCATGTCTCCTTGCACTTTCATTTCAACTGGTCTCAAAAATATTTGATATATATAAATAAACTTTAGCCGCCCCAAGACCTCACACTTAAAATTTAAAAATGAAGTGTTAACTGTTTGAATTGTGTAAGCTAGTCTGTGATTGCTAATTGGGGGCTTTGTATAATTAAAAGTAGAGTCTATCAAACTGTGTAAACATCCACATTTCGGATTGGTTTCAGGAGACTTTTATTCATTTGTCAGATTTTAGGGGCCAAGCTCTAAACAGGACCCAAAGAGGAGTTCACTTAGTTTGAATCTTCAAGAATGCTAAAACATGGCCTTTGGACTGTGGTGTTGAAACTGTGACTAGTTCACATATTTCAATCCAATTTAACAAAAATATATTAACTGCCTACTCTGTGCAAGTTGCTGGCCTAGTATTTGGAAATACAAAGACAAAAATGAAATAGCCCCTGCCCTCAAATAACTTAGATTTTATTAGGGCAACACAGTAATTCCATGCATAAGTATATGCAGTTAGATGTTCAACAGATAACTGTTAAGCATTTACTATATGCCAGAAACAATATTAAGGGCTGTAGATACAAAGGGAAATTTCAAGAGAAGCTGGAGAGCCCTAAGAACTAAGGAGATCAAGAACGGCTTCCTGTTGGAGGTGTGGTACAAACTAGAGAAGTCAGAGAATCGATAGGCATTGAACTCCTTTGTAAACTTTCCATTGTAGCAGAGGTAGCTATCAAATGACAAAGTCCCTTTACTTCAGCTTTGCTGCACTTTGATTGGGCCCCAGTGGAGTGTATGGTGTGAACTGGCAGTTCAATGACCAGATAGTGCCCTACTGAGCTAGAGATAAAAGCTTTTGGCTCAGCGTTCAAAACTCAGAACAGTTCATAATTCAAAAAATTCACAAGCCTTGCTGATTTGGCTAGAGTAACTTTCAAAGCTTTTTGATCTGGAAACATGGAGCTATCAAAACTTCCATACAAGTCTTTTCAATGACATTTTTTTTCAGGTTAAAGAACATAGAACCAAAACTGCTTCTTTATGAAATATTAAAAAAAAATAATTTCTCCCTATTGATTTGTCTTCCCCTTTGGCTTATATAACCTTGATCTCTTATATTTTGCTTTGCTCCTGGCTGATTTTCCCTCTCCTTCATTGATCTCTTTTCCTTCTCCTTAAGTATAGGTAGAGCCCTTAATGAGCTTTAGTTGTAAATCACATTTTTATTTCCTTCATTATTCTCTTGCTGATCTTCTTGACTCTAATGACCTCAATTAACAACTACAGGCAGAGCCTTCGATCTATGTCACTATCCTAATTACTTCTTTGAGTACCAGTTTCACAAATCCAGCTGCCCTTTGCGGAGCTCTACATCAACCTCACCCTGTCAAATAAGTGATATTCTCAGAAAAATGTGTTGCTTTTCCTCATTTCTTTATTTCTATGGATGGTGCTATTATCCTCACAGTTAATGACCCACATTCAAATCTTGGGAATTAATTTTCATTCTTCACAATTCCTCATCCCCCATGTCCAGCCAGTCACTGAATTCTTCCTTCTGCCTGTGCAATACCTCCTATATCTGTTTTCTCCTTTCCATTACCATCATCCCAATTCCTGTTCATTCTATTATTATTTCTTGTATACGATAGTCTTCCCTGCCTCTATTTTTAGACATCTCTCATCCATCCTTGACACTTCTGCCTAAGTCTTCCTAGCAAACAAGTGCTCTCTTTTCAGTTCCCAGCTCAAAGGCACTCAACATAAAGTGAAAACTTTTTATTCTGACATTCAACGCTTTCCATGATCTAGACTCAGACTACTTTTCAAAGGCTTCATTCATTCTGTTATCCCCTTTATGCACTTTGGTTGCCATCCAGAATGGATCATCCCCATTTCCTGAACTGGGGCAGCTAGGCGGCTCATTGGGACAGGATTCAGATAAGCTGGGCCTGGAGTCAGATAATACCTGAGTTTAAAGCCATCCTAAGACTTTAGCTCTGTGACGTTGGACAAGCCCCAACTGTTATTTGCCTCGGTATCCTCAACTATAAAATGGAAATGATAGTAACAACTACCTCCCAGTATTGTCCTGAGGATCAAATGAGATAAAATGGTAAAGCAGTTAGTACAGTGCCTGGCTGCTGATGATGATGAGGATGATGATGATGAGGATGATATTGATGTCTTACCCTATCCTACGTCAATGCTTTTGCACTCTTTGGTCCTTATATCCATGGATTTTCTCTATGTTTTTCTATGTTGAAATCTTTTCATTACTTTCAGAAAATTGCCACTTTGCATGTCAGAGAAAGCAGAGGTAGTGATAGATGTGTAAAAACCCTGTATTTATCTTTCATCCAGACTTCCCCCAATTTCTGGTCTAATTACTTTTAGAATCTCTGTCTTCTGCTTCTCAGTACCTCCTGTTGGAGGCAACACCCTCCACTTTGCATTCCATATTCTAAGCCTGATCTGCAGGTCATAGAGGATGGTGCTCCTAACTGGTAGGATAGTTAGGAACAGAAGTCTGTGTCCTCAGACCATTTGTGCCTTTGCTTTCTGAGATCTTGCCTGGCAAAGCCAAGTTAGGTTTCCGACAGTTTGAAAAAAAACCCAGAAGGTAATGAATTCCCTGCAAAAATTACAGTATTGTGGAGGCCTGCTCGCTTGGAAAGTTTCTAACCAAGGAAAGTCAGGTCAAGTCAACAAGTACGTGTTAAGGGCCTACTATGTGTCAAGTGCTGCACTAGGTATACAAAGAAAGGCAAAAAGCAAACCTTCAGGAAGTTCAAAGCTGATGGGAGAGACAGCAAGCAAACACATATACACAAAGAATGCGCTTCCAGGATAAAATGGAGATTTTTACAATGAGAATGACCTAAGATTAAGGACCTAGAAAGGCTTCTGGAAGAGGCTGGGATTTTAGCTGGGTAGGTGACTTGAAAATGGTGGTTATCAGGTATTCTTTATGGCAATGGAAGACTAAATAAGAGATTATGAGTTTAAATGAAAGCATAAAGGATTCTATTTACTATAAGGAACCATTTGTTAAAAATTAAAGATACTCAGCACTGAAATAAAAAAAGTGTCTAGTTTTCTTCACTGTGGGCCTTTAAAATCAGCATATCATTTTAACCATCTGGTATTCTTTTAGTATTCCTTCCTGGAAGCAGAGGCACAGATTAGATGGCCTTTTGAAGTTCCAATCTTGTGTTCGGTTGATATTGTAGCAAGAGAAATTTAGACTATCTGGGAAAGAACTTCAAAATTTTAAGAAACTAAAAAGTCAGAGAAGGTATTGAAAGCCACTGTAGTGTTAGTGAAAAAGTGCTGACCTAGAAGTCAGCATGCCTGAAATCTAATCCCAGTTTCCTATTTACTAGTTGTATGACCTTGGATAATTCATTTTGCTTTCTTGGAGGTTTAAAGTCTTGTGTCAAAAAGAGAGAACTGGAACAGATGACCCATTATGAACCTCCTATCTCTAAAATGTATGATTCAGTGATCTAGTCCATCTGCTTCTTGTCATTTTTTATTTCAACACACATTAATTTAGCACCCCATATTAGGTATTTGGGGACTACAAAAGAAAGAAAGAAAGAACCTAGTAACTGACAGAACAGAAGGAGCTCTTCTTCAACGTTTGGCTAGCTTTGTGTGTTAAATAAACTAGATGGTACATTTCTTATAAATGAATCTGTTAAGTGTCAGATTCACTCACCAGAAATGGGCATTCTTCTCTAAACTCAGTTTCTAGCACAAATCAGTAAAGTTTTTTTAGTCACCAGGAATTTAAGACCTCCAAGCCATTTAATTTCCAAGGACCAATATTTAATCTTGCTTTGAACCTCCATGGAGCATGTCCAAATACAAAGTCTCCTCTAACACTTAAGAAGGCTTTGTGCTTGGATCAGCTCCATAGAAGTCTAGGAAAGAGATGAGAAACTTATCCTGTTTCAGAATAAGACAATATAAATCAAACTTTAGAACACTAGGAAAGATGTAGCACACTATAGAACAATTTTGAGCTGCTTCATTTTGTCACCAAAGAATTATTTTGAGTTATTGCTTTTTTTTAATTCCAAGTTTCCATTCCAATTAACCTTCCTGACTCCTTCGTATTTAAAGCAATGTGGCTAAAATATGTAGGCCCTTCTTTAAAGCAAGTAATCTGCAAGTGTTTTGAAAATTGGCAGACGTTATACACTAGAGTATGGTATTGCTATTAAGCAAAGGTTACATTATTTAATAAAGGCAATCTAATTTGGACTGGGTCACCATCTAACAATAAAGACCATCATCAAATGATTTTCAGATTGGCCCCAAAAGGCAGTCCCATGACTTAGATGTGTAAAGGAAAATTTACTGAAATGTTACCCAAAAACCTAGGAAAATATACTGAAGATGTTTCTGTACATGACACCACTTCCCTGAAGCCCTGTTCAAAGACAGAGTAGGGTGCTTATTTTTTATATTCTCCAATTCAATTGTAGAAGAGAAAGGGGGGGCCTATCTCATGACCCCACATACTGATCCCTTCAGTAATTTCATTCTTTTTCAAATTTCATGACATTGGTTTAAGCCTCCTTGCTTACATCCTTCCTGACCTCCTAGGGATCTATAGGGATCATAATAACTCCCATCTCACAGGGTTATTGTGAGGATCAAGTGAAATAATATTTATAAAGCCCTTAGAACAGTCCTTGTCACAGAGTAGGTACTTAATAAATGCTTGTTCACCTTTCCTTGTTTCTTGTCTCCTCCTCTTCTGGAATAAATTCTTTGAGAAAGCCATTTACACTAAGTTTTTCCAGTTCTTCACCTTTAATTTCTTTTAATTTTTCCACATTCTGACTTCTGATCTCATCATTCAATTAAAACTACCCTCTTCAAAGTTACCCAGGATCTCTTAATTGCCAAATCTAATAGCCTCTTCTCAATCCTCATTTTTTCTTGATGTCTCTGAATCTAACACAGTTGATTACTGTCTTCTTCTGGCTACTTGCTCCTTGATAGTTTTTAGTGACATTGCTCTCATCTGATTTTATTATATGTCCAACAGTTCCTTCTTCAGTCTCTATTGCTGGATCTTCAGCTGTGTCTTGTGTACTAACTATGAGGGTCTATTAAGTTTCCATCCTGGGTCTTCTCTTCTCCCTCTATACTGTTCTTGATGGATGATCTCATCATCTTACATCGATTCAACAACTATCTCTAATCCTTCTCATAAACTCCAGTTCCATTCACCAACTGCTTTTTACACATAACGAGGGTAGGAATAATAATAATGATAGCTAGAATTTGTATCATGCTAAGGTTTACAATATACTTTATAAATATTATCTCATTTTATCTTTGCAACAATCCAGGGAGGTTGGTGCTGCTATTATTCTCATTTTTACAAATAACGAAACTAAGACAGAAAGAGGTTAAATGATTTGTAGGAGTAGGAAGAGAGAGGGGGTGGAAGAGAGAGGGGGCGGAAAGAGTGCAAGAAGGAGGGGGAGAGAGAGAAGTGAGGGGTGAGGTGCAGGTGCAGGTGGAGGTGGGGCAGAAAATGAGAATGTTCTCCTCCCTCTGCCTTTTGGCTTCCCTGGATGCTTTCAAGACTCAGCTCAAAGTCCACCTTCGACATTGGCATTTTCCGAGTCTTCTTCCACTACTCTGCCTTCCTTCCAAGATTACTTTACTTTTTTGATGTATATATTGTCTATGTTCATAGTTATTTCCATATTGTCTCTTGCTTTATAATGTAAACTTCTTGAGGAAAGGGAAAGTGCTCTTACATTTCTTCATATCCTTAGTACTTAATACAGTGCCTTGCACACAGCAAATATTTAATTAATGTCTATTCACTGATTGACTAATTGAATCTTTAGTATTTTACTCTCCATTAACTTTTCTTGTAACTATAAAAGTGATTCAGATTTTCTTATTTTGTTATTTAAAAACAAGTTCCTTTGACCCTCCTTCCTTCTCAGTCTTCATCTTTTCATTCTCCTTCCTTTAATAGCTAAATTTCTTGAACTCATTTCTAACTTATTTCTTCAACTTCCTTATCACAGGCTCACTGCTTACCTCATTGCAAGCTGACTTTTGCCTCTAAGGTCACTAATGACTTCTTTATTCCAGAGATTTTTCTTGGTTTTAATTCTCTTCAAACTCCCTGAAGATTCAGTACAGTTAATCATCTTCTCCTTTTGGAAAAATCTATCTTCCCTCTATTGGCTTCCAGGCTACAATGCGTCCTTCTTCATGACCTACTTCTAAGTCCTTTGCTTTTTTTTTGTTCACTGGATTCAGTTCCTTTCCCTACATCATATGTATGAATGTACCCTGTCTCAATCCTTGTCTTCTGCTCATGGTCACCTCTCTGTAGACTTACTCTCCCTCTATTTCTATCTTTCTGCCTCTTCCATATCTTCTCTTTCTCCTCCTGATCAAACTCCACTAATTACTTCAGACATCTATGAGAATGACTGTCATCTACTTTCTACTGCTATACTTTCTTGTGAGTTTTGTTTGCATTTCTCTGACCTCTTCATGAATATCTTCTTCCATCACTTCAGATGCAATGTGACAAGAATAAAACTTATCCTCCTCCCCCTAAAAATAAACTCAAGTTCTTCTCCAAACTATCCTATTTCTAACAATGGCATCATCTTTTTTTCTCAGTCAGCAGAGCTCAAAATCTTGGTGTATTCCTTAATTACTTTCTCCCCTACCATATTCAGTTTGTCTCCAAGGTCTGTTTGTTATTCTTGCCTCATTGAAGTGGGCCTTCCTTTTCCATCCTCATCTGCCCCAATGTTCATTACCTTGTGTCTGAATTACTGTAATTCTGTATGAAGTGGTCTCCCTGCTTTAAGATGTCATGAAGCGTAGGA
Organism: Pseudochirops cupreus; assembly: GCA_028627135.1. Classification (NCBI taxonomy): domain Eukaryota; kingdom Metazoa; phylum Chordata; class Mammalia; order Diprotodontia; family Pseudocheiridae; genus Pseudochirops; species Pseudochirops cupreus. Next base: position 113,168,290 of record CM053584.1, read on the forward strand.
CACAATTAAAAATGACTGAACACAAACAGCTGCTTTAGCCTCTCCTACCTTTTGTTGTTGTTGCTCAGTCATTTCAGTTATATCCAACTCTGCGTGACCCCAGTTGGGATTTTCTTGGCAAAGATACTAGAGTGGTTTGCCATTTCCTTCTTCAGCTCATTTTACAGATTAGGAAATTGAGGCAAATGGGATTATGTGACTAGCCCAGGGTCACATAGCTAATAAATGTGTGAAGCCAGATCTGAAATCAGGTCTTTCTGGCTTCAGACTTAGTGGTCTATCTACTGTACCACCTAGCTGATCAATCATAAAAAAAAAAAAAAAAAAAAACTTTCTACAAGATAAATCCACATGGAATATGTCTTTGCATATATCACCATCCCACTCAAGAACTTCATTGGTTCTCTATTGATTTATAAAAAGAAATCAAGTCTTGAGGTGGCTAGGTGGTGCAGTGAATAGAGCCCTAGCCCTGGAGTCAGGAGGACCTGACTTCAAATATGGCCTCAGACACTTAATACACACACACACACACACACACACACGCACACACACACACACACACACACACAAACTAGCCATATGACCTTGGGCAAATCACTTAACCCCAATTGCCCTCCCAAAAAGCAAGAAAAAAAGAAAGAAAGAAAGAAAGAAATCAAATCTCTTGGTCTGGCATTCAACGTCCTCAACACTCTCATCTCTACCTCCAGATTTATTGTGGATTGCTTCCTTGTGCAAATTCCCAGCTGGAGAAAAACTTAACTTATTTGTTTCTCCCTCCTCCCCCCTCCCCAGGACATATGCTTTTCTCCTCCCAAGATGTTCATACCATTTCCCCTGTTTCTATTCTACTTGCCCAAGTCTTACCCTTCCTTCAAGATCTTAGGAGAAATCCTACCTCATCCATGAAGACTTCCTTAGTTGCCAAAGTGTTTGTTGATCTTCGATTAATTCTGAACTCCTGCAACACTCATCATTTATACTACTCATTTGGTAATTAATACGTTTTGATGTATATTTTTATATACAAACGTTACTTTGCACATAGTTGACACAATGATATTTTGAATTGAATTATTTGCGTATCTATAGCATTTCTTCTCAAATAATTTTCAAGTGTTTTATGAACAAATACTATACTTGAGATCTGCTTGTATGTCCAGATGGCAGGTTTGTGTGCCTACCACAGTATCCTAGACTCACTATAAAACTTTTTGTTTTTTATATTAAATTCCTTTATTTTTTATAAGAAACAGAAACATATTATAAACTTAAATATTGAAGCTTAAATACAAAGAAAGAAAAAAAACGTCATGTGCATAGTAGAACATGAGAGGATTCAAAATACTTAACAATAAATTTTTATTTCAAGAAAACCTGTATGATAAATAATACACATTGTGTTAAGAATTGTCCATCTTTTCTTTGCTTCATTGTAAGTTTTCTCTTGTTCTCTGCTGTGCACTTTTTTACTTTGTCACTACAAAACTTTAGGAGTGTTTGTTGATTATGGTTACTGTCAATGAGTTATACATTCCACTTGCTTCTCCATCCATAAAAAATACCATGGACAGTGCCTATGACACATTTAATAATATTTAAAAGAAGAGATCTATAAACTGGAAGGGAAAAGGTTATTGTAAACACTCATATGAATAACTATAAGTCAGTAGGTGTTGTTTAAAATAAATGCAAAATAAATGGGGAAATTTATTTTGTACTGTACTTGGAATCAGAAAGACTTGGGTTCAAGTCCAATCTCAGACATTTGCTGGTTGTATGACCTTGGGCATATAACCTCTGTTTGCCTCATTTCACTTAACTGTAAAATGGTAATAATAATAGCACCTACCTCACTGGGATTATGATAAAATGATATAATATTTATCAAGTTCTTAGCACACTGGCTGCCACAGAGTTAATGCTCTATAAAGGCAAGTTATTACTATGGAGATAATAATAGCCCCTACCTCCTAGGGGAAGATCAAATGAACTAATAATTGTAAGGCACTTAATACAGTGCCTGGAACTCAGTAGATGTTATGTAAATATTCCCTATTATTATCTTTTTCCTTTTTAAAAAACAAAACAGAACACATACTACATTGACATTTTAATGATAGTATAAACATAGGTTTTGTTCTTATTTATAAAAGGTACTAGTTTGCCATAATGGAATTTGGAGCTCAAGCATTTCTAAAGCTGGAGACCAATGGATGGAGTAGTTATCAAGAGCTTTGACACTATCTCTTGCCTTCCCTTTAGGTGCCCTACACAAAGCAAGTTTTAAAAAATTCACTAGTCATATATATTTAGGAACAACAAAGATGCAATAACCAGGAGAGGTGGTTTTTTTTCTTTTCTTTTTGGAGGGGGGAAGGTAGGGCAATTGGGGTTAAGTGACTTGCCCAAGGTCCCATTGCTAGTTTTTGTGTTTAAGTGTCTGAGGCGGGATTTAAACTCAGGTCCTCCTGACTCCAGAGCCGGCGCTCTATTCGCTGTACCACCTAGCTGCCTTTGGGAGAGGTGTTTAAAAAAATATATGGGTAGCAAGGTGGCATAGTGGATAGAATGTTGTACCTGGAGTCAGGAGGATCTGAGTTCAAATCCAGCCTTAGACACTTACCAGCAGTGTGACCCTCTTCAAGTCACTTCACCTGGTTTCCCTCAGTTTCCTCATCTGTAAAATGAGCTGGAGAAGGAAATGGCAAATCATTCCAGTATCTTTGCCAAGAAAACTGCAAATGGGGTCACAACGAGTTGAACATGACTGAACAACAACAATGTAAAGATAATTAGCTACATTTGTCTGTTACTTTATTGATGAGGTATTGAATGGATACTCAAGTTCTGGCAAATATTTCAAGCAATTAAAAATTCAAGTATACTGCCCTCAAGGTTACCAAATCATTTTGATGGCAACATAAGTGGGATGTTGCCAGATAACTGGCTGACTGTTAAGTGTTATTAGGTGGCATTAGTAGGAACTTTCCAAAGAAATACTGGACTTATTTTAAAATACCTGCCTTTCTTATAGTTTTAGTACTTAGTATAGGCAAGGGTGTGTGTGTGTGTGTGTGTGTGTGTGTGTGTGTGTGTGTATGTATGTGTGTGTGTGCACATGTGTATAATTAAACCGTAGTTTACTTATAATTAACTATACACATATGTATAGAGTTAAAATTCTTGTTTATAATGTACTACTGAATTTATGATTTTGAGTTTTAGAGGCCTGGAACCTGTATTTCAATTCTTTTATTGATTTTGACTATTCATAACTAAAGGATCAACACAAATTTGGAATTGGTTTGATAAGTTGATAAATATGCTGGGTAGTTATGTCAAAGATAATAAGATTTTCTATTCCGTGTCAGAGGAAATATTTAGGCTGAGTTCTTGGAGTTATACTTACTTCAATAATTAGACTTCTGACTTTATATCTTCTCATTCTGTGCTGTTCTTATCTCTATTCTTCCATTGATCATCCCCAGAGCATCTAGGCTTTTTCTTTTTTTACATTTTGTGATTACTTGTGTCACTCAAGTTCTCATGTAATAAGAAGGATTTCAATAAATATATGTAAATTCTTGTATTTATTAAAAAATCATAAGTGTAAGATGAGAGAAGATGGCGCTAGGTAGCCATTCATCTGAAGAAAAATCTGACAATTTTAGTGGACTACAAGTTCAGTTTGAGTCTACAAGATGATATGGGAACCAAGAAAATGAATAAAATTAGTCCAGGACTATGGATGTGGCTTTCTTGTTGCTTCATGAACAAGACATTGACTGACTTCTTTCAACTAACCGACCAACCAAATGGTTGCTTTTGTCTGATGGTGCCCAAACCTGGAATCAGATTATGTCACTCCTATTAGGTAATCCCAGATTATATACCACCTGCTTGAAGTTCCAAATTGGCCAGACTACATCTATAATATTTTATTGAGTTCTAGCTACCACACTTTGGAAAAGACATGGATAAGCTGAAAAGTGGTCAGGGGAGAATTTTTTAAAGCATAGTAAAGGGCCTTGAGTTAACTTCGTGTGAGTATTGTTTTAAGGAACTTGGGATGCTTTACTTAGAAAATGGGAGATTGGGGTGGCTAGGTGGTGCAGTGAATACAGCACCGGCTCTGGAGTCAGGAGGACCTGAGTTCAAATACGGCCTCAGACACTTAACACACACAAAAAACTAGCCATGTGACTTTGGGCAAGTCACTTAACCCCAATTGCCCTACCTTCCCCCCTCCAAAAAAAGAAAAAAAAAAGGCAAAAAGAAAAAGAAAATGGGATGTTTAGGAAAAATATGGTAGCAGATTTTAAGTACTTGAATGGCTATAATTTGGAAAAGGGATTAGAATTGTTCTGCTTGGGCAAAGCTAGGAGAAGTGAGTAGACATTACAAAGGACAAAAAATAGGTTTGATCTAAAGAAAAATTTCTTAAGGATTAGAGCTATGGAAAAATGAAATGGGCTGCCTTTGGAGAGAATGGATTTTTCCTTATTGGAGAACTCAAAGCAAAACTTAGATGACCATTTATCACGTATGTTTTAGAAGATATATATTTTTTTTTTATACATGGGTTGGATTAGATGTCCTTTACAGTTTCTTCCAACATGTAGATTGGAGAATTCATCTACTATTCATTCTAATATTACTAATTCTTACCACATGACCAATCTATCGCTTTTGCTGATCATATATTTTTTCAAAGTCCTGGAAATATAATCAATCCTAAAATGAACTTTGGTTAAGTACAATGTTTAGGAGTAGATAAAGAAGAGGGGTCACCTCGGCATAGGAATAATGTTTTAGCCTGAATCCAAAGTTTAACAAAAGGTCAGGAGAGAAGGAATTGGTTTAAGCTGTGTTTATATAGTGCTGAAGCATCTGACCAATTCAGTAAAATGAGTCAGAACTTCAAGCAGGAGGTGAGGAAGCAAGGATCATCTAATAGGAGTGACATGATCCAATCCAGTTTGGGGACCCATAAGACAAAAGCAACCATCTGATTGGCTGGTCAGAGTCACTCAATCAATGAGCATTCATTAAGCACCTACTATGGGCCAGGCATGTGCTAAGTGCTGAGGATACAGGGAAAAGAAAAAAAAAATAGTCCTTGCCCTCCAGGTGCTTATAGTCTAATGGGAGAGACAAGAAGCAAACATTTGCATACAAATAAGTTATATTTAGGATAAATAAGAAATTTTTAATGAAAGAAAGGCACTAGAATTAAGATAGGTTGGAAAAAGCTTCCTGTAGAAGGGAGAATTTCAATTGGGGCTTGAAGGAAGAAACCAGGAGGCAGAGATGAGTAGGGAGAGTATTTCAGCAATGAAGCACAGCCAGAGAAAATGCCTAGAACCAAGAAAGAGAAATAGTGTCTTCTTCATGGAACATCAAGGAAGCCAGTGTCATTGGATTGAAAAGTATGGAGAGTGGAGGAAGGTGTAAAAATATTGGAAAGATAAGGGTGGAGGGCAGTTAGGCTGTGAAGATCCTTGAACAACAAAAAGAAGAATTTTTTAAAAATTCAATCATTTTAAACATTTTAAAAAATTATTAGATACTTTAGTTAACAGGAAGCTAGAGAGAAAGAAATCTGCAAACAGTAGAATAAACAGATTAGTGTGATCAATCTGTAATCACATATGGGAGGGATGCAGAAGGAAATATAGAATAAGAGAGAGGAAGTAAATCAATGAAATGCAAAACCTTGTCTACCACAGATGATTCACCTGGAAACTGCTGCATAAATGAGTTTCAATGACATGACACATTCCCTTGGCATCTCATTCCCTCTACTTGCAATTTCCTCCAATTTATAAATGGTAACTTGAGCCATACCCTCGCCATTTTAGAAATAACATAATGGGGTTTAGTCAGTGTTGTTTGCCTTGGGAATGTGTCTTGACTATGTACAAGCAAAGGGTTTGGAGATTCTTCCAGTGCTTTATTGACCCACTTACAGTCAGTTCAACTCAACTTAAAAGGACATCAACCAAAAGAAACATATTTAAGACAAAAGGCAGCAGTAAAATGAAACCTGTCATCACATCCTAGCAAACTAATCAGTCTTTTCACATGGCAAACAGTTTAGAATGTTTTGGAATTGGAACTCGTTAAGCAGAAAGGTGAAACACAGCATCAGGGGGTGGGGGTTGGCTGAGTAGAGCTCTCCAAGTGCGCAAGAGTCTCCATGGATGCCATCCAGTTCTGAGGCTCCCTGGGCCACAGTGGCTGCTCCGGATACTGGGAAGCCAGTTTGGCACAGGAGCCCTTTCAAGCTACCATAGACAATCTGCCGCCACTTGTGTGCATCCCCTCCCTTTCCCCAAGGCCATTGTGGAGCAGTGAGCTCTGATCTCCACATTGAGGTCAATCTAAACTGAACCTCAGGCTTCTAAAGAGTGTTAAGAGACAATGTGATTTGATTCAAGCTGAACCAACTCCTTTATCCAGGGAAAGTTTTCAAGAGGGCGTTGGGCCCAAAATATTATATTTCCTCTAACATCTTTGCTTAAAAAGCCAAGGAGAGGCCTGGGTATCTTACATGCAACCCATATTCTTTCATTACCCAGGAACTCAAATTTAAAAAGATGTCTCAAAGAAGGCAAGCCAACTAAGGAAGAATCAGTCCTGATGAGAAGTGTTCAGGGCAGCCATAGGAAAGGAGTCAAGTGACTACTATCTCCCCTTTTGCCTTTTAGCAAGAAATAACTCTGCTTCCCCCTTTCTCTCCTCCCCGCTTCTCTTTCTTATTAGTGGTAGTTTTCCCAAATGTTATCATAGAGTCAAGACTCTAGATGGGTTCAAACTCTCCCTCTGGTAGTTACCAGCAGCCTAACCGCTGGTAAATTGCTAAACCTCCCTTGAGCCTGTTTTCCTATTTGTAAAATGGGGATAAAAATCTTTGTAGGATTTACCTCACAGGGTTCTTATGAGGATCAAAGGGGATAATACATGTAAAGTTCCTGAAATTCTATATAAATGTAAACTCTTATTAGAACAGTACGTTGGTGTCTTTTTTGCTTTATGCCCTCACCTCTCTCTCACCAACAGCAGTTACAAACTTCTCTCCACACCAAAAAAAAAAATGTTTTAAGAAACAGCTCATTCATGGACAAATACTTTGGTTCTCTTTTGTTTAGTTGTTGTTGTTTTTTCTTGGTCCAATTGATGTTTTTCTCTCCTCTTCAGTTGGCAGGAATTGAAGGATTAACGATGCTTCTTTAAAAAAAAAATGGAAGTCTTCAGTGTATTAAGTTAGTCTAGACAAAGAAAATTAAACTAATTAGCAGAAAGATTGTAAATGTGCTGTGTAGGAGGCCCTGTCATTATGGTCCCTCACCCAGGCTCCTGTGGTTTGGTGTGTGTTCAGAATGATAGTTCTGGTTTTCCTCTCTACAGAGAGGAATAAAATAATCCTGGTTTTCAATTAGAGACACAACTACAATTCAGTCAGGGTCAGAGGGCCAGGGAGGATGGCTGCTATGCCAAGCTAATGTCATAAAACATGAAATCCCAGCACATGGCAAAAGATCCTGAGGCCTTAGAATTACCGCAGCCCTCATATTCAATAAGAGACTAAGACTGCCAATTAGGATGCAGACAGAACAAATATTTACATTCTGAGAAAACAAGAGAGAAGGCATCAACAAACAGAATGAATCAAAAGCCACAGGATCTCAGATGTGGGCTAACGAAGTGTCACTGTCAGTGTGAAGCAGGAAGACCGAATTGGTTTCCAGTATTTGCAATGTTGGAGACCTAGATTACTGGAAAATTTACAATAACATTTCAGTGAAGAATCACTGCTTCATCCATGTTACCCATGGTTTAGAGCAGTGGTTCTCAACCTTCCTAATGCCGCAACCCTTTAATACTTGTATGTGGGCTTATCTGCATGTGGGCAGACTTGCCTGGAGACAGATAGAGCAGCGGTGTCTCGGTTCCTAAGACCATCAGGAATATGTGTTTTCCGATGGTCTTAGGTGACCCCTGTGAAAGGGTCATTCGACCCCAAAAGGGGTCACGACCCACAGGTTGAGAACCACTGGTTTAGAGTGATGAGAAAACTACCCGTTTGTTCCTTACATCCTCTAAAGCTCATTGGTAGTTCCAAGCTTTCCTTTACTCCATATCTATAGGGTTTATGATCTTGTGGATCTAAAGAACATCCTTCAGGGTTCAAATAGACACTTCAATGCTCTTTAGTGGATCATCCATTTTCACTTAAAAAATGAAACTGATCACCTGATTCACTCAGTGCTTGGGCTCTGGGATAAAATAAACACCACACAAGGAAGCTTTTTATAGCTACATATAGGTGATTTACAAGGATTTAGGGGGATGAGAAAGGGAAATAATTTAGGTTCTTTCCTTTAGAAGTTGTAGATTAAGGATTTACTATGCTGAGTAACTTTGTGGAGCTTTTCATTGCATCCTGCATTGATGTTTTAGGAGACTTGAGGGTAGAGAATGTGCAATTTTTTCATCTTGACATGTCACAGATATAGGTCAAGCCTAATTAATGTGATTTGAACTGATTTGCAATTATGTTAAATTCTAGGTAAATCAACATACATATAAATGCTGGCATCAAACCAAGATCCCCTAAGATAACTTTACATAAATCTAGCAGTGTTTTTAACTTTGCCCCTGTTGTCAAGCGTCAAGTTGTCCCAAGAAACTTAGGGGAAAGTAGCAAATTAGGACGGAAGGACTGACCAGTCATGAAGGGAGCCTAATATATACAGCTGGCAAAATATTTCTATCTTCTCCCACTTCAAATTTTACTAATTCTGAAATTGTATAGGCGTGTTATGGTATCTCAACTTTTTCTGTCCCATAATGGATAACTGCCATAATTTCAGCATTTTTTACTTCGGAAAATGACTGTTGCCAATGATCTAATACTGTGATTTTATTTCTACAATGCTACCATCCAAAATTGTTCTTTTGAGATTTTGTTTAAAATATCATTCTCTGTTTTACCAAGAAGTAGGTTCATTTGGGGGTATTAATACTTACTGGCTGGGACAGGGGACATGGAGAAATGTTCTGATTTTCATTTAATTATGTTCTAATAAGGATTTACATCTTACTTTCCATATTGATATGAAAGTTTTTGGGACAGGGTAAATTGTTGCCTTTTTTTTTTAACAAATTATGTAAGCCCACATTGCTAAGGTTATTACATATACATATAAAATATGGAGAGATCAACTAAAAAAATTAAGGAAAGCATATTAGGAAGATTAAACAGCAAGATCCACAAACCACAGAATTTTAGAGGCACACCCAACCCTGAACCTCTGAACTATAAGCATGGTAATAAATGTTAAAGAGGCCAACAAATTCTGCTTTCTAGAGAGTCTCAACATGTCCCTTTATTTATTGACCTTTGTCTCTTTGCATTACAACACTTTAAACATATGAAACTCATTCTGGTTCAATTTTTTTTTCCAGTTTAATATTGGAAATATCAATCCTTTTTAAAGATACTGTCAAGTAACTCAAAGATCGAAGTCCGGAGAAAAGTCCTATCAAGTGGGAATATCATGGAAACTCTTACAGAGATTATGGGTTTTTTTTTTAAGTATTGTTTTGAATTCATATAACCTTTGACTATATTCAAAAGTTATTTTTATTACCTAGCTTTTAAGGAAACTCTTCCTGTGTTATTGGCCTCATAAGAAATGTATAAAAATGAGCACAAAGAAATTAAAAAAACATTCTGAAGTTTTAGCTCCATGGAGGTCTGTAAGAAGTCTTTTAATTTTGAATATCCCTTAGGTTTGTAATAAATACGTGTTGAATTAATTATCGAAGCACAGTTGAAATCATAGAACTATTGATAATACTACTACTTAAAATATATCATTCAATTTCTTTAAAATTTATCTCAAGTTGATACAAGTATCAAAAATACTTTATTAATAATCTTTTCCTGATTTCACTGACATTGCCTCCGCTAGTATAGACTACACTCGACAAAACTTCCTCATCCTATATGATTCTTGTTTTTGTCTTTCCATAAATGCTCCATGATGAATCTATATTATTTGAGTATTTCTTAACTTTTGTGTGTACAAACATACACATAAATGATATATATGAAGATTATATGTATTAGATATAAATATACTTGTATATTTTATGTTCCAGTATTCTCCATATATATATATTTATATTTTCCATATATGTATACATAACATATTTTCATATATCTCCATATTTCCATATCTACCTATTTAACTTCCACATACCTATATCTATCTATATCTATAATTAGAGATATTCAACTCTGTCTATCATCTATCTATCTACCTATGTATAATCCATATCAACGTAAAAGCAAGTTGCTTTTTACACTTACTCTCATAGCTCACCTTTTTTTTTTGTTAGATATGTCACGATGGTATCTTTTATGTATTGTATGCAAGTCATTAATTGTAATATATCTGCTTTCAACAACTGTTTGCCTTTGCTTTCCCCTATGGATCACTTGAAATTTTGATTTTTCTTATACTGAGATGCATCATTGTGCATAGCAATATAGTATCACCAGGAGAATACTGGTATTAAAAAGATAGCATGCAACAGTAATAGTGCTCATCACCTTTCAGCCTCCTCCTCTTAAATACAAGTATATATATATGTATATAAACAATTTATTAAAAAGCGTTAAAAAGATGAGATAAAGATGAAATGATACTTGATCCTAGAGGTAATAGAGAGTACTGTAGTCTATTGGTTAGAAGAGTCACATGGTCAGGCCTTCATTTTAGGAAAATTAGTTTGACAGCTATGTAGACTATGGATTGGAGAGACGTTATTAGTCTTGAAGTGATAAAAACAATTAGAAAGTTATCACAGTTGTCTATGTAAGAGATGAGGGTCTGAATGAAGGTGGTATAAGGGGATACATACAAAATCTATTGTTAGTATAGAAACAAAAAAGACTTGGTGAAGATAATAGGTAAGGTAAGTGAGAGAGTGAGTTATCAATGATAGTGCTAAGGTTCTGACTGAAAGCATAGCAGCACCATTGCTGGAAATCTGGAAGAAATGGGAGTGTGGGGGATGGGCAAAGATAATGTAATAAGTCTGAGATGCATATTGCAACCCATCCAAGTCTGCTCATCCCATGTAACTTAGTCTATCATATCCAAGATACAAAGTGGTAAGGAGGGGTTCTTTTTCATTGGTCATTGCCCTATAACAAAAATTCTACTTCCAAGGGGTGACTACCACAGCCATGAGGTAATCTGGTTGGTAGGGAGTGGTTATTTCCCCAGTAGGATCTGTACAACTGCTACTGTGGATGCCCTTTGCTAGTCATAGTTTAGTTATCCCAAAAAGCTAACTCCACTTCATAAGTTGTTCATTTAGGCAATTGAGCAACATGTAAGGGTTGTAGTGAGGGTGAATAGATGATGGGCAAAAGGGAGGTCCATTTGGTTTGAAGACAAGCCCCATGACTGGCAACTGCAGGAAAGATGGAATTCAGACTATTTTTCCAGTCTCTGACTGGTTGATCATTCATCCTGTGGAGTAATGCCATAGCCCTCATTTTGAAGGCCACTGGTTTATATTTATATATATGATGTATGTGTGTATATACATATATATAGATATAGATATATGTGTGTATATAAATATGTATATATATGAAAATACATATACATATACATACATACACACTATATATATTTATATATACACATACATACACACCACATATA
>CM053584.1:113180545-113216205 GCA_028627135.1 Pseudochirops cupreus
CTGCTTTTTGAATGAATATATTTGCCAATACCTTATACAGAAATATGTTACAGGTGTTATATAGGGGTTATAGGTGTTATATAGGTTAACTAACCATGTTAGTAAATTAACACCTATCATGCCAGGATTATGTTAACTGTATAAGAAGTGAAACTTTGTCATGAAAGTTATGGTTACATTTTCACTATATTTGTGGCAATATGATAATTTATTATGACTCATTATATGAGAAATTTTATATACATTGCCTATGATGCCTTGTTTTGTTTCTCATCTGTAGATTGGTAAACCTAATACTTTATACTGATATAAACATATAAATATGGTATGAATGAAAAAGCATTTACTAACGTTATTGCTACATGTGGTAAGCATTATGCTAAGCCCTAGGGATACAACACAAGGGGAGAGAGTTTCCATCCTCCAGAAGCTCCTACCAGTTTCTAAGAAAGGATATTTTGCTCACAAAAGTTAGAAGAATAGTAAGTAGAGCCATAGGACAGGAGACCAACATACCCTTTCCAAGAGAAATGGTAGTATTCATTTGCTTTTAGTTGCAAAATTGGCAAGGAGATAAGCAGGTGGAGGGTTGACTAACTACTGAATATTGTCGAATGAAATGTTGGCTGAGGTGTAAGTACTAGGTTTGGGGTAAATTGCCAAAATTATATTGGTTTGAGGAATTGTATGGAAGAAATTTTTTTTCTATTTTTCTCAAGTTAACTTCAGATCTTAATACTGGAGTAGTTTTATAAGTTTCATATGAAAATTTATTTTGAAAATTCCATATAACTAGGGATAGTCATCAAGAGATCGGAGATGCTTTGCGGCTATCACCTATCACCTCTCTCCAAGTTTCTGACATCAGAGTGTAGCAGAGCTACTGTTGGTGTTTGAAGTGTTTTCGTTTTCTTGCTGGTAAAAACTATGCATGAATGAAATCAGTGTTTGGATGAAGAAAGAATACCTCATATTGAAAAGTAATAGAAATGTTGCTACTTTTGTGTGTGTAAAATGTGTGTATGTGTTTTTTTGACAGCTTTTTGGAAACTACAGCCTATTTCTTCATGAAACCAAAAATGGGAGAGAAGGAAGTGTCCCCAAATGTTTTCTTCAGCCTCTGGCATGAATTCAGTTCTGACTTTAAAGATTTCTGGAAAAAAGAGAACAAACTTATTCTCCAAGAAAGGTAGATTGTTTTCATTTGAACAAAGACATTTTAAAACTGGTATTTTATTAGGTGTGACATCGCTAAGTTTGCCAGCTTTTATAGACTTGAAAACTGAATGATTCTTTACAAGGGGTAGCCTAAGAAGGCTGTTGAGAGTTGCCAAAAGGTAGAGCTCAGGAAGGCCAGGGGATAAGAAAAGCTAGGATGCTGCTATAGAGTAGCTAAAATGAAGACTGACCTGGATAATAGTCTGGAGAAAAATGTCCCCATAATGAGTTAGTTGGAAGAAGGAATCAAGTTTAGGTGAAAAACGCTGATGGACTTTGATAGTGGGAAATAAGCTCAATCTGCTATAAAGCAGTGTAGAAAGATGTTAGGGACATCATCTGCCATTTTTGGCTTTGAAAGTACCACCATCAAGGTTTACATTTCAGAATTAGTCTGAAGATCATGAAAAATATGATTAGTCAATAATTTTATAATTTTGAGACCCTTTTGTCCTGTATAGTATTTCCTAGAATAACTTTTGGGGGGATCAGGGAGGAGGGAAAAAGGGTTCTGTGTGAATATATGAAATAAAATACAGGTCAATGAGTTTATAAAATTACTGAAGAGCCTTCTGTTCACATGCAGCCTTATTCAATATTGAGTCATGAAGAAACTTAGACCTCCCAGTGTTATATCCAGAAATAACTGTGTCTTGTGGGAAGGAGCAGGGGAAACCTAATATGCCCTATATAACCAAACCAAAATACCAAACCACTTAGTGTGCTTTCTAACAACTTTCTACCAACAGTGGCTTTGCCTGAGATCTCTAGAAAACTGCAGCATCCCAATGGACCTTGTTCGTCAGTACTACAAAATTTCCCAACGCTTTGCTTGTTTAAAACAGCAATCATCCACTTAGTTTTCATTTGTAAGGAGACTATAAGATATCGTTTTATATCAGTGGGAACAAGCAATGGAGATGCTGTGTATTTCTGTTACAGAAAGAATATTGCACTTCCATGTGTAATAATACATTACTTTGGAGTGAAGGGAAATGTGAAATATAATTAGGATGGGTTGCAGAAGGCATAAAAAGGAAAGAAAAAATTAATGAGAACTTTAAAATAAGAAAAATAATCTAAACCAACGCATACAGAATAATACATGATAGAGCTTTAATCACAAGGTTATATAGATGAGATAGAAAAGGGCAGTTAGGGGTACTGACTAATAGTATTCATAATACCTTGAATTATTCCACATTTCCTAACAGGGTTAGGAGTCATAAGGCATAAGGGAAGATAGATTCATGAAAAGTTATGATCAGATAAAAGAATTTCAGAGTTTGTCAAAGTGGAACTGGAACCCTTGTGGATAATAGCAAGATCAATGGTATGACTGTCTTTGTGTAAAGCTGAGGTGCATTAAAAAAAGTTGATTTGGAGAACTGACTAAATTGAGGAGCTGGGAAGTTAGAGCATTTGAGAGAATATCTATAAATCTGTATCCATATATCTATATCTATCTAAGTAGATAAATAGATATGGATACATATATATGTATGTATATATATATATATATGTGTGTGTGTGTGTGTGTGTGTGTATATGTGTGTGTATGTATATGTGTGTGTATATGAACATAGATATAGAAGTCCCCTGTTATGAGTGTAGGAGATGGGGAGGTGAGAAAGTCTATGAACATTGACTTCATTGAGGAAGAAAAAAGAAAGATGAGTAATTACCACAAGAATATGAATTGAAGAATAAATTTGGATAGCAAACTTCAAAGGAGGATTTTCTGAACAGTAGTAGTATAGAAAGATTCTGGAAGTGTCAATGGGGAGTAAATAGTATACTCTCACCAAGACAAGTGAGTTGGAGTTATGAAAGCAAACTCACCCAGTAGTGGAATAGTTAGCAACAGAAGCAATGTCATCAGGGAGGATCCAGATCTCAGTGAATGCCAGATCATGGAAAGAACAAGATGAGGATTAAAATTAAAGTAAGTTAGTTAATTGTGGATCAGACATTCTGAAAGGCACAGTGAAAGGAGCTGAAACATCTGGAGTCAAACATTGGAGCGGTAGAGTTGAAAGGGATGGGGAAAGGGGAGTGGAGAGTTTGGCATGGAGAGTGGGCTTTACACATCTGTAGCTAGGCAGGGATTCAGAATCCCTGGGATGGGATATGTAGAGTATAATGGAGTGTGATTATGTTAACCATTGAGGAGTAAGTCCTGGCAGAGTATTAGTTGCTGGAAAAATGTCTGTAAATAGAATCATGTGATTAAATCATTCTAATACTTTCCCAGAAGTCTAACTTCCTAGCAGGTGGATATTGTATTTTTTGAGGCCTTAGGATGACTGTCTCACAAAAAGTAGGGACAGATGAAAATATAGGAGCCTAATTTTATCTTGCTTTCCACAGAAGAATACATGTCTGGGAAAAGGGAGTGTTAGAAGGGGTATTGTCCAAGGCCTAATCTGTACTGGAAAAGACCTGGGAGGCCTCCAATGCACATCAGTGGGTAACAGTGACAAAACTGGAAGGCAGGTGAGCCTGGCCTTGTCCTAGAGTCCACCTGTGAGAGGGCCTTAAGGGAGGTAGAGAAGTTGGGGGGGGGGGGTCTCAAGTTTCCATGTGTGGAAATTAAATCATGGCCATATTAGGTGATTTTCCCCAAATCGAACTTGCCATTGTCAATATTAGAAATAGGAAGTTTGTTTTTAGTGTTTCCAGGCTTCGCATTCTTCATTTCTCATATGACCTCCATCCCATTATAAGTATCCCTTGACCTTCTCCTAAATGCAATACCCTCATGACTTCTAGAGATCCATATCAAAACATGGTATCAGGAAAGGGTCTGAAAATCATTATGTCTAAGGTGAACGTAATTGGAAAAAAAAGAGGCTGACATGCTTCTGATCCTGTTGAATAGTTAGTACCTACAACATGCATGGCACCAGGAATGCAAAGGAAAAAATCAAAAGCATTTCTGCCCTAAAGGAGTTTTCATTTTTCCAAGGGGAAAAATATGTAATAGATAAGACAAGATCATTTGAGAAGGGAAAAAGCACTAACAGGTAGTAGAGTCGGTATCCTCATTAGAACACGGCATGTTAGCTTTACTTTGAAAGAAGCTAGGGATTCTAAGGAGTAGAGGTGAAGAAGGAGTGCATTCCAAACTTGAGGGCCAGCCTGGGATTAGTTGGAAGTTAATTGGTCTATAATCTAGAGGCCAAAAAGGAACATTTTCCTTTTTAAGAAGGATCAAAGTTGGAGTCTAATGGAATTAGGCTTCATGGTAGAATTTCAGATATTAGCTAGAGGATGTAAGTGTGATTTTTGTTACAGTTCTCATTTGGAATTTCTGAAATCTTTGAAATTACCCCATTGGAATAGTCATCTTTGCTTTCTCTGTGACATTTATGTCTTCTTAGTGACCATTTCTGGGAAAAGACTGAGAATTCTAAATGTGCTGAGCAAAGCTTCTTAATACTAGCTATAACTCGTGTATAACATTTGCATCATTAGAAAGAACTCCAAACATGATGTTATCTATCAATAATAGTTCAATATTGTATGAAATCCTAGGATATTGATATGGCAAGAGCCAGCTTTCTTCAGGTTGCACGATTACTATTTCTCTGTTAAGTGGCTTTATTGGATGGTTTTGGCATGTTTACAAATTTGCCACAAACTTTTAAGTTCCCATTTTTTGCGTACCTGAATTGCAGATTTCCTGGGAGCTTTTCCCAATAACATTAGTTTGAACCAGTCAGGAGAAAGTTGGGGAAGTATGGCTCTGCTGGTTGATTTCTGACCTCAGATATTTACTAGCTATGCAACCCTGGGCAAGTCATTTACCCTTTGTTTTCCTCAGTTTCCTCTGTTATAAAATGAAGATAATAATAGTAATAATAATACCTCCCAGGGCTGTCATGAGAATCAAATGAAATATTTGTAAAGCACATAGCACGTTGCCTGGCACATGCCTAATAAATGCTCCTTCCCTTCTGCCCCCAATGTACCCTTTGCAATACATTGCTAATTTTGGCTCTTCTAAACAGCTGCTGTCAGAAAGAAAACCATATGAATGAAGTCATAGTTTTTCAGAACTTTTCCCTTTTTTGTAAGCTCCAGAAATATTTCCTGTACTTGGCAACTAGAAGGATATTTCTGTAAAGCTCTTAATACCCTGAATCTTCTTAATGACACCATCAAACCCCTATCAATGTGCATAGAAATGTACAATGACTAACAGGGAAAATTATATTTGTTCCACAGCATGGTCTTTCCTTTCTATTTATTTAATTCATTTTGCAAATCATCAGGGACAACTTTGTGGCATTTTTTTCCACTTTTTTATATTTTTTATTGTTTAACTTTTCTCTCTCCTGTCCTTTCAACTAAATTATAAGATGCTTAGGATCAGAGACTATGTCTAAAACTTCTTCCTCTACTTTGGCATACCTAGTATGGTCTTTTGTCCATAGTAAATATTCACTGTGTGTTTAATTACAAGGCAATTTTGTACTTTGTACATCCCTTTCATACATGTGATAAATGTGGCACAACTGTTATTATACTCAGTTTAGAGTTGAGTAAACCAAGGCTATGCAAGGTCAGGGGGCTGTACATGATCACATCATTGGTGGTGGTGGTGGTGGTTCTTCATACTCTAAAAAGATCAATGACACTATGATCTTGGGGCCAAGGTACAGTGGGTTTGATGGTCAGTGATCAGTCCTGTATGAGCTCTGGAGACTACCACAAATTGGGCACAAATATTTCATTTGAACATTTGTAAAGGAGTTGTATCTAAATTTGTGAATCTCATGTTTCCTTTGTGCTATTGCAATTTTGCTTTGCGTATAGAGTAGAGCACCTTCTTTGATGTGGGCACGCCATGCTTTGCAGGCCTATGCTAGCATCTCCAATGACTTTCAATCAATAATGAAATCACATAATTTGTAGGTATCTGAAGTGTGATTGGAAAGCATGAACAACTCTCAGAAGTTGTAGTTTACTATTATAGATTTTTCTGAAAGTATGTGCTTGTTCACAGAATGGAATAATTTACATGTTGTTCCATCATGTCTGACTCTTCCTGACCTTTTGGGGGTTTTCTTTACAAAGGTACTGGAGTGTTTTGCCATTTTTCTTCTCCAGCTTATTTTATAGATATGGAAACTGAGGCAAGCAGAGTTAAGTGACATGCCCAGGCTCACAAAGCTAGTAAGTATGTGAGGCTAGATTTTGATATCAGTCAATCACAACTTCATAAAAACTTATGTGAAAACTAGGTTTATTACAAGAGAAATGAATATGTATGTGGAACCAAAAGAGGTTGCAATCCATAAAGAGTTAGATCTTCTTAACTCCAGGCCCAGCACTCTCTCCACTGTGCCACCTATTTTCAAGTTAGTGCTGCCATTTATATGTAGGTTTTGTAGGTATTACTGGGTTGGGTTGATGACAGTACCTGTGATTTCATGTTCTAAGGAACTTTCTTAAGACAAGAGCGTATCTTCACCTGCTTTGCAACTTATCAACTTACAGACTTGCCTGGGACACTCAGATTTTGTCAGTCAGCTAGTGATTATTAATCACACATATATGTGCCAGCTTCTGTGCTAAGTGCTAGGGATACAAAGAAAGGCAAAAATAATCTTTTTTCTTAAAGAGTTCACATTCTTATGGGGAAGACAACATGTAAATAACCAGGTACCTACAGAGTAGATAGGAGAGAACCTAAAAGTAGAAGGTACTAGAAGGCAAGGGGACGACCAATGGCCTTTTATAAAATGTGTGATTTGAGCTAAGCCTTGAAAGAACCCAGAAAAAAACTAAGAGGTAGAAAGTTGGGGGGAGATCATTGTGTTCCAAGCTTGGTAGATAGCCAGTGCAAAGGTCTGGAGACAGCAAATAGAGTGTTATGTAGGCAAAACAGCAGGTAACCCAGTGTGGCAGCTTGGAGGAGATGTAAGAGAACTAGAAAGGTAAAAAGGAGTTGTGCTATAAAAAGGAAAACAAAAGACTTTATACTTGATCTTAGAAGTCATAAGGAGCAGTTCTTATGCATTAGGAAAATCACTTTGGCAGCTGAGTAAGATATGGCTTAGAGTATGCAGAGTCAAGAAGATCAACTGAGTTAAGATGATGAATATCTGAACCACAGTGCTCTTTCTGTGAGTGGAGAGAAGGAAACACATACAAGAGATCTTATACTGGAAAAAACAAACAAACAACAATACATGGTGACAGATTGAATATACGGGTGCCTGAAGGGTAGAGTGATGTGGCTGTGGTTCTAAGCCTGGGTGACTAGGAAGATGGTGAGGCCATCAACACTAATAGGGAAATTGCGGAGAAAGATATGATGTATTTTGTCTGGGACATGCTAAATTCACCTTTAAGACATCTAGTTTAAAATAACCAAAAGTCAAGTGATGTAGGACTGGAACACAGGAGAGAGATTAGGACTGGTTGTATAACCTGGAAATTATCTACGTAGAAATGATAACTGAACCCCAGGGAGCTAAGATCACCAAATGAGATAACAGAGGAAAAAGAAGAATGATCAACAAAGGGCTTTGAGGGACACCTATAGTGTATATGACCTAGCGGAAGATTGAGCAAAGGAGATTGAGAAGTTCAGACAGTCAGGAGGAGAAAACAAGGCAAGAGCAGTGCCATGAAAAACCTAGAAAAAAGAAAGTATCCAGGAAACGATATTCAAGTGTCAGATGCTTCAGGGGTTGAGAAAAAGGCCATTAGAATTGACAATTAAGAAATGTTTGGCAACTTTGCAAGGTTCCCCGCCCCTGGTTTAGATAGATGATGGTGACAGGAGAGAAAGTAGAGGCACTTGAGAACAGAGTCTCAAGTTTAGTCATTAAAGGGAGGGATGATGTAGGAAGTAACCTTGTAGGGATAGCTAGAACAAGTGCGGGGATTGTCTATTTTTTAAAGGAGGTATGACTTTATGTGAGATTGCTTGCTGTCTTGGGGAGGTGGAAGTGGAGGGAGAGAGGAAGAAAACTATGGAACTCAAAAATCTTATCAAAAAATGAATGTTGAAAATTGTCTTTACATGTAGCTGGAAAAAAATAAAATATTATTTACATTTTTAAAATGAATAATAAAAAAGTATCCTGATATTTAAAAAAAAATAAAGGAGATATGACCATGTTTTTAGGCGGAAGGGAAAGAGTCGTCATGTAGAGAGAAACTGAAGGTTAGAGAGATACTGTGCCTGATAGAATGGCAATCTGCTAAAAAAGTTACATACTTGCCCACAGTCTCAGCCCCTGTGTTAGAGGAAAGACTTGGACCCACAGCTTTCTGAGTTTGGGACCAGTTTTCTGTCTCCTATGCAATGCTGGCTTTCCTTTGTAGATATTAAAGTGTGATAAATAATTTTCTGGTTCTTATTTTCCCCTGCTCTAAGGCTGTTGGAAGTAAGAGGGGAAAACTACTTCTACGTTTGTCAGGGTTTAGGAAACAGGACAGAGCTGCATACAGTAATTAGTATTTCTTTTTTTTAAATTAAATTTCATGTTTATTTTCAGTTTCCATCATTCATTTCCACAAGATTTTGAGTTACAAATTTTCTCTCCGTCTTTCCCCTACCCACCACCCCAAAACAGCGATCCTGAATACCTCCTCCCTCAATCTGCTGTCTCCTATGCCCTCTCCCATTTTCCCCTTTGACTTTCCGGTAGGGCAAGATGGATCTCCATACCCAGTGCCTGTATATCTTATTTCCCAGTTGCATGTAATAATGATAATAATAATAATTTTAAAAACATTTTATTTTAAAACTTTGAATTCCAGATTCTTTCTCTTCTTCCCTTGTCACCCACCCTTACTGGGAAGATAAGCAAATCAATATAGGTTGTACATGGGTAGTTATCCAAATCATTTCCATCGTAGTTTTTTGTGAAAGACTGACTATATTTCCCTCCATCCTATCCTGCCCCCCAATTGTTTTATTTTCTACTTTGACCCTGTCCCTTTTCAAAAGTGTGTACTTTTAACTACCCTCCCCCCAATCTGCCCTCCCTTCTATCATCCCCCCTCTTATGCCCTTCCCCCCTACTTTCTTGTAGGGTAAAATACCTAATTGAGTGTGTATGTTATTCCTTACTTAAGCCAAATTCAATGAAAGTAAGGTTGACCCATTCCCTTTTGCCTTCCTGCTCTTCCCCTCCATTGTAACAGTTTTCCCTTGCCTCTTTTATATGAGATAATTTACCCTATTTTGTCTCTCCCTATCTCCTCTCATTATATTCCTCTCTCACCTCTTAATTTATTTTTTTAAAATATCATCCCTTCCTGTCCAATTGATCCTGTGCCATCTGTGTATACCTGTACACATATATATACACATTCACATATGTATTCATACACACACAGTTTTATCCTCAATCCACACAACCTTGATGACTTTGAAAAGTCATACATGATCAGCTTAATATTTAGGTTAGGAATTGGCTCCATAGAGACAAGGAGTGAAGTATAATGGAAGGCTAAAATTAGTGTGATGAACATTAGGTAGGTGATGTCTTCATTCAGTACAGTGTATTGGAATCTTATACAGTGTTAAAAGCCAGCACTGGAAGAATTATTATTTAATCTGTTCATCTTTTCTGTTATCTTCATGATTTTATGATCATTAGGTATTTTAAACTTTGTAAAGAATCTCCAATAATGTTTTACTGAAATAAAAATTATTATGCAAAATAAATATGGAATGCATTATTAACCTTATTTAAAGATATTCCAAATTTAGTAGCAATCAGCAAAAGCAACAACTCATATAAAAACAAGGATAAAAATGACTCTGCATTAAGCCATAAACATGCATGATTTATTTCCTGTTTTTAAGCATAGATTAACGTAAACAATATAGTAACAAAAACGTTCTGTTTGCTTCAACATCCCCTTTTAAACACTTCTGTTTTTCCTGATTTTATTGCTGTTATTTACTATTATTGTTGTTATTCAGTACATAGCTATAGTAGGTACCTGTATCTTTATTAATCTTCCTTCATATAAGAAACAGGGATGGAACATTTTGAAATAGCATGCTCATTAATATTCAGGTGTTTAATGCATAAATTTAGATGAACCCCAAAGGTTTTGAATTTTCATGCTCTACTGAATGAAATAAAATAATAAATGTCAATGCATGAACTTCCACTTGGATACTACAGTGCCTTAATTCAATTGAAGCATGCCTTTACAATGTTCTTAAAAAGTTGTGCTGATAGTGAACATTGAGGCACCAAGGCAGAATGAGAGTCATTTTTAGTCATGTGGGCCTTTTTGTGCCTCTCAAAACATCTCAGTATAGCTTGGTTAAAGCTGAAAATGACCACTAGATTGTGACATTAAATGTACTACTCAATGATGCACTAAAGGAGAAAGAGAGATTTTTTTTTTAAGTTCAATGTATCTTTTGGGAAACTTAGGGAGTTTAGAGAGATTTCAAGCCAAACTGGTAATTTCATGAACAGTTAATAGTATCTGAATTCCTAAATGACTGTTTTGTCATGGCATAAATCCAATGCGATAAATATTTGATGAGTCTTATAATCATTACAACTACAAAAAAAGATCACCAAAAATAATGTCTTGGAATTTAGCCAATATATCATCATTGAAACAGTGTCCATTACTATACAGATCTACTGAGCTGGGTGAGTAGATCTAGTAGAGCAAATCATGGTCTAAACTCCTGGACGCAGTCAGGAGACTCTAGTTCAAATCCTGCCTGGCTCTTAAAAGCTGTGTTACTTGGGCAAATCAAATTTTGTGAGCCTCAGATATGTAAAATTGGAATAATTACAATAATTATGATTACTATTTTACCACTTTCTTGTTGTTAGGTATGAGATAATTTGTCTTAAGTTCTTAGAAAACCTCAAATGGTCATGTAAATGTTAGCAACTAGTACCATTGTTACTATTACACAATGTCAGGATACCTAAGTAGCCAGATACCAAGATGGCCTTTGTTTGCTTTTTAGAAGTTAAAACTATGCAACAGAGAGTGTCAAAATATATCAGAACATCTTTAGACAGTATGATGTATGGGACAATTCCTAGGATGTTACAAAAGTAAACTGGTTGAGGTAGAACATATCAAAGAATCATGGTGATTTTTTGAACAAAGGCTTCAGGGCAACCAGGAGTCAGATAAAGACTTGCAAACGTGTTCTGTTATCATCAGTGGCAAATCTAAAACAAATAGTGTTCTCCATATGTGGACAGTGGGAAAGGGGACATTGGTAATAATGTAGTTATATCAGTCACACTGCTGTATGCCATTTGAAATAACAATAATGCAGTGAAGGGGTGTCCCAAAATTCTTGGTGCAGTTTCAAGCTTTAATGGTAATGTGTCTATCTACTGCATTGAGTATTATGACTCAAAGTTGGACTAAGAAGTACAGATAAGAAATATATTTCCCTATAATTGAAGTTATTAGGGGATAGGAATGAAAGTGTGAAAGGTAGCCATAGGCCAAAATTGGAACTAGCAATTTATTTATTTATTTATTCAGATTTACTTTTCAGAGTAGGGAGAACTTTAAGGAAGGGTTAGGGCGGTCAGGAAAATCCATGCAGAACACATAACAATTTTAATGGAAAAGAGGTTCACTTTGGTTTAAGGTCTGACAAACAAAATGCAACAGTATCTCTTGGCTCTAACTAGTCTGGTTAACATTCTACTTGCAAAAGACTTAGAAGTAATATGATAAAAAGTCATTTTTGGAAGTAGGAACTCTGGGGGTATGTATATACATGCTTTCGAAGACAGTGAGGACAGGGCGGAGGATGTGAGTAAATAAGGAGGGGGATGAGAATATAAATTCCTTTGCAGAATATAAAAAGAAAATGACATTTGATTTATATGCAGTGGAAAGAATCAGAGAGAATATTGGCTCAAGAAAGCAAGCAGAAGCCTTAGAATATACTTTTAGTCATAAGAATGGATCAAAGTTATAAAAAGTCAACTCTCAATGATCTCAGTGAAGATTATTCACAGATTTTTTTTTTTAGTCCTTGGCTAACCTCCTGCCCCACACCCAGCTCCCCGATACTCAGTATATTTCAGAACAGGCTATGCTTGAAAAAGCATGAAATAATGTTAATATTAGGCAAAGAAGGTATTAATTGATACATGTACTATCAAAGACATTACACTGTTAATCTCAGACCTAAATACTTTCATGTGTTAAATAATCAATAATTGACTATGGATTGTAAAGACTCCCCTATATAAGTTCATCCCTGAAGTTAGTAGTTAAAAGAACACTTATTGAAATAATTACATATGTGATATGGCCCATAAACATAAGTGTGTATACATATATGTGCTTCTAAGCATTCTATTAGTTTGACTTTTTGTTTTTCAGTTCACTAAATACTTTTTAAATTACATACTATGTACAAGGCAATATCCTAGGCCTCAGATGAACATTTTTTAGAAGATTTAAGTATCTATGAAGGTGTTTATATCCTAGTAGTAAGAGAGGACATTTTACAGAAGTAAATATAGTAAAATTTAGAAAATAACTGAGTGAAAAGAGGTTAGAAAGAATGACCTGAGAGATTTTAAAAAGAGAGTGTCACTTCTTGCTTGGAGGGTCAGAGAAGGATCATGGAAAACCCACTTTTCTCACATCATAGTGACTTTATAAGAAAAGGGACATTGACTAAAAAGTAGTCAGATGGGAAGATCCATTTGACTCAAATGTGAAAGGTGATTTAGAAGAGAGAGAGAGAAAGAGGAGAGCAAAGAAGAGGAAAGGAGAGACAGAGGAAGAGAAAGAGAGAGAGAGAGTGAGACTGAGAGGAAGGGGTGGGGAGAGTGGGAGGAAAGGGAAAGAGAGACAAACTTAAGAAGCTATTATAATAATTCAGGAAAAAGGGAATATCTTGGAGGGTGGCAATAGAGTATAAAAAAGTGGATATATTCTAGAGATATTTTGAATTTAGAATGAAGATAATCTGGCAACTGCTTTAAAAAGCACAAATCTTTTACAATGGAGAGGAGTGGGAAGGTGAGAGGCTGTGCATGAACTTTACTCTCATCAGAATAGACTCAAAGAGGGAATAAAATACTCAGTTGGGTAGAGAAATCTATCTTACCCTATAGGAAAGTAGGAGGGGAAAGGGGTAAGAGAAGGGAGGGGTGTTGATAGAAGGGAGGGCAGATTGGGGAAGAAGGGGTAGGTTGTCAGAAGCAAAACACTTTTGAGGAGGGATAGGGTGAAAGGAGAGAAAGAATAGAATAAAAGGGGGAGGGGATAGGATGGAGGGAAATAGTGTTAGCAATAATAACTGTGAAAAAAAATTGAAGCCAATTTCCCTGATAAAGGCTTCATTTCTCAAACATGTAGAGAATGTGAGTCAAACTTATAAAAATAATAGCCATTCCCCAAATAATAAATGATCAAAAGAAATGATCAGGAGAATCGGAGCCAAGATGGCAGCATAGGAGCAGCAAGGTACCGCAGCTCCCACATAGCTACCTCAAATACCCATATAATATGACTCTAAAGAAATGATCAGTTTTCAAAATAAAGTAATCAAAGCTATCTATAGTCATATGAAAAATACTCTCACTATTAATTGGAGAAATGCAAATTTAGAAAATGCTGAGGTACTACTTCATACCTACTAGATTGGCTAATAGGACAGAAAAGGTAAATGACAAATGTTAGAGAGGATGTGGGAAAAATGAGACTTTAATGCATCACTGGTGGAATTGTGAACCGATTCAACCATTTTGTAGAGCTATTTGGACCTTTGCCCAAAGGGCTATAAAACCTGCATACTCTTTGACCTAGCAGTACCACTACTAGGTCTGTATCCCAAAAGAGATTAAAAAAGAAAAAGAAAAAGAAAAAGAAAAAAGGACCTATATGTGCAAAAATATTCATAGCAGCTCTTTTCTGGCAGTGAAGGATTAGAAGTTGAGGACATGCCGATCAATTGGGGAAAGGCTTGGATGGCTGATACAAAGTCATATGTACTGTGTACAAATTAACAGCAATATTGTTAGATGATCAATTGTGAATGACTTAACTCTTCTCACCAATCCAAGACAACTCTGATGGATTTATGATGAAAAATGCTATCCATCCTCAGAGAAAGAGCTGATGGTATCTGAATATAGATCAAAGCATATTTTTTTAAACTTTATAAATTTTTCTTGAGTTTTTTTTGTCTGCTTTCTTTCACAATGTAACTATTATAGATATACTTTGCATAACTACATGTGTATAACTGATATCCAATTACTTATCTTCTAAATGGGAGGAGGAAGGAAGGGGGAAGAAGAGAGACAATTTGAACCTTAAAGTTTTTTTTAAAAGATTGTTAAAATTTTTTTTACATGTAACTGGGGGGAAAATAAAATAATAAAAATTTAGGATGATAAGCAAGGGATGGGAAAATTGAAAGGCAACTGACTTTTTGACCATGGCTGATTGGAAAAATGGTGATGCTATTGACATCTACAGCAAATTTAGAGGAAATAGCACATAAAGGGAAGAGGACAAATTCAGTTATGACTCTCCTGAGCTTCAGTTGCCTATAGGAAACGTATGCAGAAATGTCTAGTGAGCAGATGAATATTCAGTACCTGTGCTCAAGGATAGGTTGGGATAGTATGATAAAGTACAATGGCAAGAGTTCACAGTAGACCCAGTCAATGCATTTTCTTTAATTCCTGCATCAGTATGATATTACTTGCATTCTGAATGGAAAAATATATTTGGTCGGAATTATCCTGGATTAGGGATAAGCAGAGAAGCAAAGCAAGAGATTCAAAGGATGAGACATTTAGGCTAGAAGAAAATGTATTATTGAGATGATCAACACTGTGAATAGATGGAAGTGAAACTAGAAAAGAGGCCAAGGAGGGATAATGAAGACCTGGAATTCACCTTGAGGGCAAAGAGCAGGTTCGAAGATGTAAAATGGTAAGGATTGGACATTATGGTCAAAGAGTAGAATTATTTCAAAGCTCAAGTTTGTAGAATCTAAGTAGAGTAAGGTTATAGATTACAAGTACCTCCATTGTTTGGTACTGTCCCTTAATTCTTTTGTTGAGTCTTGTAAATATGATGAACTCAATGTCTTTGTAACCCCTCTCACTTATGCCCCCTTCTCTCCTCTTATACTGCCACAAATCTGGTGCAGACCTTCATCATCTCAGACCTGGACTACAACAATAGTCTTTGGGCTTCCTGTTTCAAATTTCTCCTCATTTCAGTCCCTTTTCCACTCAGCTGTCAAATTTGTCTTCCTAAAGAATATGAGCATATTCCCTCCCTTCCCCATCTCCAGTTAATAAACTATAGAGGCTCCCTAACCCCTCATGATCAAATATAAAATCTTCTGTTTGGCCCACAAAACTATTCATAACTGGGAAAGCTCCTACCTTTCCAGTCTTCTTACACTGTCTTATACTCCCTCAACCTTCCATCATTCTCGGCAATTCAATGCCACTGGCCTCTGTGCTATTCCTCACACAAAATATTCTATTTCCTCTCACCAGGTATTTCCACTGACTGTCCTCCATCACTGGAATACGATTTCTCCTCATCTCTGACCCATAGCTTCCTTCAAGTCCCAGCTAAAATCCCAACTTTTTCAAGAAACCTTTCCAGATCTCCTTTAATGCTAGTGAATTCCCTCTGTTAATTATCTCTAATTTATCATATATAATATATAGATATGAAAATGTGTGCATCTCTCAGATAGATATGTATATATGTTTTTTTTTTGTTCAGTCGCTTGAATTGTGTCTGACTTTTCATGACTCCATTCAGAGTTTTGTGTCAAGAATACCAAAGTAGTTTGTCATCTTCTGCAGCCCATTTTACAGAAGAAGAAACTGAAGCAAACAGGGTAAAGTCACTTGCCCAAAGTTACACAGCTAGTTAGTGGCTGAGGCCAGATTTGAATTCAGGAAGAACAGTTTTCCTAATTCTTAACCCAGTGCTCTTTCCATTGAGCCACCTAGCTGCTCCTATTTGTACATGATATATGTGTATATCATCAATATTGTATGTAGTTGTTTGTCTGTTGTCTCCCCCATTATATTATGAACTCCTTGGGAACAGGGACTATCTTTTGCCTTTCTTGGTATCCCTAGAACTTAGCATAGTACCTGACACATACATAATAGACACTTAATAAATACTTGTTGACTTAACTTGCCAGGCTCCTAGAAATTTTAGATCTAAAAGAGATAGGATTCATGGGTAGCCAAAAATATGGTCAGATAGCAATATTTTGAAGCGGAAAAGGGATAAGATTTTCTGCCTTTGATTTAGGGCTACGCCATGTGCTTTTAATTAACTGTAATCTATCATTTCTTTATTTGCTAATAGTCTGGGTTTATAATTCACTGCTTGGAGCATTTTTTTTACTCAGTCCCTTTTGTCTTTTGGTTGCTGTTATAGGGCCTTGTGCTGTAGGATGACATGTAGTCTTTTTATTGAATCATTATTCTGGTTTCATGCTTGTGCTTATCAGACTCTCTAATACATGAAAGTTTAAACCATGGGCAGCTGCTGTGTCATGGAAGAGGGAGATATTTGACATGTCAGTAACAGAGGTGCCAACAATCCAGGGGCACTCAGTAAAGATTGATGATGATGATGACTTGAAGAGCTTGGTATAGAACAAAAATCTAGCCTTATGAAATGAAATTGTTGAATCACTTAAAATTTAAATGTCCCACATTCTGAATGCTAACCAGAGTTGCAAAACATGATCATGAACATGTGGGATCTTCAGTTTGTCAGGGATGATTGTTCCATCTTGTTCCTCTCCAGTTTTACTGATGTTTTAAATGTTCATCTAATTCTTGTTACATTTTCATTTCAAATTCAAATGCTTCTGACATGTTGGGAGCTATGACTCTGGAATTCAGAAAGCTAAAGACTTTGCAGAACTTAAAAATGAAAAGAAAAGAATGTTACACTCAATATGAATCCCAAAATAATGCAGAACATTGGTATTTGCCATATAAAAACTCTGCTAGACTTTCTGACTATTAATAATATACATATGTATGCTGCAAAGCTTTCTCTTTTATACCTTTTGACTGCTGTCTTAAATAAACCCCCTGAGAGTTTTTTTTTTCCTTCCTGAGAAAGATCTATAGTCAAATGCTTAGGAACCCAGATATCTTAAACATCATGCTAAGTTTGAGAACTTCATTTAATCCACTCCTGCTGTCATTTTAACTACCAAGGTAATTCCTAACATCCTTTAAATAATCCATCAGCTTCCCCCTCCTCCAATTGATTATAAAAGTTGCCCCATTCCCCTAAGAATAGCAGCTATGTTGGCACCTGATGTGTCACACTGTATATCTAGATGAAAGAGGGGATTCCTGGCCAACATGTCTCCACAGCTCATTGATCTCTCTCTGGAGAAAGGTTGGTATGTCTCCCTACAGATTCCTTAGCTAGATGATTTAAAACTTGCTGCTGAGTAATTTAAAGTCTGGCATTGGATAGCTGTGCCTTGAATAGCAAAAAACATACTGGGAGGCCACCACTATTGCATGCACAAAAGGGGCATTAAATCACTCCTAAAGGAAGCCACATCCTACTGCCTCATTGTGAGGAATTTACTAATGGTTACAGCAGGTGAATTAAAGCATAATAGTCTTAAGGAAGCTGAAGATTTGCAGAATTTTGTAGGTACACTACATTTAACAGAACAAGTATTTATTAAGTAGTTACTATGTTCTAAGCACTTTAAATACAAAGATGAAAACCAGACAGTTGCTGCCCTTTAGTAACTTACATTCTATCAGGGGAAACAAAATGCATACATATAAACAGCATAAATGCAAGACATATAAAGTATATGTGGTGAAATTTCTGGAGGTGAGGTGTTGCACTAGCCCCCAAGAAATATTTTTTTAGAAGAGGTGGCACTTCAATTAATGGGCATGCATTTATCAAGCACTTACTGTGATCTATGCTCTGGTCTAGGCACTGGGGATATGAATATAAAAGTAACACATCCCCTGCCCTCAAGGAGCATGCATTCTGTCAAGTTGAGATCTGAAGGAAGTAAAAGATTCTAAGAAGCATATATGAGGAGAGAGTGCATTATAGGTACAGGGGATAGATAGCAGGTATAAAGGCATAAAAATGGCAGTCAGAAAATTGTAAGGAACAGCAAGTAGACCGAACTGACTGAAATGTAACAGGGTAAAGCAGAGTCTGAAGCCAGATTATAAAGGACTTAAAATGACAAACAGAGAAATTTGTATTTGATTCTAGAAGAAATGATCCAACTTATACTGTGAATATCACTTTTCATTTGTATAGAGGATGTATTGGTGGTCAGGGAATGAAAGGAGTAAGGGAATCCTTTTAGGCAGCTATTGTTATCTGGGAAAACAGTGATGAAAGCTTGAGCTGTGGTGGTATCTATGTGAATGGTTAATAAAACCAAGCCAGATTGAGAGCTGTTGTAAGGGTAGAATAGATAAGACTTCATATCCAAGACTAGATATTGTAGTAGTTGCAGGAGTGAGAAGATAATGAGATGGCACCAAAGTTGCAAATCTGGGTGACTAGGTAGACTTTCAAGAGAAATAGAGAACCTTGGAGAAGGGGTAAGTTTGGGAGAAAAAATATTGAATTCTTTTTTGAAAACATTGAATTTGAGACGTTTATAGATGTCTAGTTGAGAATGTCTAAAATTAGATGAGTGACAGAGGACAAGAGCTCAAAAAAGAGCCACTGGTTGATTAGACAGACGGACAGATAGACAGACATATAGACAGAGAGAGCTAGAGAGAGAGAGAGACAGAGACAGAGAGAGAGACAGAGAGATAGAGAGATGGATGGATAGATAGATAAATAGATAGATGGATTATAGGTAGATGATAGACAGGGAGAGACAGAGACAGAGAGAGATGGATAGATAGATCTGGGGGTCATCTGCCTAGAGATAAAAACTTACCCATGAACCAAAAAAGAGAGTATAGCAGACAGAGTAGAAGGCCCAAGACAGATCCTGAAGTATATGCATAGTTTGAGGGATGAATATGATGATTTTATGATGATGAGATTTCAGTATCCTTCAAAAAAGAGAATTGAAAAGGTATAGCCAGAGAGAGGGGTAGAGAACCAGAGGTTAACACTGTCATGAAAATAGAAAGAGGAGAGAATATCTAAGAAAAGCAAATGGTCAATAGTGTCAAATACTCCGGAGGGATCAAGAAGAATGAGTACTGAGAAAGGCTATTACATGCGTCAATGAAGAGAGCATTGGTAACTTTTAAATGCAGGCAGTTTCAGTTGAACAATGAACTCTGAAACCACATTTAAAGGGAATGAGAAGTAAAAGGAGAAGAAACAAAGGCACTGAGTCTAGACAGCTTTTTAATTGGAGTTGACTATGAAAGAGTTGAAAGATAAAGAGTGGTATCTTTAGGGGATGAAATGACAAAGTGAAAGATTTTTAAGAATTTGAGAGATGTAGGCATGTTTGTAGGCAGCTAATAGATAAGGAAATGTTGAAGATTTTTGAGATTGGAACAAGGGCAAAAATAGAGACATTGCCCATGGTGAAAAAAAAACACCTCTTCATCAGACAGTAAAATAAAGGATGAAAATACACAGAATGATGTAAAGACATTTTGAGATCTAGAGAGGAGAAAGAGGACACTCATTGTGAATGTCCTTTATTTCTTAGTCAAATGTGTGGTGAGGTCCTCCACAAGGGGATTCAAAGGAACGTGGTATGGGAAGCTTGAGGAAAGAAGAGGTTTGAAATGGATAATGTAGGAAATATAAGAGAAATCTATTTAAGGAAAAATGAAAGAATCACCAGGCTACACTGAGGCTTAGGCCCTAGAGGTGAGATGAAAAGTAAATGTGTCCACTCTTGCAACAATGACTTTGACTTTGTCCCAGCACTAAGATAAAAACAGGAAGCTGGGCTATAGATTATTGATGCAGATATCAAGGTCAAATTAGCAATTGATTCTGTGGGAAAAGTTCAGGAAATCTTTGTACAGGAAGAAACTTCTTCGATCTCTCTAATGATATCTGTCTTAATCCAGTTCCTGCCCTGTGCTTCCTCACATACCTCCTTACATACACAATCACTGTCTTAGTAGAAACATACCTAGTTGATGATTTGGGGAAAAGTTCTCATACTAAGCATTCTTTGGATTTTCACAGTGACTTCTTTCTGTTCTACTTCCCCATCTCTGTTTCCTTGCCTTAGAACAATTCCTTGAGGAGTTGGGTGCTCCTAGAAATATGACAAGAATATGGATCATAAGGAGATTATTCAAGTACTTTTGGCCGATTGAGGTTAAAATTTTTCTATGTGTTTGAGGGAGGGAATTCTGGATCTAGTCCTTGTGTGGAAACACCTACTGATAGTGTCTATAATTTAATCTGCAGCACCAAAAAGTGAAGTAGTTTACCCATAGTCACAGATAGTAAGTGTCAAATATAGGTTTTGAAATTAGGCCTTCCTGAGTTCAAGGCCAGCCCTCTATCCTCTAATGCTTTTTCTCTCTGTTCAATGCAATAAAGCTCATTTGATTTATTTCGCCAGTGTTAGAAGGCATTAGAATTAGACTAGAGGGGCAGCTAGGTGGTACAGTGAATAGAACACCAGCCCTGGAGTCAGGAGGACCTGAGTTTGAATCCAGCCTCAGACACTTGACATACTTACTAACTGTGTGACCTTGGGCAAGTCACTTAATCCCCACTACCCTGCTTCCCCCCCCTCCAAAAAAAAAGTCTCACCCTACTGTCATTGTTGGAGTAGGCGAGAGCATCTGATAATATCTCATTTTGGTTTTTGTGGAAAATAATCAGTACATTGTTGTCATAAATAATGAATATTGGTTAACTACATAGTCATCCTGTTATAAACATTTACACACCTAGGATTTTAATTTGCCATTTGGGCATCTTAACCAACGTGCTATCTTGCCAGAAAGCTTTGAAAAACAGCCAAATTTAAACTCATAGTACAGTTCATGTGCAGTCTTCCACTGTATTTTAAAAGAGCAGATAAAATATGTATGTCATATATAATTGTTTATTTAGAAGAAAACATTTAAAATTAGAATTAGAAAAATAATATTTTTGAATCATATCCTGTGATTTTATTTAGGGGAATTGGCCAATTCCCAAACATTCAGTAATGAATTATTTTGCAAGTGAATTGTAATATCTTACATATTTTAATTTGTAGTTAGAAACTACACATTTTGCTAAATTGAAGAGTTGAATCAGACATAAAACCCTTTTCAGTAAGTGGAAACATACTTGTATTGGGTTTTGTCTTTATGAGCTGGAATTATTACAAAAAATTAGCCTTTGAGGTGGAAATTCCTATGGCCTAAGGGTGAATATTTTTGGAAAATTTGATAAAATTCCATTTGGTCACTTTAAAGTTTCTCAAGTGTGTGGGGGAGGTAGATGGGATGAAGAGTACTTGGAAATAATTATTTCATCAGTTAAGAAAAGTCCTAGATTCACTCAGATAAGTCAAATTACTTTCTTTGGTTAACTCAGGGCTTGGCCTAGGCTTACAAAAAATAAATGTGTGCCCTAGGTTCATTTGTTGCTTTTAAACTGAATTTCTTCCTAAATGGAAAATACGGTTCGTACTAACAATGACCTTTATTTGTGTAGTATTTTGCATTTTGTAAATTCTAGCTTATGATTAATTGGATCATATGTGAGAAATACTTGGTGATGTTTATCCATTACAGAAGAAATTGAAGCATAGAGAGATAAAGTGCTAAATTGTTCCTTTTAAGGCAGTGTTTACCAAAGTAGGACTGTGTTTCCAGAAGGTCTTATAGGGAATTTTCAGTAGCCATCCCTCTACAACCACATTCTCTCACCCCGTAGTTTCTTTTTCCTTTGATAGACAAATTATCTTCTATTCTCTATAAATTCTCTGTAAAGAGATCCCTCCTCATCTTTGTCTAAAAGTTTCTCCTTCAAGGAGCAGGGCTTTAGGTCTTTTTAAAGTAAATATGAATGAAGGGAAAAGTGACGACTTGATTAGGGTGTAGTAGGAAGCCTAATTCTGGGTGATGTATGGGGGAAGGTAAGGATACATGAGAGGTATTGGACTTGAAAACTTTGAAAGTCATCCCTGTATGTGCATGTACATCATCCTTTGGATTAGTATTTGTGCCACTCAGAGGAGTGTTGGGATTTGGATGATGACTAATCTTTTTTATTCATTTATTTATTTTTTTACTTTTTGGAGGGGGGAAGGCAGGGCAATTGGGATTAAGTGACTTGCCCAAGGTCACATGGCTAGTAAGTGTTAAGTGTCTGAGGTCAGATTTGAATTCAGGTCCTCCTGATTCAAGGGCCAGTTCTCTATTTACTGTGCCACCTAGCTGCCACAAAGACTTTTTAAAGTAAAGCTGAAGCTTTCCTCTCATGAACTCTTCCCCTCTCCCTTTCTGTGAGCTTGGCCCAAACGTACAATAAAATCTATTTAATGCATATCCAAGAAGACACATATGCTTAAGTCAGAGTATTTATATATGAAGCTTTGTTACCTCTATTTCTAAGAGTTCTCTGATTCTCTTAGCTGGAAATAATCTCTCCCTTCTCAGATCTCTTATACTTTTCTGTCTACTATGCATCTAACCCAGGGGTGGGGAACCTAAGGCCTCAAGGCCACATATGACTCTCTTGGCCTTCAAGTCCTGCCCTTTGACTGAATCCAAACTTCACCAAACAGATCCCCATAATAAAAAGATTTGTTCTATAGAACTTGGATTCAGTCAAAAGACTGCATCCAAGACTTAGAAGGCCACGTGTGTCCTCAGGGTCACAGGTTCCCCTGCCCCGATCTATTTCAGTTTGGGTTCCAATTTTATGTGTGTTTCTCTTATCTTTCTAGCTAGGGCATGGATTGCCTTTATCATCTTTCTATCCACTCCCACCTCACTGCCCACCCACCCCCATCACAACACTGAGCACATGTTCTTTTATAAGAGAACATTTAAATGAGATTTTGCTTCTAATATAACCATAAGTGAGTGAATGAAAAGGATGTAGAGCAGTGATTCTCAACCTGTGGGTCACGACCCAGGAGTCAAATGACCCTTTCACAGGGGTCGCCTAAGACCATCAGAAAACACATATTTCCGATGGTCTTAGGAACCGAGACACCGCTCCTCTATCCATCTCCAGGTGGGTCCTCCCACATGCAGATACACCCACATATGAGTATTAAAGGGTCCTGGCATTAGGAAGGTTGAGAACCATTGATGTAGAGGAATGTTTTTTTTTTTAAAGAAAGACACAACAGAAGAAAAGGCTGAGCACAGTACTGTAAATATGGTTGATAAGTTATTTTGTTTTTGTTGTTGTGTTTGTGGACACAATTCAGTACTGATTCATTTTAAGACCTAGTCCATGCAAGCACATGCCATCCAGTTATATTTTTTTTCCAGAAGGAGGAAGATCAATACAATTAAATTGATGTATTGTGATTTTTTAGATTTTAAGCATTTCAGTGTTGGGAAATTTGAAGTTGAATCTCAAAATTTCCATATAGTTCTGGCCATAGGTTTCATTGACTACTAAAACGTTAACATTAATCTCAAATTAATCCCCAAATAAAAGGGTAATGTATACTACTCTGTACTCACTAAGTATATAATTTAATCTGAATCTAGATGGCATTTTCAAATTAATTTAGTCATAGAATACTTAAGAGTTTGAAATTAGGTGATGGAACCTATCCCTTCTGATTTTGCATTCGGGGAGTACAGAGGGAGTATTGTATATTATAAAGAGCAGTGGATTTGGAATCTGGACACCTAGATTAAAATATTGCTTACTACCTACCTGGCCCTGGCATAGCCACTTAATTTCAAATCACCAGGTTCTTACTAGGTACAAGGCACATTGTACAAGGGGTACTGAAAGATGTAAAGATAAAAACAAAAAAGTTTTTACCTTCAAAAAGCTTACATTATTTAAGTTAGGATACTTTTCAATAGATAAGTAAAAAATTGATAATTTAAGGAGGGAGAGAACATTAACAACTAAAAGAATTTTAAAAAGGTTTCCCTTAGGAGATGGCAGGGCAGCTATGTGCCTCAGTGGACAAAGTGCTGAACCTGAAGTTAGGAAAACTCATCTTTCAGAGTTCAAATCTATCCTCAGACATGTACCAGCTGTGTGACCCTGGGAAAGTCACATAATCCTGTTTTCCTTGGTTACCTTATCTGTAAAATGAATTGGACAAGGAAATGGCAAGTCACTCCAGTATCTTTGCCAAGAAAACCCCAATTCGAGTCATGAAGAGACAGACACAGCTGAAATAACTGAACAATAGGAGATGGCACATGATCTGAACCTTGAAGAAGTTAAGGATTTAAAGAGGATGGAATGAGGAGGGAACACATGCCAGGCAAGAGGGGCAGCAAAGACACAGAGGTGGGAAGTGGGAGATGGGAGATGAAATCTGGGGAATAAGTAGGTAGTAAGTAGGTAAGCCATAAGTAAATAGGCCAGTTTGGCTCATGCAGATGAAGTAAATCTGTAAATACAGGCTAAAACCAGATTAGGAAGAACTTTATTTGCTGGTCTGAGAATTTTTAAATTTTCTTCTGTTGGTAATAAGGAGCAACCCTTGAGCAGGTAAGTGCCATGATCAGTTCTGTCCTTTAAGAAGATTAGTTTGGCAACCACACAGAAGATGGATTAGAAAGATGAGGAAGCAAGAAGATTGGTTATTTGCAGTAGAAAAGGTGAGAGGTAATGAGAATCTTAGGCACGTTAGTCTTCCCTGCTTTTCCTGTAGATGAAGGCTTGGTTTAGAATAATACTATTAACATATATCATATTATATATAATCCCTTTCATACTTACATAATTATATATATATGCATAAATACACAAACACTCACATATATATGGAAAAGGTAAGAGAAACTGTATTTAAAATAGAAGAAACTAAGCCTGTTTTGATACCCCAAATAATGTGTTTTCTTATATTATATACTTAATAAACTAGAACAGTGGTGCCAAACTCAAATAGAAAAGGTGGCCACTTAAGTATATATAAGTATATATGGGCTACACATAGGCTTAAAAAAAACACAAATTAACATTATATTTTATTGCATTTTGCTAAACACATTTTAATCTGGTTGCTTCTGCACTTGGGAGTGCTGTGGGCCACAGACTTGGCACCTGTAGTTTAGAGCAAAGAATATAGCTTGCAGACTTTTCTCATAAAATCCCTATTTCCATAATCTAGAATGCTGTTTTTATATACGAATTTAGAAAATGATCTGCTACATAATACAACTTTTCAAAAGCTGCATCAACTGAGCAAGCTAAAATGAGACACTCTGGAAATTATATTTATAGTGTCCTGTGGTGGAAAGAGAGTTCTGAGCTTGTCATCACAAGACCTGAGTTCGAGTCCCTGTTCTGTCCCTGCCTAAGCGATCTTGGTCAAATCATTTAACTTGGACCTACTTTTTTCATCTTTAAAATGAAGGTGTTGGATCAGAGAAGATATAAGGCCCCTTTCACCTTTATAACTGTGATTTTATGATCCTACACTGTATATTCAGTTGTGGAGGAAGCTAAAAGGGCAATAGTTTTCAGATATTTGGAGTTATTTTTGAGATATTATATTTGAAAATTTAGAGCAATAAAATGCCACTTGTATTCATATGCATGTTTTACTGGTCCTCTGATCTCCCAATCCCAAATTTCTTAGCATGGAAAAAAATATAATAAAATTTAAAAAATTCCTAGCACATGGAAAGAAAAATCCCTGTATTTGTCTGATAACTCATACTTCTCATTCTTGAAATTCTGGGAATCACATATATACCCATTATTATTTTTGTGTTAATGACCCCTCTACCAAAGATGAAACTCTGCTTAAAAAGAGAAAAATGAGAGAGTATGAAAACCTGTTGTGTGCTTTCTACCATTCTAAGCAGCATTCAAACCTAGGACCTCAACAGAACTATTTAGATCTGAGTCTCCACTGAGAGAGGCTAACCCTGTGTATTATTTACTTTGTGACAAATTTCTCCCAATCTCTATTGTTTAAATTTGGCCCTTGAAAGAAAAAATAGATAAAGAATACACACACACACACACACACACATACTTATATATGCACATATATATATATATATACACACATATATGAGTGTATGTATATATATGTAATTAAGATATTAATTAAGTTAAGGTATCATGTGATTCAAGAATAATAACTATAGAGCTAGAAGAAAATCTTAGATGCCACCTAGCCCATCCCCCTCATTTTACAAATTACAAAACCAAAACTTAGAGTTTAATGACTTGCCTAATATCACAAAGACTTTAATTATTAGGGGCATGATTTGAATACCAGTTCTCTGATTCTATATCAAGGACTACTCTACCATAGAAATTTGAGAACATTTTTTTAACAGCCTTCTTGTGATTTATAACAATCATTATATTTTGAAAATAGCATCCAACGGTGGCATCATGACACCATAAGGCCACTTCTTTACACAATAAAGCTAATATTTATATGCACTTATTATGTGACAGGCATTGTGCTAAGTGCTTTACATTCATTATCTCATTTGATACAACAATCCTGAGAGGTAGGTGCTATTATTATCCCATTTTAGAGATGAAGAAACTGAGGCAAAGGTTAAATGACTTGCCTAGGGTCATACAGTTAGTAAAAATCTAAAGTTGTATTTGAACTCAAGACTTCTTGACTACACCATTCTATCCATTATGGTACTTAGCTGACTATTCTTTTCATCCACTAACAAGACTCTCACCGTATAATGATGGTTACCATTTTTGGTTTCTAGGTTCTATCATCTCTCCTTTTTCAGTCTACATCCCTCAATAAGTGAAAGAGAAGAATATAGGCCTACTGAAAACAGTATATATCTTTTCTTTGGAGTGATTTCAATTCAGTTCAACATTTATTAAGTACCCTGTAGGTCTAAGGCACAATGATAATAGCTGCTTTAAGGATTTTATTATTAAATACCGCAGGCAAAAATATGGAAAGAAAAAAATAAGAAAAGAGCAAATTAAAAAAAAATTACAAAATTTTAAAAGAGTTTAAATCACCAGACTTTGATACCTACATCCTGGATTACTGAAGGAACTTGGAGAATATGTTTATTACTAAGCTCTTATCAGTCATCTTTGGAAAATTTTATGAGCAATGAAAGAAGACCTGGAGGTCTGGAGGCTTCATAAAAGTATTGTGAATTTGAAAAGAACAATAAAGTTGGTTTCTTAAAGGGGAGGCCAATGATTTTTGGCATTGATCCCTGGAAGAAACCTAGAATACATTTTTAAGAGGATTGTGTGTAAACACCTAGAAAGTGAGGTGGTGGTGAGTAAAAATCAACATAATTTATTCAAGAAAAATTCATAACATTTTCTTTTTTAGGTTTAAGGAATGGCCATATGTAGTAATCTTAGATTTCAGTAAGGTATATGATACTGTCATGATATCCTTGTGGACAAGATGGAGAAATATGGGCTAGATCATGTTTGAGTTTGGTGAAGTCTTAGTTAATTGAGTAACCAGACCCAAATAATTGACAATTAATATTAAATTGAGTTTATATTAGGTTTCAGTAAGGCTCTAATGTTGGCCTTTTGCTTTGCAGTATTTTTGTCAAGGATTTAAGTAAGGTAATTCTTATCAATGTGTGCATAATATGAAAATGGGAGTTGTGAAAAGCTACTGCTATATAATAGAATTTCAGTGAAAAAAAGTTGATAGGCTACAATAGCAGTTCTCAAAGTACAGCCCAGGGACCTCTAGGGTTCCTGAGACTCTTTTGGAGATCTGTGAAATCAAAACTATGTTTCTTATAATATTAAAATATTTTCATTTCTAATTGGTAAATATTGGTAAATATAACCAGTGTTACATGGGAAGAGCCAATTGTTAAATTTTCTGTGTGAACATTTGCAACTCTGAAAACAACAAATGCTACAAATCAGGCCTTGATTTATTGTTTTCTTGATGGTCTAAACAATAGATTCCCAAAGGGGGCAATTCCAGGGGAATTGGGGAGGGAATGGTAGGGAATGATGCATGGGGTGGTAATAGCCTCAGGTGCAATTAGGGGGTAGTGAATAAAAATAAGGGGCCAGTAGAAGCAGAAAAAAAGGTAAAAAAAGAAAGATGAGAAGCAGATTTGGAAAACCATTCATATATGTTTCATCTGTTGTATAGTAGAGTTAAAGTCATAGTGATTACATTATTTTCCAAATAAATACACAAAATGCAAGCTTTAACCAACCAGCGGTCAAATCTGCTGACAGGTCTTAACAAGCAAGTATTGGCAGGGGAGCTTGGCACACGTTGTTGGGAAGTCTAGCTTGCATTGGCAGAAATATGCACATGTAATGATTTGTTTACAATATAATACCATATTATTACATGATGTAGTATTATATCATCAAAATTTCAACAATATGGAAAAACTCCAAACTTACAATAAATTATTGAATTTAATATGCAGCATTTAAAATATATGTATTTTATATTTTTTTTAAATGACACAAATTTTAAAAAACCTTAAAGGGTTAAAGAAAGTAAATTTTCAGGGAGATACTGAGTAATTTTTTTTTGAAAAGGAGGAGATAAGCCAAATAAGTTTGGGAGCTTCCAGTCTAAACTTAAGTAAGTAATGGAGAAAATGTTAATAATTCTGATTAAGTTTAAAAGTATGTCGTGTATATAGTTTTGTTTTTTGTTTTATTTTGTTTTTTTCTCAGAGAGACTGTTAAACATTTATCAGCACACTCCTAGTTTTTTGTCATTCTTTCATTCCAATCACGTCTTACTCTTCATGACCCTGTTTGGGGTTTTCATGGCAAAGATACTGGAGTGGTTTGCCATTTCCTTCTCCAGCTCATTTTACAGATGAGGAAACTGAGCCAAACAGAGTTAAGTAAGTTGTCCAGGGTCACACAGCTAGTAAGAGTCTGAGGCTAGATTTGAATTTAGGAAGGTGTCTTTCCTGACTCCAGGCCCAGCACTCTATCCACTGCACCATCACTTTCCTGGATGTAATGAGAATAAACAAAAGTTCTTTGAAGGAGATTCCTTAATAATTTTTAAGAGTGTAAAGGGGGCCTGAGCTCAAAAATTTTAAGACCTTCTGGGCTAGGACAATAAGCCAAATCTTCCCCCACCTCTTCCCTATCCCCTGCTTTAGTTGGATTAAGAAACTCTAATGATGCCTGTGAGCACCTGCTCTAGTACAGTATGAGGTTAAATGACCTATTCAGCATCTGTCAGAAATGGGACTTGAACCCAGATCTTCCTGATTCCCAAATTATCTTTCTACCCACTATATCTCTCTAATGAGATTTTAGGTTTCATAAGCTAAAATTTGGTAGGGATAAATAAATGTAATCCTTTGGTTGCAAGGATCAACTACCTAATCCCAAATTCTTGGTGGGTGGTAGAGGGTTAAGAGAGGGATGAAGAGTAGGTAGTGGAAGTGGAGTGGGGGTTGCTAACTTCTTTATGTGAAAAAAGACCTTGGGGTTGAAGTTTCAAGTTGAAAATAAGATAATAGCATGGCATGGAGCTAATGTGATTCATGGCTACACTGATAGGCCCAGGATTAGGGAAATAATCATTGCACTAAACTTTGCCTTGGAGAAACAAATCACATGTAGAGTATGTATCTAATTCTAGTTACCACATTTTGTTCAGTTGTTTCACTCAGGTCTGACTCTTCATGAGCCATTTGGGATTTTCTTGGCAAAGATACTGGATTGGTTTGCCATTTCCTTCTCCAGGTCATTTTACAGATGAGGAAACTGAGGCAAACAGATTTAAGTGACTTGTCCAGGGTCACACAGCTAGTATGTATATGAAGATGGATTTTAACTCAGGAAGAGGAATCTTCCTGACTCTAGACCTGATATTCTTATCTGCTATGCCACCTAGCTGCCCACTCTGCTTTTAAAAAGAAAACAAGAATATTAAGGAGACTATTAAGCATTCATTGGTTGAAAGAACACAGGATATTTATCCTGGAAAATAAAAAGACATAGGATGGGATATGACAGCTTTCTTCAAGCAGGATTATAAACTATTTGAGCTGGAAAGGACCTCAGAGGTCCTCTAGTCCAAATTACTCATTATGCAGATGAAGAAATCATGACTCAAGAAAATGAAGTAACTTGCCCAAGGCCCCACAGGTAGTTCACAGAACCAAGACTTGGACCTATGTCTCTGGATCTTAGTTAACTGAAAAGTAAAGAGAGGTATGTGAATTACTTGTCACTGAAAGTCTTCAAATAGAGATCAGTCAACCACTTAGAGCTTTAGAAGAGAGGATTCCTGGCCACATATAACTTGAACTAATTGGGGTTTGGGAGAATCCACTGTCATACACACACACATATGTATATGTATATATTTATATTATGAGAGAGAGAGAGAGAATATACGTATATGTGTGTATGTGTGTATATATTTTAACTATTTTTTTTTCCCAATCATGGTTCTCCATGCAACCTTACAGGAAAATAAGCCTTGTTTCTAATTAGTTCCTTATATCTCCCCCAATTGACCTCCTGTTTCTGTTAGACAGTTTCCCTTATAGCTAGCCAGCCCATTTCTTATTTGGAAAAGAAGTAAGTTTCTAAGCTCTTTTAGAATCTATTTCCTTAGTCCTTAATACTGAGTGTGAGAGCCTCACCCTTAACTCGGACCTCTTTTTAAAGAAGTCATTCTGATCCTCCCTCTGTAAAAAGCTTAGTAACCTCCCTCCCTCTAGTCCTGGCATCCTAGAAACCTGGTTTTTGCCCTAGGGCTAACTGGATAAGGAAAACTTTAGCCAATGAATTCTATTTTAAGCTTTGGTTTTTGTGCATTGACCTTGGCAATATATTTGACCTTGGGAGCTACTTCTCATTATTAAGCCCATGTTTTCTCTTGGTTGGTGTTTTTGTCTTGTTTTTTTTTACCTGAAGTAAACGTATAGACGCCTTGACACAAACGGCTTATGCTTTTTTGTGAAGTTAGCTTTTTTGTTCTGTTGCCCTAAACTGGTATTAATGCTCCCAGCTTTCTAAAGGCCACATAGCCCCAAGATGATGCAGTCTGAGTCAAAATGAACCTGCTTCACTGAACTATGTACTTCTTTAAGCTCAGGATCTCTTTTTATCCTTTATTCCTCTTTCTGTTCAAACTTGCGTTTTTTCTCCTATGAAAATCCCGACTGTAGGATGCTCTGGCTTGTAGCATTTAATAAGACATTGACAAGAGCTACCCCATGGATCTGATATAAGATAGATACCATTTCTTCACCTTAACTTCATCTCCACCCGTATCTCATTTGTATCAGATGGTTCGTTCAGACTTAAGCCATTTGCGCTGGCATTGCTGGCTTGATTCCATATTTTACAAATAAGAGAAGTATTTGGCAAGTGATAAGTAATAGCAAACATCCCCCCAACCCCACCCCTGGCCCAACCAATAAATAGTGACCCTTCTTCTCAAGAGCTAGCTTACTACTAGAATCTTCCTTTCTCTTTTTGTTACTGCAGGGCTTATAGTATAAAATAAACCAGAATATCATGAACAACCGCTTCCATAAATAATACTTAATTGACTTCAATTAGTACTTGAGGAAGGGGAGAACAAAGGAAAAATAGGCCTCTTGATTGTTTTGGGAAGAAACTTCCTATTTCAATATTTCTATTTTAGTGAAAATTTCTCCAAAATACTCATCCTACTTTTATAGGGTACTGACTCTTTCCTGCCTTCTTTATCTCAGAATGGGTGAGTCTAGTGTGATGAGGTTATATAGTATGGCTGAACTAGATCAGGTAGATCATTTCATTTGCTTTTATTCTTTGGGGGTTGGGGGATTTCCCACCACCAACATATTTTCCATATTCTTGCTTTAGTATTATCCCTGTCTCTCTAGGAGGACAGCAATATAGACAGCAGGATAATCCCTTTCTATTTAGGAGCTACTCTTGTGTTCCATGCTAGAAATTAGTGGAATCACAAAAAAACAGAGTTGATGGTATGTTCCCTGGCCCCAAAGAGCTTATTGTCTAGTTCAGATAATACTCTGATTATGGTTTTATTCTCTTTCCTGTAACTGCATGTTTACAGTTAAAAGCTGCTACATTGTAAGACGAGTGAAATATAACTGTGACAGATACCAAACTACAGTTGTCATCTAAATCTTGTACAAAGGCATTCCATCTGTGTTTTAAATTTCAGAGCAATAAAATATGCCCCGGTGTTGTGTCTGCTTTTCCAAATCAGTTTGTACCATTAGAAGTAGAAATATGGTTAAGGCAACTTCTTGCTGCTTATCAGTGATAGTGTAGAAGATCTTTCCCTTCCAAAGGGAAATGGA
The DNA here is from genome assembly GCA_028627135.1 of Pseudochirops cupreus. Lineage (NCBI taxonomy): Eukaryota > Metazoa > Chordata > Mammalia > Diprotodontia > Pseudocheiridae > Pseudochirops > Pseudochirops cupreus. Next base: position 113,213,179 of record CM053584.1, read on the forward strand.
CTAGTTTATTTCTACGATTCTTCTTTGCTTTGAGATTCTGTGACTTTACGCTTGTTTTTTTATTAAGGATGAATGAAAAGAGTGAACATGATGGATATCTTTTTGGTGGAAAATGCATGTTAAAACCATAGTACTATAGGGGTAAACCTTCAATGTCCATTTAAGCTATTTCCCTGCCTCTGTAAGAAACTGGATCCTTCTAGATCATTACATATACATGGCATAGTTATGCTTTTTTATAAACTTCATGGATAAGGGAATTTGACAAAGCCCTTTCAAACTCACTGCTACATCAGGCCTTGAGCATACCAAACTAGATTATTTCCAAAAAAAAGGAAACTATGTTATCTAGACATGGCACCCATACTAGAATAGTATCTAAACAAAAACCACAATATAAGCACCAACAGATCTTAACTTTATATTTTAACAGCAATAACCAAAACCTACTCGAGTATATGCCAAGAAACATTGAGTTCCTGAAAAGATTTCAATGCAGGTGGTAATTGTAAAAATATGTTTGCCTGCAAAATGTCAAATGTAGCAAACAAAACTATTCTCCCATAATAAAAAAAGAATTTTGTTGTCAAATATGATTTTACAATTATTTTGGCCATCTTGTGTGGCCAGTGAAAAGTTTTAACGACAGAGCATCTATATTATTGTGTAATTGAAGAACCTCTGAATTTAGTTTTACTACTTGGACTAGGTCTAAGGTATACTCAATGTCCATCATTCTTATGAAGATTTGATCCAGGCTATGGGTAAATATGAGCTCTTTAGGAAAAAAATCTCCTGAGACTAAATTTAATTTAAGAAATAAAAATAAAGGGGATGGTGATTAAAAAATTTTCTTTGAATTACTGATCTCTTTTGTTTTTTGCATCATCTTCACTTATAGATGTGTCCCCTCCTCCTTCTCTTGCCCAGTGAGCTATCCCTTGAATCTATAAAACAGAAAAATGAAGGGGGTGAGGCAGTTAGCAGTTCAGTGAAACTAATACATTGATCTTATCCCACACTCACAGTTTCCCACCTCTGCAAAAAAGAAATGGGGGTTCTCACATTGTCTTTAGTGACAACCTTGGTAATTATAACTATAAAGCATTCCATTTCATTTGTTCTGTTCCTTCCACTTTCATTGTTGTGTTCAAATGTGTATCATTTTCCTGGTTCTGCTTAAATCACTCTCAGTTCCTGTAAGTTTCCTAATGGGATTATTTTTTATAGCAATGTGTCTATTATGGTCATAAATTCAATTCTGTATAGTAAAAACCTTTTTTTGTTTTTCCAATTCTCACATGAAGAAAATATCAGTCATCATCCAAGGCTAAATAATTCCAATATATATTTACAAGGAATCAGTCCTCAGGTGCATTTTAAGAACCTCCTGTGAATAAAGCACTTGTTAGGTGTTAGGGGGAAAAAAAGTAATGGAAAAAGAAAACAGCTCCTGCCCTCAAGGTGCATGCATTCTAACAGAAGGAAGATATGACTTGTTGAACTTAATCATTGATGCAAGTTAGCCATCTACATGAAAATACTAAAATCTAACAATTGTTTCTGGTGCCATATTATTCATTCAAATCCTGAGCTAGAGAACTGTGATTATCCTCTTCCTTTTTCAGAAGGCATTAGTGTTAACACTTTTTTTTTCATTTTTAATAGAATCTGTACTATTTGAAATTTAGAAAGGACACCAGTCATCTTTTCAGTTAGACTCTTTCTCAATGCAGTGAATAACTTCAGCATTTTTCCAGCATCTGAGAGAGATAGTCATTTGGCATCTGCTTGAACACTTCCAGTGTTAGTGACCTCACTACCTCTCAAGATAACCCATTCCATTATTGTCTCAAATTAGTCAGTGTCTGTCTTAAAGTATAACAGCACAAAGTGTGTGTGTGTGTGTGTGTGTGTGTGTATACACACACACACACACACACACATATATTATTGCAGGTACTGTCTGTGCAGCACAATATACAATCAAATTGTTATTGTTCTTGATACGGACAATACATTTCTATCGATGTAGTTTATGAGTTCAACCCAATGAATAATTATCAACTGCTTACTAGATGCTAAGAGTTTAAAAAATTGAAAAAATCACATTCTCTGTTATCAAGCAACTTATAGTCTAATAGGGATGATAGAACATGCACAAAAGGATTTTTGGTGACATTTCCATCAGAGGAGAAAGAGGGGAAAAGTGGTACTGAAGAGGTGTGCTTTTCAGAGTTGATAGGATCTTGTAGGAAAATATATCTCTGAAGACTACTTAGGAGAGCAGCCAGGTAAGAAATAATGATGTATATTATAACATATAGCATGAAAATATTTTTCAATTCATTTATCCTGGTTTTTGAATTAAGATTTGTTGCCAGTACAAAGGAAGTGTTTTCATGTCCAGCCTGTATTTGATTGCTTGTCCTTCCAGTGGGGATGGGTGGTGAGGGAGGAGGAGAAAGAATCTGGAATCTGGAGTTCCATAATCAAATGTTACGAATGTGTATCTATCTATCTATATGTGCAATTATTATTATTATTATTGACTATATCCAACTGGAACTTGAGATACACAGGCACTGCAGTCGGGAGATCCATCCTGCCCTACGAAAAAGTGACATAGGAGAGAATAGACTGGGGGAGGGGGACACACTGGGATGGCTGTCTTGGGGCGGTGGGCAGGGGAAAGATGGGGAGAAAATATGTAACTCAAAATCTTGTGGAAATGAATGATGCAAACTATAATAAAATTAAAAAAAAAACAAAGGAAGTGTTTTATAAAATTTGGCCACAATGATCTAGCATGGGAATTATTTTTTTTTAAGGGACCAGGTATGCCATAATGTCTTTCCTAACCATATAAAAATTTTTGCTGTCAGGGAGGCTAGGTGGCGCAGTGAATAGAATACTGGCCTTGGAGCCAGGAGGACCTGAATTCAAATCTGGCCTAAGACACTTGACACATTTAACTAGTCATGTGACCTTAGGCAAGTCACTTAACCTCAATTGCCCTGTCCTCCC
>CM053584.1:113216305-113246250 GCA_028627135.1 Pseudochirops cupreus
AAGGGCCCTTCAGTGATGAGACTTGGAAATTCAGCTACAACTCAAAAAATTTTAGCGGAAGTAATGTTAGAAAAAAGTACTTCTAATTCCCTATATTTAAGAAAAGGGGCGTGGGGGGGAGGCAGGGAAAGACTTTGGTTATGTTATGTTTCAAACTCAGAGTCAACCTCTAGGGACACTTTTTCATCCTATAAGTTTCCAACACTATCTTTTTAGCTAATGAAAAAAGCTGTTATAAAACTCAAGCATGCTGCCCTGACCTCACTCCCCTTGTGCTCCATCCTGCCTTCCATTTTTCAGTTTCAGAATTTCAAATTCATAGACAGACAGGATGATGTAAGCTTTCACAAAAGTATCTTGTCAGCTGGTACTGATAATAGTGTCTACTCTTAGCTTATTCTAGTTGGGACTGTTAGAATCCCTCCTGCTATACCAGTACCTAATGCATATGGCCATTTTAGCTCTGCATGGTTTAAATTGGTCCTAGGCTGGTAGACTTCAATGATGTGTTAAGGTCTTTCTATCAATCCCAAAAGGAGTCACTAGGAAATGCACATGTCTACTATGGATATGTGTTTAGACAAAATTATTAAATGTTTAGTGGTTAAAAGTGGTCATTCTAATCAAATTGAATGATGAGGGAGCATATCTGCTATTTTGATAAGGCTGTGGCCAGCCTGGCATTTGGTATAGAAGGTAGATAAAAATTATTCTGCCTGCCGGCTGCAGAGATGTCTGGTTTCTTTTTCCTGTTTCTGTGCCAAAGTGTATCTCCCTTATTCATCTTGCAAACTGTCCTTAAAGTTAATCATGCTGAACATTTTGTGTATGTTTGCCTGACAATAAATGAGTTTGAGGGTAGGGAGGGAAAGTGCAGAGGAAAAAAAAACCACAACTTTATTAGGACAGAAACAAGAAAGTGTTCCCTTTGTTTAAATTAACCCTCACTGAAAATGTTACTAAGAATGGAATTTGAGAATCTTCATTTTGCTCTGTAAGATACCAAAGATAAAGTACCAAACATTCATATTAACTAGTTTGAGCCAACACTATGGTGATACTGATTTTTATTCTATTCAATTATTCTTTTACAAACACTGACCATCTTAAAGAGAAATGTTCTCTGCTTGATAACCTTATTTTCTTATGCTACCAATCCCCCAAATTAGGTAAAGCTATTTCTACTTGAGAGTATTTTTATGGGGGAAGAAAAGTACCCCCAAAAGTATATTGTAAATAGTCGATAGTCTCTTGAGTTGTGTTTAAAACTAGTGGGGAGGATGTTTGTGTATGAATTTTTAAAACCAGGTTTATGGTTAAATCTCAACAGTTAAAGACTTTGTGGTTCTTTCCCAATGATCTCTTATCTGGATGACAGAGTATCAGGTCACCTTAGTGACTGATTAACTGTATGGTTTGCTCCCTACCAGGTAGCATCTCAGCATTACTTGTTGGTCATAAAGTTTTCTCTTGTATCATAAAAGTCTTCCATGACCCAGTAGTGGTGTCATGTTTCCTTGATAACCTTGAATTTCAAGATTTTAAATTCATATCTGTGTAGTTTTCTTTTTGTGGATGCCACTGCTGTGTAAATATGCTGGAAGTCTGACCATGATAGCTAGACTTACAGTAATTCTCCTTTTTTCTGCAAGGCAGACTGACATTACCACCCTTCTAGAAGTAAAGGAAAAAAAAAATCTTTAGACTGCTGACACTCATGTACTTTATTCTATAGGGCAGAGTTCTCCCCTAATTCAATTCAGCAAAACATCTATTAAAGGCCTACTATTCATGTTATAATGGCCTTAACTCTTATTTGACATATATTTCAAACCAGCTTGGTTATTGCAGTGATATAAGTCTTCCAGATTGCCATAGATTTAAAGTATACACAAGAATAGAATGGGGGAGAGAGGGTAGAGGATGATAGAAGGAAATGGAATAAAAGAATGGTATTTAAAAAGTCACTAAGCCATAAGAAGTAAGAGTTGATATAAAGCCTGCAATCATTGTATGAAACAGGAAAATGTAAAAGCAGGTATAAAACTACCAAAGCAGACCTAGTTCAGGATTAAGACTGGATAAGCAGGCTAAAGTTTAAGTAGATGTTCAGTTGCTCTTCTCAAGAACTCAAGGAAGTGTGTGATATGTTTGAGAGATATTCATCAAAATGGATGAGATAAAGTATTGAAGTTCAAATGACAAACTTGCGTTATCTTCACAGATGTGAAACGACTGATTTGACTAGTTGGTATGTTATTCTGTATCATCACTATCTATATATCTCACACATACTATCTATTGAAATTTTCCCCCTAAGTTCAATAATTCCTAATTCCTTTAAAGGCCATGAAGGCAGCATGGCATAGGGCTTCTAGAGTACAGGATTTGGAGTTGGAAAGACCTGATCCAAATCTTGTATCTGTCCTTTACTAGTTATTACAAGCAAATTGGTATATTTTTTCTGAGCCTCTGTTTTCTCCCCTGTAAAATGGCAATGATAATGAACCCTGTAGTAATGAAGCTCAAAGAGATAATGTAGATTATATACCCTGAAGACATTTTTAAAAAAACTGAATAATTTAAATATATATAGGTTTTTTGTTGTTGTTGCTCATTTCAATTTTCAGGAGAAATATAAAATAATGGCTGTTGTGTTTAATATATGCACTGTAGTTATTTTGAAAATGACAAAATCATATGGAATCTGCTTACACATCACACAGTATGATATTTAACTTTGATTAATTTGAGAGTATAACAGTGAATTATTATGCTACACAATGAAACAATGTTTGCCCTAAACCTTGCCCTAATGTAGCATATTAGTTATTTATGTTATAGGAGAAATAATCTGACATATGTATGTATGTATGTATATAAGCATGTATGAATGTTTAGGGAAGATAGGTGGTCAGTGGATAGAATACTCAGCCTAGAGACAGAAAGACTCTTCTCCTTGAGTTCAAATCTGGCCTCAGATTTCACTATATTTGTGACCCCAGGCAAGTCACTTACCTCTTTTTGCCTCAGTTTCCTCATCTGTAAAATGAGCTGGAAAAGAAAATGGCAAACTACTTAAACAAAAAGTATCTTTGCCAAGAAAGCCCTAAATGGGGTCATGAAGAATCAGACATGACAGAAATTACTGAATAACAACAAATGTATATAAATGCACACATTTTTTCTGATTTATATATATTTATGTATACATATATATTCTTACACACTATATATTTTATATACATGTACACTATTCTTCCTTCCAGCCTTCCACATGATATAATTTTTAGGTTCACATCAGACAAAGTTTCTTTCCATGACTACATCCTTGTTGGATGATGAGAGGTGATCGGCAACATGCCAGATCTCATGAAGATAGGCAAATTGACCAAGGGCTAAAAATTCACTCAGAATAATTCCTGCAGAGATGATTGAGAGTTGAAAATTCTGAAGTTCCCTTTTCATCTTGCTCTCTAAATAACTGAATTATTTTGGTCTTGCTTTTTATGTCTTATTTCTCTACCCCATAGACTACACTGAAGTAGAGAAATATCTTAGAGAAGGTTAGAGATTTTATAATGTTTATAACATAAAATTTAGTCTCCCAATATCAAATTTCTATCCAGTTCATCATAGCCTTTTACTTCTCTATAACATTAGTGCCTGGGTTGGACAAAGTTAAATGATTCATTACCATCTCTCTTTACATTACTGAAGAAGTAGCAATATTTCTTAAATATCTTCAATTCTATTATACCATTAATATAGTTTTCCCAGTTTCTTCTTAATTAAACAAAAAGCTATGAGCTGCATTGGGCAAACCTTTTATAATTTAAGATAAATCTAATCCATCCACTTTTTATTCATTGACACATAAGATGCCCCCAGTTTGTACCGTCAAAATGCCTTGATTTTAAAGATATATATTTTGGTCATTTTTAAAAATTTGTTCTTCCTTCTTTCAAAAACTGCTTTCCTTGTACCGAGGATAGCAAAATCAGAAATTAAAATGCTACACACATCAGTGAGTTAAACTCCCAGCCAAAAAATTAAAAAGTCTGCCATCATTTAAAAAAAAAACCACATAGAATCACAGAACTTGAGAGAGTGAAGAGAATTCAGTAGTCATATGGTTCAACCAAAACAAGAAAGGAATCCCCGTATATTAATTCTATAAACTTCAGAAATGAAAACATTCTATCAGAACTAAGTTGAACGTAATACTTGGTAGCTTAAAAAGTCATATCCTTTATTTCTGATCTGGTGATGACTCTTTCAGCATCAGAACCTTGGTCTTTACCATCATTTCTACAATGATCTTGTGTTTGTTTGTGAACTTTAAGAAAGCTAGATGATGAAATTGGAGGAGAAAAATTAAGAGAATTGAGACAAGCCTAATATCAGTATTTCTCAGAAGACCCACGTGAATACGTGATTAATAGATAAAGCAAAGAAACAATTTAAAGGGAGAAACCCAGAAGAGAGAAAATAGCTGGGAAAAATATGTTCAGGGTATAATGGAATCTGAAATATTCAAGATGCATTTTTATATATCAACTAATATATGTATGTGTTGCAGATGTCTGGGGAAATTTCAGGTGCCCTGTGTGTTACTGGGAACCAGAGGAATTTTTACCCAGCACAGTTTAATTTCTTATATGAAGGGTAGGGGAGTGACTTCTAGTTTACTCCTGATCCCTAATTCTTGCAGGGAGAACTCTTCCTCTTTTGGGAACCCAGGAGGGATGAGGTTTCCCTCAGAGAGAGGAAGCTATATTTTTTTTCTTTTATATTTTCCTAAAAGTCTGGCTTTCATGAGGCTTTTGCATAACAGGGGATAACACTTAGGCATATTGCCAAATGAAGGCTGATTATAAAAATTGCGTACCCATGAATTTGGAAGTGAGTCCAATTCCCAGGTCTACCAGCTATAATCAACCTGTATGCTGATAGAAAAATTATAATTTCCAGCCTGTTTTTTAACTGTTACATATGACCTTCTCCAAAAAAACAGCCCAGCTGATTTGATTGGACATTCAGATAGTTTTTGTCGTTGTCCAATCACTTTTCAGTCATGTCCAACTCTTTGTGACATCATTTGGAGTTTTATTGGCAAAGATACTGGAGTGGTTTGCCATTTCCTTCTCCAGCTCACTTTACAAATGGGAAAACTCAGAAAGCAGGGTTAAGTGACTTGTCCCTTCACAAAACTACTAAGTGTCTGAGCCCCAGATTTGAACTCAGGAAGAGCAGTCTTTCCTGACTCCATGTCCAACACCTACTGTGCCACCTAGCTGACCATCAACTGTTTAAATGGGAGAAAATATAAAGGCAGAATACTCCCCCTCAACTCAGTTGATATACTTATGGAATGTAGTCATAGATAATATGGTTGTAATATGTTAACTAGGCGTTAACCATCCTAGTATCCCCTTTACAAAGTATGGATTCTTTTTTTTCTGAATCAAGAGGGAACAATGTCATTGGATTAGCAAAATATGGGCCATAAATAAACTTTCAGAGATTTAAACTATTAATCCCTAAAAACAAAGATCAAGAGTTAGTTAAAGAGAAAGAAATGCAGACCCACTCTTTACCTTTTAGAGGATTTTTTTTTGCTGTTGTCCCAACATTCCAACACACATGAACCATGGTTTCTAGCAACAAAGCTACTTTCCGAGAAAAAGACTGCTACATCCAGTAGATGGAGAGTCGATGACAACATCCAACAGATAGGGAATTTGGGGCATAGATTTGCAGGGAGCACAGACATATTTTCTGTACAGAGAGGCAGTCAGTCAAGGCCAAAAGCATATCAAAGAACTGTGACACCTTGTAACAATGTAAGTCAGCTATTCACTAATGAGAGGGTGAGCCTCAGCATTTAATACCTGAGCTGTAGAGAGGAGCAGACCTTGGAAACACACCTGAGTAGACACAACCCAGGAAATGAAACCAAGAGGAAGTTTTATGAGAACTCTTTGGTAGAAAGCACTGTATGGGGTATTGAGGGAGGACTAGCACCTCTAGTATGAGGGCTGCTGAACTCTTTTCAGGCCTGTTCATCCACTTTTATTGTCCTTATGTAACGCAACTCTTACCTATGGCGCCAAGAAGCTGTAGCATGCACAGCAGCCACACTCCAATAAACCATCTCAGCAGACAGCTAAACCAGGTTGAGGGTAACCATCAGACCTCAAATCCATCAGTGAATTAGGGGAGTGTCTACCCCAAGCTGGTGAAGACTTCCCCCAGATGAATGTGCAGATGAGAACAATTTATCCCAATGGCTGTGAAGGCAGCTGAAGCAAGATCCATGAAGTGCTTAAAGCTTGGTCAGACATTGAAGACACCAAAGTCATCTACTATATTCCAGGCCATTGCCAGTCATCTTGACTTTTGTCTCTCCACTGGACTTTGATGACTCTGGAAGAGAGAATGAGGCTGATGACTTTTTGCAACTCTGCTTCCCTTAAATCCAATTCATGTGCAAGTCAAGATATCACCCTGTAATGTCAATGGTCCTCTTAAAAGACTAAGTACAAATAGCAACAATTGAGAAAAAATGTCAAGACCCAGCCATACTTATGAATGAATAGCATTGGCCATAGGCCTCACTACACGCGTGTTCTTAAATTTGTGCCCACTTTCCCCGCTGTATTATGAGGGGAATATTGTTTAGCTCATCTCCTTACTGTACCATCTTAGTGAATGCCTTTGCTCTGAACTAGTTATGTCTAGTTTCTGGCTGTTTAGGGGAAACATACTAGTAAGGAATAAGGAGTTATTGTTTTTGAAGTGAGTATCCACAGGATATCCTTTTAACCTCAAGGTGCCACCTACTCTCTGGGAAATCAACCAATCTATGTGGATATAAATTGAGAGAGGAGCCAATAGGGGGTGTTACCATTGGATATGATTTTAATTATGTCTTAGAAGTTAATCCTTGCTTGAAAAGACCACTGCTATGAAAATGTCTAGATAGTTTGGGGGATGGCTCCCACATCAGTAATAAGTCATGTCTTATCTATTAAAATATAATCAGTTTAATTTTTACAATGTTTTTTAATGCTCACTGCATCTAATGCCTTATCAATGTTTTCTCAAAGAAAACATTCCTGAAGTATGGGTGTGAAGCTTCTGTGTAATTGATAAATACTTGATTGTTCTCATTTCTTCTTCTGGATCTATATTTTCTAAAGCATTTCTTGCCATCTGTGCCTGTACCCATTTTTTTTTTCCATTGAAGATACCAAGTATCAGAATATATATTGAAATAATTTGAAGGATCTTATCAAGTTCTTTGTGGAATGTCTCTACCTTTTCATTCTCTGAAACAAATGTGGGGGAATAAGCTGTGATAATTTTCAAAATGGTCTTTTTGTACATATTTAGAAATGAACTCCACAATATGTTCCTTGCTGAATTGGAGCAATTCACATAATCAATTCTATGCATGCCTTTGCCTCTCCAAGAACAACCTGTGAATCATCCTTTCATTTAAATGCGACTTTCTTCTGTTTTCATTTGTATTAAAAATGCCAAGATAATTCTATTCAGTCGCTCGGGTAGTATATGGTAGGCCAGTGGAAAAGAATCTAAATTAAACATTTACAGATCAAAAAACTGTGTCATATTCACTATCACTTTTTTTCTCACCTTTATTATTCCAGCTTTGTAAAAATATTGATCTTTAAGAAGTCTAACCATATATAGAAAATTGACTTAGCAGTGACATACCTGTACACGATATCTTTTCCTATCCATTAAAATAGAGACATGCATACATACATACATACATACATACATACATACATACATACATACATTTTGGTTATGAGAAAGAGAGACAGACTGGGTGGCAGTAGGAAGGAAAGGGCAATACAAAAATCACCATCTCATAAGAGGCCTCTAATACACTGCTGCCCTTCTGTGGGGACCATTTAGACACTTAAATCTCCCCCTTATTTCTAGAAAGCAAGCCCCCTCTCAACGGTGCCTCTTCTTGGTCCTCTGTGGAGTAATTGGAGTTACACAAGGATCACTGAGTGTTGAACTGAACTAACAGGCACTGTGCTAAACACCGGGGCTACAAACCAGAAAAGAGACAGCCCCTGACCCACAACAAGCTTACAATCTGATGTGGGGAAGACAAAGGAAGAGGGTGTGTTAAAAAGTACCCAGCTTCAGGACATGATATTAGTGGAGTTAAAAGCAAGCATAGCAGCTGGTAGGAAATGAAGAGTTGGCTGGAATTTTGAAATCCTCTATAAAGAGATGTTTGGGGAGGTTTTTTGTTCTCCTCTCCAAATTTCCAGTCAGAGGGGAAAAGCAGATGGCAGGTACCAAGGTGATATTGAGTACCAAAGCTGAAGCAAATCTCCACGATGAGCAGGTTTTTGGCTTATTCTGAGGCAAGCCTGAAGTTAGAGGAGAAGAAACCAAGCAGAGAAGCTGGTGGGTCAGTTTTACATTACAACTAAGAATAGTATACAGTTATCTTCCATTTGCCAGTGCCTACTCTTCTGCCATGACTTCTGAGATCACCTTTACTGTCTGCTGTTGCTGGGGTCCACATTTCTGCCCACCCTCTACTATCTGCTGCTGCTCAGGACAATATCTCTGACCGTACCTGCTAATGTCCCTTGTCACTGAGGCTCATACCTCTGCCTGTTGACACTGGAGCCTGTACCTGTACTGGCACCCCCTGCCCCCCAACCAGCTCCTAATGGATCTGGGATCCACATATCTGAGTGCTCTGTATGTAGCATTTGATCTCCCACTTTGAGGCAGGCTGCACCCCAGAACTATAATACTGTCTTTTCTCAACCTGATCTCATGGAATCTCTAATTCCATTTAGTGCTTAACTCAGAGGCTACTTTTGAATATTAAACATTTCCCAGTCCCTCCACTGATTAATGTTCTTCTCTCTCCTCATTTACAAAAAACAACAACAGCAACAAAAAAAAACCAAAAAACAAAAGTATTTTCTATTTACTTCATGTATACCTACTTTGTTTATGCTTTTATATGTACATTTATATCCTTTCAATAAAGGGGAGGGATAGTATATATGTTTTTGTCTGTGTATCCCCAGAACCCTGTACAGTGTTGGTTTTTTTTTTCTTTAATAAATACTGTGAACTTGAATGGAAAAATGAGTTCACAAAGTACAGATATCTGATCTTGACTTTACCATTTAGGAAGAGATTAATTTGGTTGACATTGTTTATAGGGTACTTAGCCTCTGGTTCCTTTCCTTCCTATCAATCCTGTCTCTGAGGGAGAAGTGGGCTCTCTTTCACAGATTCACAGATATTTACCTGGGAAGGATGAAGAGATGCTTGGTCTATACCTGCGGAAGATCTAAACCTAGACATTCAAGGAGGCAGAAGGTGCTTTTTTTGTATGGTTCAATTTTTGTTTATTGTTTTCCCTTTATAATGTTCACTTTTTTTCTCCTATGGTATTTCTACCTCTGGTTCTAAAGTTTTTGATCAAGTAGAATGCTGGACGATGTTCTCCTTGTAAAAGAGAATGGTGTCTCTTTTTCTGGTCCTTTATTGTTATAGCTCCTTATTTTACTCTTTACCTCCTTTTACTAGAACAAAGTCATGCTGAATTTCTATCTTCATCTTCCACAACCCTATATTTGATGTAACATCTTTGAGCCTTTAGCTTCTTTAATCTCGATAGAGATTTTACTTCTTATTATATGTTGCCTTGATGTGTTGGAGCCATTTGCTCTGCTGTTAAATTCGATTCAGAAAACCAGGCCTGATTTCACAGATAAGATATTTGAAGACTTGTTTTTGGATGGAAACCAATCCAATTAAACATCGGGCAATTAATAATTGGAGCTTTTCAATGCTAGGAATGAGAGTAATAATAGGAGCCAGCTTTAAATAAGTTTAAAAAAAAAACACTTGTTTTTTTATTGATATAAAGTGATACTATTCAAAAAGGATCAGAGATTTTTGAGAAAATTTGCTTGAGAGCCTTTCTTTGCCCCTAATCCCCCAACTTTTTCTTCCATATTTATGTTAAACTTCTTGAAAATGTTGTCTGCCACTGATGCTTCCATTTGAGCCTTAACCATCTTAGTCTTGGGCCCTTGGAATCTGGCTTTTGCCATTCTGCTGAAAGTGTTCTAAGGCTGCCAATGATCTCTTAATCTAATACAAAGGCATTTTTTCCCCAGTCCACATCTTTCTTGACCTCCATACAGTATACAACATGTTGTGAACAACTCTTCCTACTCTTGGCTTTTAAGACACCACAATCTCCTGGGTCTTGTCATGCCATTTTTTTCCTATATCATTTATTCAATCAATCAAATAATCAGTTACCCAACCAACAAACTTTTATTAAATACTCACCATGTGCCAGGTATTATGGTTCCTCATCTACTCACTGACCTCTTAACATTTTTGTCCTCCTTCTACCTTTACAATCTTCCCCTTGGCAATATCATTCACACCTAGGGCTTCAAGTATGACCTAAACAGTTGACTCCCAAATGTAATTTTCCATCCCTTACTTCTCTTTTGTGCTCCAGACACCCATTTCCAACTGTCTTTCCATTTGAATATTCTACAAGAATCTCAGAAATCACAGCTGATAATTAGTTTTATTTTCTCCTCTCCATAAACGTTCTGCCTTTAATCTTTCAGTGGTACTCATGTGTCTAAATCTCCCATTGTGTAAACCTTTGATTGTTCTTACTCCCCCTCCTAAACAAATTAATAATATTAACCAGGTTGCATGGGGTCGATTAAAAAGGTTACTTTGAGAGACTTAGCATATTAGTTGTGTATCTGATTGTTTATATTTTGAATGTAAGATCCTTCAGCTTACTATTTCCTTTTGTATTTTTTGTCTTAATACATGCTAATTAATTGATCTGAACATAAATGCTTTTCTTTATAAATTTCATCTATTTATCTTTTACTAAAGGAGGTCCCTTAGGATTTTTTACCTAGAATTGTAAAGCTAGCCGATGGTCTGAATTAGAGTGTTTTTCAAAATATCAAAATTCATATCTTTTTAAAAAATATTTCTTTCTCATAATTTTATTCATTCATATTGGCTCCCTCTCTTCTCACCAGAACCATATACAGTTAGTCCAAATTAATAAAGCTTTTTGCATCACAATTTTATGAAAACCTGTATATTCTGTGAGACATAACACCTGGGAGTCGAAAAGTTCCTAAAGGGACAGCTATCTGGCACAATTTCAAAAAGTTGGCTTTACTGGGCTCCTGACTACGCTAATTTACACGGAATATTGCCCAGTATAGGAATATAGACAGACTAGACTATATTTGAACCTTTAGTTCTGGCAATTCTAATCAATTCAGCCCACGTAAAAGAAGAGGCTTTGTTAAAAGTGAAATGAAAAAAAATAGCCATCATGTATTTAGAAAATGAAATAAAAAGGTAGAAAAATAGAATTTTTTCAGATTATTTAAAAAAAAACTTGTGAGATATGTTTTTAAATGCCAACACAATTTGAGAAGAAAAAAATGTTTTTAAAGAGTCAAAAGTGAATTGAATAGAGGGATCTACCAGATTTTCACTAAACGCACAAAAAAGTTTTCTCTTACTGTCTCATCCAAATACTTCAACTGAAATTTACTGGTAGCTATTTCAGGGGAAAATGTGGTCTCTGCAATCATTAGCTTGTTATAAAGAAACTTTTTTTTTCTTCTGCAAATGTTTGGAGGGAGGATTAAAGACAATTTATTGCTTGGGTAGAAAGTAATAAAAGTTACAACAATGGAGTGTCTTCTAAATTGTCATCATTTTCTGGAATTACTAACAAGATCAACCCCAGCAGGCTTTTTATGTCAAAAGGAATTGCTTCCATTTGTCATGCTTTAATGTATACTGTATCATTAATCTTCTTGCCACTGATATTGGACTGTATTTGTTTCATTGAATTGGAAAAAGTAAATGTTTCATTCAACTGTATATAAGATGAATTCCTTCATCAGAGCTTTGCCACAGACAGGATTTGAGAAGTATATTTATTGTACATTTCTTTTGGATAAATTGGCCTACTAGAGCTGCATAAAAGGATTTGGTTAAGATGTGAGTGCCTGACTTTTTTGTTGTTGTTATTTTTCTCGGAACACAGTATGCACAGTTCTAAAAAGAAAGATGATCTTTTAAACATAAATTAGCCTCACAGACTCATAGATCATTGGAGTATCCAGGCCCAGAATGTTAGAGATTATCTAGTTCAATCCTTATATATGATAGATGAGGAAATTAAGGCCTAGAGTGGATAACTTGGCCAAATTCACACCACTAATCACTCAGCAGCAAGTTAGTTTCTTCTGTTCCCCAATCGAAGGGATGACTTTTCCCCCTCTATTTCCAAAAACAAAGAATTATATGAATTTGAAAAAGGAATGTTTAAATCAGGCTAAAGTGTGAATTTTCCTTCAAGCTCCTTCACTAATTCACAGATGAGAGCCATTCTATGAATCTCCCTGATAAAACCTTTCAAGATTATTCTTCAGAGAATGAAGTTTGAAAAACAGATTGAAAAGTAAATATTAATTATATTCCAATCACTTCCAGCCTGGCAGGATCTGCCTAAGCTTATTCTTTGTTAGCTTGGGTTTGCAGTAGGAGAGGTCACTCTCCTACCAACATGTTATTTCCCAAAGGAGATTTTGGAGTTTGTCTTTATTATTTTGATAGGCACCATTTTGTAAAGCTTTCCATTGTACTTTTGGGATACAGCTTAGAAGTCCCTCTCTGAAGCTTTTACTGGCTATAAAGTTCTCACTTGCTATAGCAGAAATTGTTTTTTGTTCTTCAGCTTGTGTTTCAAAATGTGTTCTCTCCCTTTTTAGAGTAAAAGAAGCAGAGGAAGTGTGTAGGCAGAAAAAAGAAAAATCTCTGTATAAAATAAAGCCGAAACATGACTCTGGAATTGTAAGTATATGGCATACTCTTTGTTTATGACCTATGGCTTTTAGAACTTGCTCATAAAACGCACGTAAGGATACACACACAATTAAACTAGTCTATTATTTCATTCTTTCCCCTTTATGCTGGTATCAGTTGTGAGTTTCTTGTTTAGCTCAGGCAATTGCTCAGACGGAAGGCTGCGGCTGGTCTGGAGCAAGGGTATTCGAAATCTTCAGACTGAAAAAGAGGATGAGACAATTGAGAAAAGGGAACCCATTTCTCAAACTTTCTCCAGACTTCCCTTTGAAGTTAGAGTAAATGTTACAATTTGATTAGCTTTATTGGGATAGGGAGAAAAAATGGGAAATTCCAACTAGTGTTGTCCTTTGCCTGGGGCTATGAAAACTAAATTCAGAACCAGGAGTGGCATTACAAAGTTGGTTGCTTAACAGATGTCAGATAATGAGCTGAATTTAACCACCAGCGTTAAGATTTTTCCTCTTGCCCTCTTGATGCATTTAAATAATGTGACAAATTGTTATTCAGGGGGAAGGGAGCATTAAGCTTACAAGTTTGCTTCATTAGTGGTGAAGCAAATAATTTGTATAATATGTATGTTATGGAGTATGCAAACTGATAATTAAATTATTGAAATTTAGATTATGGAAAAGAGATTCATCATAAGGAATTCTGCAGATGATTTTGTTTAGATAACACATTATATTGACTGTACCAAGCCCAAGAACACTACCCATCTTCCTTAATGGGATCCACAACTGCTCAAAAGAGTTGGGTCTAATTTTTAGCACAGGAAGAAGAAATCAATGGATAAAAGAATGTCTCTTAATCAAACTATGATATGCAGTTGAATGGACAATCCATTGAGTTAGTATATCAGTGCATATATCTCGTACTGACATTGCAAACAGACAGTGATGAACTGGATCCAGATTGAACAAGGAACACAACAGATAAGGTTAAATTTGGAAAATTAATGCTTTTAAACAATCATAAGCGGTTAGAATTTCTAAAATAAAACCCATCATTTCAAATACTAAATTATATTTTCCTAAGATTGCTATATGGCTGCAATGTTATAGTCTCTGAAGAATCAAAATTACAGGCAACCCAAATGGCAATGGAAAGACTTACCATTGGGTGTAGAAAGGTTACAGTAAATTACCAAGGATGACTTGATTGAAAAAAAAATGGCTTAAAAGAAATCTTCCTAGAAATGTATGATCAGGAGAAGGTCTAGAAACAAGAGTAATGAATAAGAGATGGATAACCCAAGTATTACATTGATACTTATCTAATTTTAACTCATAAAACCCTCCATGGCAATCCATAAATTCTTCACAGGGGATTTATGGAGACATATGAATGAGTCATACAGATTGAGACTATGTAGATAGGTTGCTATCTCATCATTATCTCTGCCATTGCACCAGTCTCCGTTGAGTTGGAGGGAGTACCTACAACCATACGATCACAGATTCATTGAAGTATTGAATTATAAAGTTTGGAAAATGGTTTGATGCCACCAAAGACAGAAGATATTAAATAAGTCTTTGGTTTGTATTTCTAAATTTGAAGCACTTTGACAATTGAGTTTTGCCTACATTGTCTATAAAGACAAGTTATTACAATAACCCAAGATGGAATATAATTAAAAAGGAGAAAAAAATGACATGATAAGGAACCATATTTTACTTACTATCATTGTTTTCCTTCCTGTTCCTACAAATCATAGCTCATTTAATTTGGATCAAGTTTCAAATTTCAGCTTGAAATGTATTGTGCAGACAGCTTCTTTTCAGTACTTTCCTTCCTTAATTGAAATATATGTTTAAAAAGTTGTAAGTGAAGGGGAAGATTGACTAATTTGTTAACCCTAGTCACATTTCTCTGAAACTTGTGGAGAAACATGGTATGTAAAATTGGAGAAAAATCTGGTTGATTTAGGGGCAGAGGCTTATGGTAGTGAAAACATCTTTCTACATGATCCAAAGCTGAACATTAGAAGCACTTACCCTGTAGTTTATGTTAAGTCTAATGAAACACTGAAAAGAAGCTTGCCCACAAAAGACATGTAGTATCTTCCTTGGAACCTATTCCAAGTAGGAAAGTTATACTTAGTAACAGTGGAGGATTGATACCATTAAACTTTTTGGAAATGTTGGTGTCTGATTTTATTTTCTGTCTTGTCTGTTTTCAGAAAGCAAAGATAAGCATGAAAATTTGATCACCAAAAGTCAGAATGGATATATCATTGTCACTAGATCAACAAAGTTTAATGTATTTAGGGGGAAAGGAAACTGCATCATTTGGATCATTGTTTTTTTGTCTTGACCTAAGTCTAGTTTATGTTTTCTTAACTGATTCACTGATCAATTCCACTGTACTGTGCACAAATTAAATATAAAAGTAAAATAATTAAATTTATTGACCCAGAAAATAAACTACTTTTTACATTAAAAATAAAAAAAAAGCATCACATGCAATATGTCCTCATTTTGCGGCAATCACTTGTTTCATTTTATTTGAGTTTTATTCCCAAAATTTTGACAAGTATCATCTAATTCTTCATTATGAAACAACCATTTTATCGCATTAATTTTTAAGTGTATCTTTGACTAATGGTAAATTTGTTCTTGATCATTGCCTAAAAGTTTAAATTAGATTTAACTCAGATAATTTTCCAGGTTAGTGAACATCTTTTGGATATATTCCCTATTCTTTCATAATATTTTATCATTTAAAGCAGTGATTAAATATTCTATCTCTGGTAATTCCTATAATTCTAGAACAACTCTGTTAATTAATATATCAAGATATTTATCTGAATTCTTCATTCACTCAATAGGCATAGACTTCTAGGTTCTCTGGAAGATTAAAAAAAAGTCTCCAAAATATTATTTGCAGGAGGATGTTTTATAGTGTAATAAAGAGTTCCAGATCATACAACCTCACGTGGATTTATTTTAGCACTATTTTTGGAATAGTCTTAAAAGGAAAACAAAAAACTTAGTTTTATCAGCAAAAAATAACTTTTCTCAATTTTTGGTATTATAGTCTTTTCATTATCTTATCCATGATAACCCTAATTTATTCATGACAATGGTTAGCAGCTGATTTTTAACTTTTTTTTTCATTGTTCTTCCAATTTCAAGAAGCCTATACCCATTGGAGAGGAATCAATAGCAAATGTTCCAAGTGGAAAGCTCTCTCCCCCAAGATCTTTGCATGTTTTTTGAAGATTAAGTAGGTTGTTATACAGCAGCAATTTATCAGTTTGGGCTGTTGGGTTTTCTTTTCTTTTTTTCTTTACCACATTTCACTTTGCACATTGGTGTAACTGATATTTAATCTGGAGTTTGAATTATCCTTGATTTTCCCATCTGTAATATCCCTAACAATAATTAAAGTGTACACTTTAAGAGTTACAACTTTTACACCTTTTCTCAGAATAATACCCATTTTTTAAAAAAGCACTGATTTAGGAAAAAACAATAGAGAGCGATGAAACATGAATGGCATGAAATCTAGTACTTAAATGATCGAAATCTGACTAAATACAAGGAAATCAGATTAATCTAAGACTAATGTTCTAAGGCAGTTTGATATCAGTGGAAACACATAACACAACTATTAACTGTTCCAAAATGAAATTAGATCAAAATCATGATTTCCCCCAAGTAATTCACACACCACATCATAATACATTTAAAAGCAACAGCAAAATTCACCCACCTGGAAGCAGACTGGCAGGAATACCTTTTATTTTCTTGTGTCATATAATTTATTTTACTTTTAAGCCTCAGGAACAATACTAAAAGAACATAAAAGAACAAACATGGGTCAGTGTCTATGAAGATTCTGAACCTCATGAAAAACTTCAGTTTGGGTTCAAGCCATCAGATTGCTGTGACATGAATTAATGTTTCCATTTCCAGTAGCAAGTAGAATCCACCATCATACTGCACTGAGATTTAGAAAGGAAAATGTTACTTCTAGTCAATTATTTGCATCAGTCTCATGTCCACATTTATATTTTGTATTTTAAATATTTAAGTGCTTTCTACCCCATATAATCAATGCTTTCCCAACTCTTTGGTTGCTCTCCATACCCAAATAATTGTGAAGAAGATGATTATGGGTATTTTTTTTTTTCCATTTGCTGTATTATTCCAGATACTGAAAGGGGTCAGGAGAGTGAGGAAGGAAGCCCAACCACAACAAAAATAAACTGTTCTTAGCAATTAACAGGAAAGCAAAGGAATTTTCATTTTAATGAGGATATTTTTAACCTAGTTTTAAATTTTCTGTCCTAAATGAAACTAATGATTTTCTTAGGTATAATCATTTAGAAGCAGCAACTATCCTCATTACTGTTTCACATAGTCTCTCAAAGGAACGTTTATCAGTATTTGGAAGGAATTTAAATACTCGGTGCCCACAGACTTTCATCTTGTGGCAAGAACTAGAATAAAATAAGCCCCTGATTGAATAGTAGTCTACTCCTGTTTTACTATTTGTGACCTGCCAGGGTATTTGGGCAACACTAAGAAAAATCAGAAATGTCCTTGGCTCTTTCTGAATTAATAATATGCTAGCATAATTTAAAAGATGCAAAATGAGAATGTAGTTATATTTGTTATCTAACAGATTATTTTTAAAAGCTTTTTTTTTCTTTTCCGAGGCAGGGAAGCAGGGCAGTTGGGGTTAAGTGACTTGCCCAAGGTCACACGGCTAGTAAGTGTTAAGAGTCTGAGACCAGATTTGAACTCAGGTCCTCCTGACTCCAAGGCTGGTACTCTAATTCACTGCACCACCTAGCTGCCCCTAAAAGCTTTTGTTTCTTTTTTTTCTTCTAGCTGAGAAGAAAAAAATTAATGGGCTTTAAAATGCATTATGATGGCAATAGGCCTACCCAAGGTGATTCCCTAAGGAAAAAAAAAATGGTATGTGGTCAGATTAGTGTTTTGTGATAAAAGGCAGTAAGTCTTGCTATTTTGAGCCAGCTATGGAAAGCAATTAAAAAGAACAGGCTACTGCAATGGCACTGACTCATAATTATGTTTGTATTTATGTAAAGTATAGTCTAATGTTCTTATATTTGGAATTTATTTTAATTATAAAGATAGAGTAGTTTGTTTATTTTGTAGCCTTCCTGTTTCCCTCAATTACTTGTATATTACCATACTGCAATGAAGTAATAGGACATTTAATAAGATCACTATGTGCAATACTGTATTTAGTGTTTCTATTTCAATTTTTTCTAGAATGTTAATTTATACGAAAATAAAATGAATAATAAAAATTGTTTTCTTATGTTGTATGTGTTGCCTAAGAATATCTTTAAAATCTCAAGCCTTATTTTTAAACCAGGAAAAAATGAGATGTAAGATCTTATATCTACTATTTTTAGAAGAAAAAGGAAAGTGAATTTCTGTTGCAGGCCTGATCATTGTCAATTATTCAAATACACACACACACACACACACACAGAATACTTGTATAATTAGAAGGCATACTAGTGATTCTACTTTATATGGAGAATCTGCTTTAATAGAAAACAGTATTATTTACAAATGTTAAAGACTATATAGCAGATAAAAAGAATATTACTTTCCCAAACTGTAAAATAGTAGATGAAGGTTTGCTGGTACAGAAATAAAAGTACATGGGTAAGCATGTGTACAAGCATGAACACACGCGTGCACACATACAGAGACACACCAGATTGGCCTGTTGTGTGAGGAGAGTGAAGGATAAAGCTCTCAACATGTTGGCTAGACAACCCTTAGTGCATATATGTGAAAATATGGGTGAGAATGAATGAGATCACAGATTCTTTGGTTTTGGGAGACAAAAATAGAATTACTATGTTTGGTATTTTTTTATAACAAGAATTCATTTTTTGTGTGCTTCTGTAGTATATGAGATGATACAGTGGCTAGGGAGTGAGAAAACAGATAGGAATAATTAAAAAACAAAGTCATTAAAAGAGTTGAGGAAAAAAAAATCCCAAGAAGAATGCTAGCATTTTTGCTTTCATAAATAAATCAACCCATGCCATTATTGCCAATACTGATGAGTAACTTCTTTCCTGTCAGAGGTTTGGTAATGTGCAGCTTGAGATTTATGAGGCCATTTAGGAAAGGAAAACATCTTAAAATCATGACTTTCATTTTTCTCACCTCTACCTCTTTGACAATTGGGAGACACTAAAGTTCCACACATTTGCACTGGGAAGGTAACAGATTATCTTTAATTACTAGACTTCTAAGGCCTTGAAACAACTTTTTAAATACTTCATAGGTATTTGTATTATAATTTTGATAACACGGATTTTTAAGCCATTTTAGGAGCCATATTATAGTGCACTATGATATCAAAAATTTTCTCTTTGAACTTAATTTCCCACGTGCCACAATAAAATCTGGTGTATGAAAGACATTGTCGCAATGGTTTGTTCCCAAGCGATCACTTTCCTGATCAGCAAAACAGCTCTGATGTTTCAGAACACTTGTAGAAACATGATGTAAAAATTCTCCTATACCTCTTACCTTAATTGTTGTTCTGTTGTTTCAAACTTCCAAAGTCAAGACGTGGTTTGTTTTATGTATTCTTTGAACTTAAAAAAAATCGCTAAATTAAATAACACTGTATTGGCCATTGTCACCCACAGATGAATAAGATAGTATTGCCTACCACTTAAAGGCATTTTAAATGACAGAAAAGGAAGGAATTAAGTTACAAATAATCAACAAGGCATTAAGTACCTATTATGTGCCAGGCACTGTGGTATGCCTCGAGGGCACAAATGGACAGGGTTTGCCCTCAAAAAGCACATGTTTTACTAGGGGATACAAAATGTTTGCAGATAGAGTATACATCCAAAAAAGGAAAACTCACATAATGTAGGGGGAAGATATCAAAAAGTAGGAGAATCAAGAAAGGCCTCGAAGTAGGTGACTAAACCCTGAAAGAAATTTGGGATTCTATGTGGCAAAGCTGTGGAACAATACTGTTTTGTCACCAGATGACAGGTAGGGACTGTACATCAAGAACTGCCTGGGTCTTTAAAGCTACCAGACTAGTGTAAGTTCCTCTCCTTTCCTCTCTACCCTCGCCTTCACCTCAGACTTTTTTTTTGTGACATTGGAGAGAAGAGGTAGACCAGATTCCCCATCATATGTTTCCAGTTCTCACTGTCACAGAGTGACAAACAGTACTTGTAGAACAGTTCTTCGTTAACATGATGCATAAATTCTCCTGCATCTCTTATTTTAATTGTTATTCTGTTATTTCAAACTTGCAAAGTCAAGGAATGATTCATTTTATGTATGATTTGAACTTTAAAAATATGCTATGGTAAGGGAACGAAGAATGTCTTCTCCCAGAAGCAGGTCTTTGCCATCTCCCACATGGTTGTCTCCATCTTAAGTGATTGGTGCATATGCCAAAACCTGATTATACCCACTAGATTATCAAAGAGTTGCTTTATAGGATTCAAAGTAATAACAAAATGTACTTGGAAAAACAAAATATCTAGATAGAATATGAAGGGAAATTAGGGAAAGAGGGTGGGGGATAGACTTCCAGACCACAAATTGTATTGTAAGGCAGCTGTCATCAAAGTTATTTGGTACTGACTAAAAAATAGAGAGGTAGATCAATGTAACAGAGTAAATAAGGGAGAATCAGAAACAGTGGAACTTAATAACAAAGCATTAGATAAAATGCAAAATATAGATTACTTAGGAAAGAAATCCTTATTTGATTTTTAAAAAAAGTAAGCAATCTGGGAAAAATTTGTCTTAAAGCAACATTTTATAGCATATTAACAAGGTATTCTAAATGGATACAATATAAAATACTATGCCATAAAAAAAAAATTAGTAGAGGAGATCATATAATTTTCACAGCTATGAGTAGGAGATGTATTATTTTTAACCAGACAAGGGATAGGAACAATTACAAAAGAAAATTAGATAACTGATTTCATGAAACTGAAAAGCTTCTGCAAAAACAAAATTACTGCATCTAGGATAAGCAGTAAGAAAAGTGACCAAATGGGGGAAAATGCACACATATTTGCATCAAGTTTTTCTAATAAAGGTTTTGTATTCAAACTATAGAAGCGATTAAAATAAAAGTGGCTAAAAAGTCTTAGTACAGTTTAAAGGGAAGCTAAGTGGCACAGTGGATAAAGTCCTGGACCTGAAGTCAGAAAGACTCATCTTCCTGAGTTCAAATCTGCCCTCTGACTCTTATTAAATGTGTGACCCTGAACAAATCATGTAATCCTATTTGCCTCAGTTTCCTCATCTGTAAAAAAAAAAAAAATAAGGTGGAGAAGGAAATGGAAAACTACCCCAGTATCTTTGCCAAGAAAATCCTAAATGGGGTCGCAAAGAGTTGGACACACAACTAAACAACAGCTGAACAGTTTTAAGCTTTAATTAAGTTTCAATTGTTTAATTCTTAAATTGTTATTTATTTATTTAATTTTAATTTATTTAATTAAGTCCGGAAATGTAAATGCTATAAATGTACAAAAACATTATTTGAAAGTGTATTTAAATTTCCCTTTTACTTAATTTTGTGATTTTCAATAATAAAATTGTAATTTTGATTTTAATGAGACGGGTCACCTTGTCATTATTGTGTGTGTGTGTGTGTGTGTGTGTGTGTTTGAGAGAGAGAGACAGAGAGACAGAGAGTGTTTCTGGATAACAGCTGTTCACCATTTCAGAGAGAAGGTCTTCTTCTTGCTTGGTGACCTAATCTATCTTCATCAAAGTTTTTCTTGCAGAGTCACATCAAAAAGTGTCATGAATGCATCAAATCTTCTTTGGATGTTCTTAAGGCTCAGAATACAAATGAAATCTACCCTGTAACTGAATTGCAATCAATAGAAGTATTTACAAAGTATGAAAATTGTCTAAAGTGATGTTTAGCACAATACAATAGTTATGTTGAATTTTAATAAGAAATATAAATTTAAATTATTTAATTTTTCAGAAGATTTTAAAATAAATTTCTCATTTACACTTCTGAAATCCTTAAAACTTAAAACTGCACTGATCTTCTAGGATATTTATACACATACAAATGTGCATATATGTTATATATACACAAACGTGTATAGAATACACACAGACAGAGATAACATCATAAGCCATTTGCCAATAGTTAAGTTGTCAAAGGAAAGAAATAATAAACATTCATATAATGCATACTATATGCCAGGCACTTTTGCTAAATACTTTACAAATATTGTTCCTTTTAATCCTCACAATAACTCTGTGATGTAGATGCTATAGTTATCTTGATTTTCTAATTGAGGAAACTGAGGTGAACAGAGGTTCAGTGAATTGCCCAGGGTTACAAGTGGCTGCAGCCATATTTGAATTCAAGCTTTCCTGTCTCTGACTCAATGCTCTATCCATTGAGCCACTTAGCAGTCTCCATCTTAGGTGATCCAGACATGCATCAAAGCCTGGTTGAATCAAAGGATATGAACGAACAGTTCTCTAAAAAAACTGCAAATTATTAACAACCATGTGAAGGAATACTCAAAATAATAAGAGAAATGCAAATCAAAAGAATCCTGGTGTATCACTTCTTACCCTGCAAATTGGAAAAAAAAATGAAAAAGATGGGAAATAATCAGTGTTGGAGGAGTTGAGAAAGTTGGCGTACTAGATTTGGGAGTTGGGAAAAGAGGCATACTAGTACATTGTTGGTGAAGCTGTGAATCAGTATAACCATTTTAAAAAGCAATTTGGAATTATGCAAACAAAATGACTAAAATGTCCATAGCCTTTGACACAGAGATTCCACTACCAGACTTATATCCCAAGGAGTTATTGATAAGGAGAAAGTCCCCATTTGTGATAGGAAAGAATTAAGAAGATAGATGCCCATCAATTGATAAATAGGTAAATATATTGTGGTACATGAACGTAATAGAGCATGTTCATACTACAAGAATTAGTGAATGTAATGAATACATTGAAACAAGAAAAAAATATTCATAAACTGATATAGAGTGAAGAAAGCAGAGCCAAGAAAATCATATACACAGTGACTCTAACGATGTAAACAAAAAGAAAAACCACAAAACATCAAAAGTTAATGTTGAAAAATTACAAAGAAGCACGGCTCCAAAGAAGAGATGGGAGCAGATACTACCCCTCATCCCACCCCTTTGCAAAGGTGAGAGGTCAATGGTACATTACATTGCAATTTATTGCAGGATGTTTTTAATGTATTGATCAAGTTTTTTCTACCTTTGTGATTTTTAACATCTTTTAAAATTTTTTTAAAAAATTCTTTGTAATATGGAATGTCTCTGAGCATGAGGGAGGGAAGGGAGAAGTCTTCTTAAGGAAGTTCTGGTGATATTGTCAAATGTATTTTTTAAAAAGAAAAAGTCTAATACCAAATTGTGGAAGGTCTTGAATATCAGGAATAGTAATTTAATTTATTCAGTAGGCAATAAAGAGCCACTGATGGTTTTTGAACAGGGGAATGATGATCTGATCTATGAAAAAGAAAGTTTATTCTGACACTGGTAGCAAGGCTGGATTATAGAGGGTTAAGTGAAAACAGAAATATGAACATCTGTTAGGAGAATATCAAAATAGGCCAAGTAGATAATAATAAGAGTTTGTGCCGAGTTATTTGCAGTAGGAATATAGATAAAAATGAATATATGAGAGCAAATGAGATTATTATTACAGAAAGGATATAGAGAGGACTTTGAAACTAGTTGGAAATAATGAAAATGATAGAATGTATAATAATGTGAAGGTTTTAAATGTGTAAGAACAGGCAAACTTAAATAATGCTACAGACAGAAATAATGAAGACGGAAAGTGAAAATGTGTTAAGGGCAAAATGATAATAATAATAATGGATAATAATTTAGTTTATGACACAGAGAATTTGAGTTGAGGATAGGGGAGAAATAATCACTGAGTTAGAAATATCCTGAAGGAATAAAATGCTCAACCAAACTGGTCTTATGCTATAATATATAGGATGTCAAGGGGCTAATCCTCATCTTCAAATCTTTTTTTCCCAACAATATTAATTCAGTCTACTGAGAGTGTCATCTTTTCTAATTCTGATTCTCTCCCTATGAGAACACATTGCCAATTATATAAATGAAGTCAAGGAGAAAATAAGATTTGCTTAGCAGTGAAATTCATTGGGATGCATCTATTCCAAAAAGGAGAAACCACTTTTTGCTGGAAATATTTAGGAGGCATCATGATCTGTGGCATTTTTATAAATCTGTATTTTTAATATGCCTGTCTCTATTAGAAAAGTATGACAACAATGGAACTCTGTTGCAAGTTACTGTTTAAACATTGTCTCTACCACCGTTGCCAGATGAGAAGCATTGGCATTATCTATTTCCTTGGTATTTTTCTGGTTTGTCATAAGCAAATAATTCATCACCAAATAGTCAGCCCACTTATGATATTCTTCTGTATACTTAGCTATGCTAGTTCTCATGAAACAAACATAGTCATTTGTGAGCACCAGACTTAAAGCCTTTTCAGGATGGAAGAATCTGCCAGAGTTTGTGCTCCTGACATAGCCTTAGGAAAGGCAAACTCACTCCTTTGACTTGATCAGATGGATAGATGGATGGGTGGGCAGGGGGTGGGGAGGTGGATAGAGACAGAAAGAATATTTATTAAGCACTGACAATGTGCTGGGTGCTGTGCTAAATGATGGAAATAGAAATAAAATAAAAAAGAAAGTCCCTCCCCCAAGGAGGTTACCTTCTTGTTTGTTTGTTTGTTTGTTTTTGCCTTTTGGAGGAGGGAATGCAGGGCAATTGGGGTTAAGTGACTTACCCAAGGTCACACTGCTAGTAAATGTTAAGTGTCTGAGGCTGGATTTGAACTCAGGTCCTCCTGATTCTAGGGTCAGTGCTCTATTCACTGTGCCACTTAGCTGCCTGGAGGTTACCTTCTAAAGCAAAGACAATACAAAAAAGCCTGATCTGGGTTTGATGAGCATTGTTGGTATGGATATTTCTTCAAAATGGAATTTCTGGGGAGGAACTAACCAACTGTGGGAGGCAATAGGGGTGGAGATGCTGCCACCATGAGAAGGTTGCTAGAATGAAGGAAGAAAAGTTATCTTGGGAGTCAAGGACTGAGCCTAGTTTAAAATGAGATGGGCAGCCAAGTAGCATTCCCATGGTCAAAAAAATAAGCAACACCTCATGAATAAGCAGAATCCCACTGGAGACACTAGCATTAATATGAAGAATTATTATCAAGTCAGGGTGGCATGAGTTGTCTGACATCTTATTAGCTGTTCATTTTTTAAAGCTGGAAAAAATAATACAATAAACATTTATTTAGGACCTTGTATATATCATAGAACACTAGGATAGGCTCTGGAGAAGGCTATTAAGATGATTAAGACTTAGTCCCTTTCCTGTTGGAACTTATAACTCTTGTAAGAATATACAACACATATATGCAAATAATTATAATTATAGGCATTTATATCTTGCTTTGTTAGGCACTTAACAGATATATCATTTGATACTCAGATCAACCATGTGAAGTAGTATTATGTCCATTTTCCAGAAGAGCAAATGAGGATCAGTCGGTCAATAGGCAACAAGCATTTAGAAAGAGTTTACTGTGTACCAGGCACTTTGCTGAGCACTGGGAATACACAAATGCAAAACAAAAGAAAGAACTTCACATAAGGAGCTTATATCTAATGAAGGAAGATAATACATAAAAAGAAGCTGAAAGGGGAGAAGGGATAAAGGTGGAATCAAAGAGAGTAAGTGACTTACCCAGAGTCACCTAGTCAATAAGTATCCAAGATGAGATTTGAACTCAAGCCTTCCTTACTCCAAGTTCAGCACTCTATCACTAAACCATGCAATGCAAAACAGAGCACAAAAATTATATAAGAGAATCGGTCAGACAGTTACAAGCATTTATTAAGCACTTATGTTCCAGGCACAGTGCTGAGTACAAGGAATACAAAAACCCAAAGTAAAAAACTGGTCTTGCCGTCCAGATTGTATTCTAACAGAGGAAAAACCTGCATCTGAGGGGGGGGAATAATATTTCTAACCTGTCCAATTTTCTCTATTTATGTTTTATATTATCTCCTTAAATTCTACCAAGTCTAGAAATGCAAAGACTGTTCTGTTGCAAATGCAAGCAAGCCAAGTTTGTTAATTTCTTTTATTTTAGGGTAAGGCTCCAAATGTCATATTTCAGCCAAAACAAAAACAAAAACAAAAATTTGCCCTAAATGGGAGACTTGGTGACTAGTTTTGTTTTTTTTTTTCTGATCTCTGATTTCTGAACTCTAATAAAGGCTCCTGTCTCCATCTACAAAGAGGTACAAGCTGTCTCGCACATAATAGGCTCTTTATAAAGGCTTAGTGAGTTGATTTTGATTTAAAATGCCATCTTGATGTGTGTGTAATGTTGTTATATTATGCCATAAAGTTATTATTCTCTGGAGATTTAGATCCCACAAAATTCCAGTGATGATGCTCATCTGTTTTTAATATGGTGGTTTAAAATAAAATGAGAAATAAAAACTTACCACATTGCTGCTTGTGATGTCTCCCCTCCCCCATGTGTGATGGCAGGAATCCTCTTTTTCTTTCCTTGATTCAGAAACAAACTCTCCAACTAGTGTCACCACCCTTCAAAAATGATGCTTTGTACTTGTTCAGTGACCTCCCCTTCCAAGGGAAGAAGAGACTTCATCATAGGAATCTATGCCTTATTCTACGGTACAGAACGCTTGATTTTCCTGGAGAAAGATACTTTAGCATCTGAATAAGTTGCATTGACAGCCAGGTCAGGGGCATTGCTATTATTCCTGGCTAGCAAAGTCGATTCTGACTGTCTGTGTATTGCACCCTGAAAAGAATTAGCTTTCCAAAATGGTGAACATTGTGCTATGTAAATTATTTTTCAAATGGTGAAAGACAAATCCATTATGATTTTCTTTGCTGCCAATGCCAGCAAGGCTGACCACACTCCAGAATTCCCACATGATGAGATCAGGGTAATTGTATAATGATGAGTACCCAGGATGCTGTGCTCTTGCAGTGACTTTAAAACATTTGTGTGCCAGTAAATAATGCTGAGTGAGAAAGGAGGAGTTGGGGGAGCAATAAAGTTGGTCTAGGCAATGAAGTCTGAGAGGTAGACTGAGGACAACTAAGTCATCTGTACTATGACAATTCTATCACATTTTTACAAGCTATTATTAAAGAATAGACAGGTTCCAGAATTACAGGTTTAAATATTTAGAGCAGAAAGAGCTGTTAGAAAGGAATCTATTCCAACCCCTTCATTTTCCAGAGGAGGAAACTAAGTCTTGCAGATGCAATTACTTGTTTTCTTAATTTTGCGTATTGTTGTTTTCTATAATTATAGAAGCTCTGACAAGTCCTATCAATATGAAAAGCCTTTGAGAATAAGGCCAACTAAGTCTATTGTCCATGGATGATCCAGTTAAATTCAGAGAGAAGCCCATGACCAGTTTGACCAGAAGGTGATGAATTGTTCTGGCACAACATAGCTAAAAGCAATTCTATCAATTCAGGGAAGAGTTGCAATCTTTGCCAGTGAAAGGAATACTCTGATGAATGCATCCATAAGGAATAGAACTATTTGACCATTGCAGTTCCTATTTGGGTCTTAAAATGACCTTTTAAAAATCTATTCACCAAGATTCTGAGGAAAATATAATGAGGTGGTCTTAAGTTGGGAAAAGTAGAGGGAGGAAATTGTTTGTTGTTTGTTTTTAATAACCTGTTTTCAATCAACTTTTAGACAGCTAGATTGCCAAAGTGGCTAAGCAAATACATTTAAGAGGTAACTAGACTTACATGAGGAATGTCATGTATCTAAATTTCTAAGAAGATATGTTAATTATAATAAGGTGAGCAATTTTATCCAAAGTCCTTTCTGTGTGTACACATTAGTCTTCTGTTAAGATTTTGGTGGAGGCTAATTAATCTGGGCAGCTAGATGGCACAATAGGTAGAGTGCCAGGCCTGGAGTCAGGAAGATTCATCTTCTGACTTCACATCTGACATCAGACACTTGCTAGCTGTGTGACCCTGAGCAAATCACTTAACCTTGTTTGCCTCAGTTCTTCCTCTGTAAAAATGAACTGGAGAAAGAAATGGCAAACCATTCCAGTATCTCTGCCAAGAAAACCCCATATGGGATCATAAAGAGTCCAACGTGACTGAAATACCTCAACAACAACAGTAAATCACAATCCACTATAGAGAGATCTGCCCTAGAGATCAGGCCAGGGGAACTTGGAGGAATGCTACTGATAGAAAGGGAAGATTCCCTGTGAATAGACTCATCCAAAAATAAGTGCGATCATTCCTGTTTTGCCCATTCTACCATCTGGCAACCTAAGTTTTAGTAAAAAATAATGGATTAAGTAGTCAACAAGAATAGGAACATTCCTATCAATTCAACTCTACAAGCTGTCATTAAACACACACCAGGAACCCTGGGCTGTGCTAGGTGCCAGGATATGAAGACAACTTGTTGAAGTTGAACTAATACAAAATTAATCTACGGTGATTTTCTAGAACCTTGTACTCTACAGATTTATTATGTTAAGGAATATAATTTAGTTTGCTGAAGATATTCTTAGAACCTAAAAAGACCTCTTCAGTGAGACTTCTCCCAAGGGTCCCATAACTATCCTCTTACAGATGAAAAAAAAATTATCGTTAAAAGTTAAATAATGCTAGAGTTAAAAAAATACTCTTATGGGGGGGTGGAGCCAAGATGGCATCATAGGAGCAGCAAAGTTCCACAGCTCCCACATAGCCACCTCAAATACCCATAAAATATGGCTCTAAACAAATTTTAGGGCTCTAAAATTCACAAAAATACACTTCCCGCTGAAGGCAGCTCAGCAAGAAGGGATCATTGCAGGGCTGCGAGCTTACACCAGCCCAGCCTGAAACCACAGCTTGGCCCTGGGGGTGGCCAGGATGAGCTGCAACTGGAGCCCTCAGGAGAGTGGATCAGCGGCAGCTGTGGCAGTTTCCAGATTTATCAAGCCATAAGAAACAAGGACTAAGTGAAAGATCAGTGGAATTCAGCTAAACATGGGGGAGAAAAGAAGTCCCACCAAACTGCCTGTAAAGCAAGGAAGTGGCAGAAGCAGCAGCCCTGAAGCCGCAGCCACATGGCAGCTTCAGAGCTCCTGGCCTGCAGACTGCAGGGGAGCCAAGCAATCATTCAGAGGCTAAGAGCTCTTGCATTGAGTGGCCTGGATCCGGATTGTGGTCTTGGATGGTGGTCCTGGGATGCATTTTCAGTGAGCTAAAGCTAGTGGGGACTGCAAAAAATAAAAATAAAAAAATGACAGCCCCCTCCTCCACCTCACTGAATGACCATATTTTCTCCTGGAACACTATACTCAGTTTTGCTGGGTAAGTGATTCTTGGTTTTAATCCTAGCTCCCTTCATCTCTGGAATATCATATTCCAGGCCCTTTGATCCCTTAATGTAGAAGATGCTAGATCCTATGTTATCCTAATTGGGTTGCCACAGTGTTCAAATTGTTTCTTCTTGGTAGCTTGCAATATTTGCTATTAGAGGTGAGATTATATAAGAGATGATCAGTGAATTCTTTCAAGTTCTATTTTGCCCTCTGGTTCTAAAACACCTGGACAATTTTCCTTGAGAATTTCTTGACGGATGATTTCTAGGTTCTTTTTTTGATCAGAGCTTTCAGGTAGTCCAATAATTTTTAAATTGTCTCTCCTGGATCTATTTTCCAGGTCAGTGGTTTTTTCATTGAGATATTTCCCATTGCCTTCTATTTTTTCATTTGTTTGGATCTGTTTCATAGTATCTTGATTTCTCACAAAGTCATTTGCTTCCATTTGCTCCACTCTAATTCTGAAGGAATTATTCTATTCAGTGAGCTTTTGAGATTTTTTTTTT
>CM053584.1:113246750-113277753 GCA_028627135.1 Pseudochirops cupreus
GATGTGCAGTTTCCTTCTCTCTGGTGTAGGTTTCAGAAGTTCACTATAAACTTCACATGCTTTTCCAGCTGGCCTGAAAGGAACAGTTGCTGGAACTCAAGTTCCTGGATACATTTCTGCCTTTCTGTTGACATTTCTTATAGCAACTGGGGCACAGAGAAGTTCCCTGATGATGTCTATGGCAAAATCAGAGTCACTAGGCACAGACTTTGCTTGATGTCTTGTGTGGAAGTCCAAGTTCAAAAGTTCCTGAGTTTAAGAGTTTGAGTACCAGATTCTCTATAGAGAGCAAGTGATTTTTGGATGTACTGTACTCCTTGGAGAAAGAAGGGTTATTTTTACTTATTATTGAGTTATTATTGAGTTATTCTGACAAAGCAGGCCTGATGGGAAGAGCATTACTTGTTTAGCAGTCTCTAAATTGTGTTTACTTTCTGAATGGATTCTAAGATTCCAAGATCTATGTGTCTTTGGGTCAGTCAATATGTATTTATGGGAAAGAGGAATTCATTGGAATAGCATATAGTTTCCCTCATGACAATCCAATCTTCATTTTCCTTCCAAAGTATGCTAATGGTCATTTTTGTATCTAGTTATATTCTCTCAACTAGAAGTTAATCCTTTAGATTCACCTCCCAGAATTGGATTCAGTCTATGTAAACTTAGAGTCTTTAAGGAGGGAGTGGGAGGAGGGAAGCCTGGGCTGTGGTTTATACTGCATAGGCAAATTCTGCCCAACTTCTCAATGAATTAGGTTTTGTTGTAAACTAATTAAGAATTAATCTGATTTATATCTTGCTATCACTTTTATCAAAGAGAATGATTTTCAGCCTGTAAATGGAATAGCAAACCTAATTAGAAGAGAATTGAAATCCTAGTTAGTTAAGGAGATAGGAAAAATTAGTTAGCTTCCCTAAATAATTTCAAGACCTATGGCTCAGTAAACATACATACTATAGGTGTATGACTGTGTCTATACACACACACATACCACACACACACACACACACACACACACACACACACACACAAATATATGTTCTAATCAAAGTTGCAGATGTGACCCCTGAAGATGCAAGAATCTTTAAACAACAATGAAGATGCTTGTGTAATTGAGCCTGGAAAAGATGTCTGGATTTTCTAACAGACAAGAAAATTAGATTCTAGAAACAATAGTTGAATATTCATTATCCTCCGCCACCCTCCCTCCATTCAAGAACTGATTATTAGTTAGATAATTTGGGGGCACTTAAAAAGGGAAATGTGATCTCAGAGATCAGTATAAGCTCACTGGGAAAATTTCACACAATATAACCTAATTTTATTTTTAATAGCATCAAAAAACTGGCAGAAAAATGGTCATAGTGTCAGCATAGCACTTCTGAATTTAGGAAATTGTTTTGCAAAGTCCCTCAAGAAATCTTTATGGACAAGATGGTGAAGTATAGTATGGACAATATAGTACAGTAAGGATTTATTATAGCTGGTTGGCAATTTTTAACCAATGATTCCTAACTACATAATAGAGTGATACAAACTAGGAATGTAGATGTGTGAAAGTAGAGGTTGCTAAGCTGTCAGGGATATTTCAGAGAAGATCATGCATATAGCAATAGGGTTGGACTGGGAGACTTGTAAGGGTCCTTCCAGTTCTAAGGGTCCATGATTTTAATTTTGATTTTACAAAACTCTCAGAAATATACTATTCACTTCTCTCAAGTGATATATTCCAGGGCTTAACAACTCCTGCTGCTAACCAATCTTGCAATGAACAAGAACCTCCATACACCCTGCCCTCATGTAAGGTCATATTTATTATGCATTTTTGTCTTTAACTGGTGTAGTCAATTACTAGTTACCCATTTACATAAAAGTTCATATGTAATACTTTCTATAATATTGAGTATTCAAGCTTGCCGTGTGCTTTCAATGAAGACGGCAGACTATGGTTATCGAAACTAGATCTGAGTCAGGATGTTATTTCAAGTTTTCTGGATTAAGGAGATGAAAAGGGCAGAACAAATGAAGCATAAAAATGATGGATTTTCAATCAGGCATCTATCTGCTCAAATCCACAACTCTAAAACGAATTCAAAAAATTCTACAGCTTCCTTATATTATCAATGATGCAATTTTACCTGACTCCTTTCATATCTCTCTTCACCTTTATGGAAAGTTTACCACATTCCAACCTCCAAATCTTTTACCTACTTTTTTTTATTTTTAGCAGTACTGTTTTCTGCTGCTTTCATTTTTTTCCTGTTTGCTTGTCCAAGCTTCCTCTCCACCTTTGTAGCACTGAACCAGATATGATGCATTGGCTAGATATGATGGTGGTGTTGTTCAGTCATTTTTTAGTTGTGTCTGACTCTTTGTGACCCCATTTGGGGTTTTCTTGGATGCTGGAGTATTTTGCCATTTCCTTCTCCAGCTCATTTTACATATGAGGAAACTGAGGCAAACAGGATTAAGTGACTTGCCCAGGATCACACAATTGGTAAGTCACTTGTTGCTAAATTTGAACTCAGGAAGATGAGTCTTCCTGACTCCAGGCCCACCAATCTGTCCACTGAACCACCTAGCTGTCCCTAGATTATGGCAATGATATTATATACTAGTGATGGGGAAAAAAGATAAAATTCAGGAGTGATAATGTACATTTAAATGTAGTAATATATTAGATTATTTTTTAATTGTTTAAAAAATAACTGGTGGTCTTAGTTGGTTATTTTGAAGGAAATGTGCTATATCATGGACACACTGGGCATGTCTGACACCAAGCACTTTGCAAACCTGTTCTGAAGTGAGATATTTTAGTGCAGCATAGCAAGTCTTCTCACCATTTATGAGCCGCTGTCAATGAGTTCTCCTCAGCTTCTTGGTCAATTTTTGCTAAAAATATGGAAGGAATAAAAGAGAGAATGTAAATGCTAAATAAGTTCCATATCTCAAAGAATATGATGCAAGACCTCTAAAATTAGTATATAGTAACATTTAATGACATAACTAACTGTAAATCTGATATTCATTGATTTGTAAACAGCTTTAAATAACTTAAAACATGCTACAGAAATATTCTAATCACTATATTCTCATCTAATACTTTAATCATCTGTAATTTCATTGGTGCATATACTTTGTCAACCAATACAAATGAGCACAATGACATGGCTAAAAGGTTATGAGATGTTTTGTGGCCAAAAAAAAAAAATATCACAAGGCCAATCTGGTAATGAGCCTCTCTGAACTTAGCCACTATGCTTTCTGGATAACAGGCATACTGAATGCTTCGCTAGGCCAATACTCAAAACCTTTCTAACTCAGTAAAACCTGCAAGAGCTCCATTTCTATGGGCATATATTTGCATAGACTTTGAGAGCCAGGGTCACCTTCATTTCAGGTTGAGGCACCACAATAGGACTTCAGTGGTGGAAATGCAAACACAATGTATACAAAATTTACAGTGTGTAATTTTGATTATTCTGTAT
The DNA here is from genome assembly GCA_028627135.1 of Pseudochirops cupreus. Lineage (NCBI taxonomy): Eukaryota > Metazoa > Chordata > Mammalia > Diprotodontia > Pseudocheiridae > Pseudochirops > Pseudochirops cupreus. Next base: position 113,250,239 of record CM053584.1, read on the forward strand.
TAGGAGTATAATATTGCTTTAGGCAAGACATAAGTTTCATGATCTATGTGGCTTTTAGGATCCTTTAAAACAATTCCTAGGATTGATAAGATGATAACTTAAGAAGATAATTGTAAAGAGACGATGGAATAAAACAAAAAGTCTGAATATGATGTAGGTATAAAATTTAATTATCATATTGTAGTCCTAGTTATTCAACAATATAATAGCACTACAGAGAAGACAACTCAAGGTTTTTAGATTTAGACGGATCTAGGAAGGCAAATAATCCAAATTTAAACCAAATCATGAAAACTGTCTACCAAATTCCCAATGAACAGTAGTCTAGCTTTTGCTCAAAATCCTCCAGTCACAGGGAAGTGAAGTTTGAATAAAATCCATTCCATTTTGGGGAGGTCAGGGAGAGAGGAAATGGGATGTCTCTACTTCTTAGGAATTTAATTTCTTCATTTTACTAATTAGTGAAACTACAGCATCAGAAAATGTCAAATTTCACTTTTCTGTAGCAAACATGCATCAACAGAATTTCCATTAACTTTAAAAACAACAATTCTTCTTTCATTGAAGGTGTCATGTCACAAAGTCAACTGGAGAAAGTAGCATGACCTCAGTCAGTCATCATTAAAGAAATGTGTATCACAAAAGTTCACAAGATCAGAGAGTACAACCTAAGAGGTATACAAAAGAACTTCAAGATTTACCACAAACAAAAACAACAACAAAAAAATGGACGTTTCATTGCCATTCTTCAGTTTGAATAAGGCTAAAATCTCATCACCATTTTCAAATTATTTCAGAAGACATGGTTATAAGGACACATAGCGTACACTATAAGAATAAAAAGTAAAAGGTACTGTGGCAACAGGCAAGAAAACTAGCCACAAAAGAGTTTATCTTTCTTTCTGAATATTCTACTTTGAACACAATGATGTGTGAGTTCATATTTGGGGGAGTGAAGGAATAGAGATGGTAAAATTAATAAAAATTGATAATAATAATAATAAAACTAAATTGGAGCTATTCAGAGAGAAACATTTTACTTGTGACTTTAAGTGTCTCCATCAGTACTGAAAACACTAAAATACAGCTTGGACTGGTTAGTGTTTTGCAGCCCTAAGACAGTGGTTTTCAAATGTCTGTATAGTATCTGTAAAGTCATAACTGAGTGTCATACTCCTACCATTTGCCAGGATTGCTAAAATTTGACAGGATCATTTGAGCTGGCGGCAGGAATCTCCCCCTCTCTGAACCTCCACACACATCTACACATTTGGATGGTTTACATAAGTCTGCAGGTCAGTTGTTTACCATATTAAAAATGGGACAAATGTTCCATGATTTATTTTTTGAAAGAGTTTCAACACGAACACCCTGCACCATAAAAATTTGCTTTGGGCTGCCTGGCACAAAGAAAGATTTCCATCCAGAAGCAACTTTATACATACAAAAAGGTTGCTTAAACACACACACACACACACACACACACACACACACACACACACACACACATCAAAACAAACCTACACCATTTACAGGAAGTCCTTTCAAATGTTATCAAATTTAGTTTACAAAATCAGAGATTCAAAATTAGACTGAAAAAGGATATTTCTTATGATAATTAAAACAAAATTTTAAAGAAATCATTGCACTGAGGTTTATATCAACAAATTTTTACTTCCTTTGTATATGATACGAACATTTTTTTTCAAATATGTATTCATTGCATCCAAGAGACAGAACACTAATAACACTGGATTATCTGAAACTTTTCCATAAAAGATAGAGATAACATTCAAACAATCCCCTCAATTGTGATGAACAAGTTCAAATGAATCTTAGTTTATTTCATTTACAATCTTTTAAAAGCAACTGTGTAGGAGCTCTATAAAGATTTATTTTGATATGGGAGCTAAAGAAGCAGCTCTTGCCTCATTCTATGGACACATTTGGTGATCAAGGCACAGTACTCACTATATAATTTTTGTGTGGCAAGGTGACAATTGTTACTAAAAAGGGGCAAATATGGACTATCCTACTGAGCCTAAATCCATAATCTAATCATTATGCATCAGCATGCCATCCTTCTCAATATTGCAAAATATTTTTGCCCAATACTTTTACATGGTTTAGAAACTAAGTGGGCTTGTATATTCAAATGGTAACTAGTGTTAATGAATAGTCAAACTAAAGATCAAAGGAAAGACACTATGGTTTGCCATTTTAATCCTCAATATGAGTGAACAAATCAATGAACAGAATAGATTTTTGTTTTCCCATTCTATGACGACCTTACAAGAAAAGCTTGGTGAGTTGGATTTCAATTCATGTTATGGAAACGTGGTCATATCATTCACCAACAAGGACTTTTGTCCAGATACACAAGACACTTACGTCCTCTATACAACTTTTAATCATTGCAAAATTCCTTCACATAAAGTTATTGCTAACTTACTGATGAAAGTGATTGGGGAGGGGAGGTTGAGGGGATATAATTGATTTTAGCCTTCAAAGCTACTTCTGATATTTAATATAAATTCACCCAACACTGGTTTAGTTAAATTACTTTTGAGAGTGAAACTGAAGACAGATGAAAATAAAACATTATAAATGGTTACAGTGTACCTGTGATTCTGCCATCTTTTTTTTTTTTAAACAAATGTCACAGCTCATGTGGTCTAAACCAGAGGCATCATTCCCAAGGCCTGGAGGCAACAGGTTTTTGCCTACAAAACTCCCCAGTGTGACCTGAACTAGATTAAAATGCAATTAAGGAATATTTAATGAATAAAATATCATAAAGCATAAATAATGTTAGTTTGTGGTTTCCAAAGTCAATTTGCAGACCTCAGCAATACGATTCTATTTAGGTTTGATACCACTGGTCTAAGACCACATTCAGCATCTAGTGCACATATGTTTTTCTTTTGATTGAATAATAGTGATAAATTTTCAAATATCAGTAAAGCCTGTTGGTGGCCCCTGTGTACCTTTTCAGTTCCCAGTATTTTATTTTCTCCCACCTACTCTATGATGCAACTATACTGACCCATTTGTAATTCCTTAAGGAGAAGACTCCATCTACCATCTCAATGCCTTTCCCCATGCCTAGAATGTTCTGTCCTCTTACAACTGCCACTTCTTTCTTCTAGCTTCCTTTAAGAAAATTCAGCTCAAATGCAGGATGCCTTTCCTAGTAATCCTAGCTTCTAGTGCTTTCACCTCTGTTATTACCCCCCCTATCAACTATATATACATCTTTTATATACCCAGCTATTTACATACTATCTGCCCCATTACAACGTGAACTCCTTGAAGACAGGGACTATTTTTATCTTTCTTTTTATCATTAGCACTTAGCACAGTGACTCACACATTAGCAAACTCTTAAATATTTTTCATTGATTGTTGAGTAACTAGAATATTGTTATACTTGGGGATAGCATTTAATTAAATTGTGGATTTCCCTTACCTAAAATAAACTATTAATTCATAGTAATGGTGGTCAAAACAACATTAATCACTAAACATCGGAATTATTGGATTCATTAAAATTAATACCAATGAGATTACAAAGAACTTCAAACTGGGCCAACAGCATATTTCTAATGGAGGTGTCTGGAAATCTGAGGAATGAATATATTAGAACTTTCAAATGACCATATTAATTATTTGTATGTGAATGTTTACTCCTATATTGTTTCAAATATTTCAGGTCGAACACTGCCCTTGAAATATTATTTAGATTATTTTTAAATCAAATTCTTTTTTTTCATTTTTTATGAAGATAAACTCCATCTCATCTCCTTATTTAATTATTATGAATATGAAATCAGTAGGGTCTGAATTTACAAATAATTACCATTCCATATCATGTTGTTCATTATTGTTTGGTCATGTCTAAATCTGTGTGACCCTATGAACATTGTTTATGGGTTTTCTTGGCAAAGATACAGAAGTGGTTTCCCATTTCCTTCTCTTGTATATCCCCATTTTGGAGATGAGGAACTGAGGAAAATAAGGGTCAAGTGACTTGTGCTGGGTCACATAGCTAGTAAGTATCTAAGGCCAAATTTGAACTCAGATCTTCCTATTGTCAGGCCCTGTACTCTATACAATGCACCACCTAGCCATAACAAGCCAATATATAAAATATGAGGTTAATTAAAAAATAATTTCAGTATAAATTAAAACACAGATATATAAATATCATAGGATGACTTAGCCTTTAATTGAGGGCAGTAGTATCTTAAAGACACACTTCATCCCTTCATTCAAATGAATCTGCCTTAGTTTAATGATAGTTATAGTTATTTTAAAACATGATTAAAATGTTCAGGAAATAAAGAATTATTTTTTCCTTAAACACATTTCTTTTCTATAGACATAAGAAAAAGATATATCCTCAAAATCTAGCCTGTATAATTCTATGGACATGTTTTCCATATGGGCAAAAATGGATTTTAGTAAATTAGAAGAGATAAGTGGTTAACTTATCCAACATCTCTATTATCTTTTAAAGCATATAATCAATAAAATATCCCAAAGCGAAACACAAATAAAATTTTCTAAGAGGTATTTCTTTTATATGTGAAATATAACATTTTGCATATAATTTCAGCCTGTAAAATAAAAATTGTTATTTTCTTCTTTCCACCTTGCAGTAGCTCCAACCCAAGAAATTGGTTTTTTTCTGTATAAGTACGGTAGAAAGATTTATGGTTGATTAGTGCAAAGTCCATTGATGGTTAGCATTTAAAGGAAGCCAGCGTCCAAGGTTCAATTCCTTTCGTAGTCCAAGTAGCTTCACTGTATTCTAAGGCCATAGGCAACTATCTAGTCCTCGTCATAAATGTGAGCCTCCTGTCACACGAGGACTCGGCAGGAGAATAAAGAAATCTATGTAAATAAAATACCACTACTTAGGGGGTATAAAAAAAGCATTACAAACACATGATACGTTAATGGTCGGTCAGTAGCACCACACTGTGGTGTGGTGGAGAAGGGCTCCACTGTTACTGTGATGAGAGTCCTGAAAGACTTCATAGCCACCTTCAACTTTAAATACCCATCAAATATGTAAGCACTGACAAAATGCTTCTATGACCATTACGACTATGATAACTTAAGAACTATTGATATCTGAAAATGAAAAGTACTTGAAAGTTGGTTACAAAAGTAGAGGAACCCACTTTTGCTTACTATATGAATATAACATCTTTACTGCTTATTCACTGTTTGGGTGATTTTCCCATTAGGAGAATACCCTTAAAAGATAAATACTTGTTGCTGAAAGAAGGAAAAACAGAAAATAAAATGTTAATTTTTTCAATCTGTAATTTTAAGCAGATTCACATTCATCATTTTAATTTTTTTTCAGGTTCTATTCTATTTTTTCCAGTGTAGGGAAAACCTTTTTTTTTCTTTTTAGTTCATCATGGACAATTTGTGGAAATTATGGCCAATGTTAAATTTCAAGACTGTTTTCAATATATTTACAATCTGTTATCAATGGATTTATAATAAAATATGTTGAATTAATTACAAGAGAGAAAAAATATAAATGATGACAATTACTTAACTGCCAGCAAAATTCACTAGACTAACACTTACAGTACATATTTGACTTTTTTGACACATCAAACAAGGCTAGCAGCCTTCCAATCATGCTATAATAAAGATAACAGGATACTAAACCAGAGAAGAAAAATGTCAAGAAGGGGCAGTCTCAGAAAGCTTTGATTACTAATAAGGCTGGTTTGTTGTCAAATTATCATCTTCAAACTCCTTGAAGACATTTCCAAATCATCTTTAATGATGTCTAACTGGAAAGTTTGACCACTGTCCTCCTCATTTTCTCTCATAATCCCATTCATCTCCTTGTTTTTGTACTGCATTCCAATTCTATAGCTTTCCGTATGATGTGCTTCTGGAAATGCCCCCTCCTTTATAATTCACCACATTGACTTTGCTGCTTTTCTAGAAGGTTTCTTTATACACTTGGGGCTTCTGCTTGCAGAAAAAAGGGAAATGTCAAGGTACTGAGGGTATTGAATGCCCAGGTATCGAGGTATTGAAATGCCAAGAACTTTTCTTATGGTGTGAGAAAGCAGTATGATGATAGGAGAAAAACACTGGACTTGAAGTTTGACAGTCTAGGTTTGAGAGCCAGTGATGTTATTTATTTGTTGTGTGACCATGGCCAAGGAAGGAACTTTACCTTTCTGAATCAAAGAGATTCCTTGGCTGTAAATAGTCCTGTAAGCAGCATCACAGTGAGACAGGAATAATAATACTTGCACTACCTATCTCAACAGGCTGTTGGATGGGAAATATTTGTAAATTCTTATGTGATGTATAAACGTGACAATAGGGGCATGTTCTGAAAGACAATCCTTTGATTTTGACAAAGAATGCAGTATAACTGGAGAGAGACATGACTATCGATGGGCTGAGAGAAATAATGAAGATGCTTGCCTACATGAGGGAGGAGTTTTCTTCAAAATTATTGAATGACTTTGAAAGAGGTACTTGGGAGAAGCAAGTAAAGACTTTAGGATGTCTGTTGCTACTGGGGGATCTCTAGTTCTCCATTAGAAGCTCCACATTTGCCTTTCTCTAGAAGTTCTCCTAGAATCCAGAGAAATCCTTTCTCCAATGCGTAAGTAAGTAGCTTTTCTAATATGGCAGTCAGTCAATCACACTCTATTCTCTTCTTTGTTTATGCAGCACACAGAGTCCAGGATTGTCTCTCAAGAAAATCACTCCAGAGGGCAGCTAGGTAGAGTAGTGAATAGAGCACCGACCCTGGAGTCAGGAGGACCTGAGTTCAAATTTGGCCTCAGACACTTAACCCTTACTTGCTATGTGACCTTGGGCAAGTCACCGAACCCCAATTGCCCTGTCTTCCCCCCTCAAAAAAAAGCAAAAAAAAAAAAAAAAGGAAAATCTCTCCAGGTTTAGACAGGAGTGAGATTATATTCCTATTTAATAATAATTCTTTAGAAGTCTCAGAATAATAATAAACCTGAACTAACAAAAGTATATGACTCTAAATACATTAATAATTCATCTTTTTACATATTTCTTTTCTTGTCTCTTCCATTGGACTGTGAGTTTTTTAAGGGCACAGACTGCATTTTGCCTTTCTTTGAAATTCCAGTGCTCAGTACAGTGCCTAGCATAGTTTAGGTGTTCAATATATTGACTGACTATATAGTAATGTAAAAGATATTTTTTGTAATCTATGTCAATCTTATGGCAAAAAAAGAAATAAGGATATAATTATAGGTCCCATAGTGATAGACTATATAAAATCAAAAGACAAATCTTGACAAAATTTCACGTACTCTATTTTCTTCCTTATATTCATTCTGAGTTTGATTTTTAAATGAATATATTTGCTGGAGAACTTTCAATGTATATGATATAGGAAAATGTTTGAAGATTTTTAGACTAGTTTTATTGTGTATATTAGAGAATGCAAAATTCCAGAAGATACAGATTATATAAATTTGGGAAGAGCTTATATGAATTTAATAGATCAAATAATATATGAACACTCATTGAAGGGATACTCTCTAGTATATTACTTGCCAACTAAGCATAACATCCCACAATCTCTAATCCTAGTGGAAGCATTATATTTGCTAATAAAGAAATGTCCTAGGTTATAGGTTATAAATCCACTGAAGAATTTAAGAAATTGGGGGACCGGAGTATTAGTTCAGGGTAGGCAAGGGGGTGCAAGAGTGGTAAAGGGAGCAATGCATATGTTATTGTTAGAGAGAAAAGGAAGATGGCCATGAAATAAGAAAGGAGAGTAGTTTTATGACCTGAGATCATAATCATCAGCAAAATTTACCAATTTTAACTATTCCCAACGTTTTGTGCACTTTATTATATCTGGAATTATACACTTGGAATGGACATGTCAAAGTCAATTATAGTAGAATACTAAGTGAATTTAACTATATACAGAGATATGTAGATGACTATCCATAAAGACAAAGCAAGAATGAAAGAGAATGATAGTTTAAATAGTGTGGATGTACTTGCCATTCTACTCAGTGAGTACAGAATGAGCAGGAGATAGGAAACCAAAATTTACTTTCAAGCACCAAATTTCATTTCACCGTGTGACAGGTTTTATAGTTGTTCACATCCTCCCCAAAGTATGGAACCCTTATAATCAATCTTATCTTGAATTTATTGATATAGGTTGCCATATCATTGGCAACCAATATATTGGCAGCCAATGACATTGGAATCTGAGGCTAGTCACCCTGAAGACCTGATTTAAACAAAGGTGATGGTGGTGGTAATTATTACTTAGGTGATGATCACTTCACTCACTGACTTTAGAACCTAACCCCTACTTGAGACTATTACATAGTTCCTTCTACCTTCCTTTGTAGTGAAAATAGAATGAGACTTCCATTCACTTCCCTTATAGTCCATTCAACCAGGCCTTTAGCTTCAGAACTAAACATTTCCATTATAATGGCTGCATCATGGTGGGTGGTGGTTGTGTTTTTTGACCTGTGGTTTATGGGATCACAGGACCTAGGGGTGGACAATTTGGAGCAAATAGGGGGCCCTTTGCTGAAACCAGATGGCAAATGAACTCCTGAACTTTCCTAGAAGGAAGCCATTTTTCTCCTTTTAAGTATCAAAAAACTGGATTACCTTTTAGTTCCAGCTCAGCTGAAAAAAACTACTGGCTAGATAAATTCAGTCAACTGCTAAACACTCAAGAGGTTAAAAAATATTGAAAAACAGTTCCACTTCAACAGCTTGGCATTCATCAATGTCTCCTCCCAAAGCACTCAAAAATCCTCCTCAGACTTCTGTCACCGCAACCCTTTTGTAGCTGTTGCTGTCCTACTATGTTACTATTTTGACCCAGGGATTACTGTCTGTAGTCCGCTGCCTGGCTCCAAACCCTTTTGCAATTTGAAGTATTTCAGCTGAACTAGTTCCAAAGGACTATGAGTAAGCAGAGGCATGAAAAAGGCCGCCCTTTCTGATCTTGTACTCTCATAAGGGAATACCACATCTTCCCAGGTAATTGGAGACAGAGTTGCGTTTGAGTAATCTCAGATGGAAAGCAACTTAGAACCCTTTCATCTGTTTGTCTAGGCTTTAAATCTTTTTGCTGTTTTCCCTTTTATTTAAAGTGTTAACTAGTATTTGTTTATAATTAGCTATGAATGTGCACTTGAGTTGCTTTTAAGTATAGCCAGTTGTCAGGCTTTTTAAATTTTTTTTAACTGACTATGGGCCTTGTCTCTGAGTCATTTAAAACTGTTATTTGATTGAAGCTATATTACTTCTTTTTTGAGATCTCTGAGGCATTGTTTCTATTTACCCTAAACTGAAGCTCAAACAAATGTAGATGGATTATGATAGTGATGTGGAATATGGACACTAGTACCTTTTCCTTTCCCCCTTTTCTGGATAACAAGAAAATTTATACTCAAAATCCTTGCCTATTTGATGCCTCCCAGTTTCTCATGGCAATAAAAGAAATGCTATGGAATGTTCTTAGGTAAGAAGAAAGGGGACAGAATATCTATGAGGTATGGAATTACAATTGAGCCTTTGCAGTATTTCACAGGCACTTTATAGTTATGAGCAAAAGCTATTTCTATATTTTGTGGGAAAATGTGTAACACATGTAGACATGTGTCCTTAGGTATATAGGCATATAGGTACACACATTGGCTTCAAATAAAACAATTGAAGTAATAAAGTAATTCTATTCATTGGCAACTCACATAAACTTTGATAGTGTAAGGCATGTAACTTTTGGCCAAACCAAAAATGCAGTCCATCTATCATTCTTATCACCCAGATGAATTTAACTAAATGATTCTCAGTTCATTTTTAAAATCTGCATTAAAAATGACAGAAAGCACACAGAAAACAAACCAATTAGTTATAGGCATTTGTTTTGCATCATTCATAAGGTGTGTTGGGTATTATGATGGCACACCATTTCACAGAGGTACCAATTACACCTCAGAAAATGGCTTATACCTTCTAAATGTTTATGAGAAGTTACTTGCCTTAGCTGCCAGGCATAACTTGGATCCAGAGTTTTATTTCCTACCCACTTTTACTGTCATCATGGACTCTTTAGGACCCTATTTGGGATTTTATTGGCAAAGAGACTGAAATGGTTTGCTATTTCCTTCTCCAGCTCATTTTACAGATGAAGAACTGAGGCAAACAAGTTACATGACTTACTCAAGGTCACACAACTAGTAAGTGTTTGAGGTGAGATTTGAACTCATGAAGATGAGTCTTCCTGATTCCAAGGCAGGTTCTCTATCCTCTACAACATGTAGTTGCTCCATAGTAGAATATTAGAAGGCAATAAACTAGAATCCTCTTTGCCTCAATTCAATGGACTTCTTTTCTCTTTACACACTGCATCTCCCCTTTGCTAAATATTTATTCTAAATCCAATTGGAGAAATCATTTTCTAGATTTAGTTCTTTCACTGAGCTTACTCCCTCATAATAGATGAATGTCAAAGTGATTTAAGAATTTTAGCTGTGTGGCATATATAAATTTGCATGTGTAAATTTCAGTCCTTCTGAATTAAGTAAATACAACCCAACAACAACATGTAGATCCAAAATATCCAAATATATAACTTTAAAATGGGATTTTGTAAAAAGCATAAACTAATTCCTCTTTAACATTTTCTCTTAAATATTTATAATGCTTCCACACTCATAGCATGAACTGTAGCAAAAAATCCATAAAATTTAATCTGTAAGATTGTCAACCTTAAAATATTCCAATCTCTTAATTTCATTATAGTTACAAGAGATACCTCCAACAAAACAGCTTGGAAGATAGTTGGCATGCTATCCCATCTGCCCCTCATGTTACAAATGATTCAAAATATATTTATCTGCTTTAACAGCTATGGATTTAGAGCCTTTAAAAAACTTTCAAAGAAATCAATATTTTTTCCATTACACTGATTATGTCACAATCTTTTCTGAATAAAAACAATATTAGATGAAACTCCAATCCCAGAATTCTAAAATGGCAGCAAAGATTACTCCAAAAATAGAATTCTGATCACAAGACAGATTTTAGAAGGTCTGTCCCTGAGGTCTGCAACCCTTAAGTGGCATGCCAATTTTCTTTTCATTTGTTCTCTTGAGAATAACGTAGAAATGATCATAGTTATTCATGAATTGGCAAGGGAGATCTACTAGTTTAGTTCAACATTATAGCAGAGGCATTTTCAGGGACAATACAGAAAAAGAGGCAGTGTTTCAGAAAGTTTCAGGCTGCTTGTGGTACAATGGATTTGGAGACAAAATATAGAAACGGACAGTAAAACAGAAGAGGAAAATAAGCTTCTTATTCCTCTTTTATACTTTTTTTTTAACCTATACCCATGATCTCCATGTCACTAAAACTCACCTCATTCAGCTCAATTCAGTTCAACCGGTGTTCAAGTACCTAATACTACATGCTTGATACTAATTGGCCACTTAGTGAGTGTGACAAAAGGTACTGTAAGGCTTTAAGAAGGAAACAATGCAGTTTGCTAGGTTTTCAGATTCAACAAAATTATGTTTTTACAGTGATAAATTGGTTCTTTCCTATTTTTCAGCAATAATTTAAATGACTATCAAAATTGTAATGGGAAGCAATTCAAATGTGTTAAAAAGAGCCAGAGCCAGTGGATGATTGAGGGAGATTTAGGGAACTCACTTACCTTCATTTAAGAAATTTGCTTTTGAAGGCATGTTGATGGCATTCAACAGTTAACTTTCTCTTTGAAAAAGTCCAACAAACTTTTCTCAAAGACTGTACCAACAGAAATATGGGAATAAGACCATTGCAAAGTAAAGGAACTAATATCCCACATATCATGTCTTGTGTTACCTTTCTCATTCGGGTCATACCATCTTATCCTCAAAAAACAGTCTGAGGAGCTCCAAATTTCTTGCATTGTATCAAAAGGAAGTTTAGGTATCAGTTCACTGTGAGTGAAAAGAACAGTAACTCCAAAAAACTTTTATTCAGTTTTAACTGCAAGCAACTGAGAAGTGATTTTGTGGGTTGTGAGTTAGTTCTCATAATCTAGTCTTGGAGATACACAAAAGACAGATTGTAGTCCTGGAAGGTTTCTTCTCTTAGGAAGAGTTTAGCACTGAGAGCAAATGGAATACATAGTCACAGTCTATGCTACATGTGAATATTACTTCTGTTTGCATTACCTTTTATTTAATCTGATTAAATGTTTATACGTAAATGACCTACGGTGAGGTGAACAATGAACTCCACAGCCCAGAAAGTAGAAAGCGGAAAGAACTGTTCTAAGTAGAATTAGTAGAATGATATGATCCCTGTAGATGGCAAGTACAGTCATGAAACTAAAAGATACTTGCTTCTTGGAAGGAAAGCTATGACAAATCTGGACAGCATACTAAAAAGCAGAGATATTATCTTACCAACAAAGGTAGCAATGCATGGCTGTGAGTGTTGGACTATAAGGAAAGCTGAGAGCTACAGAATCAATGCCTTCAAATTATGGTTCTAGAGAAAACTTCTGGAGATCAAATCAGTCAATACTTAAAGAAATTATTTCATATATTGACTGAAAGGTCAAACAATGTAACTGAAGTTTAAATACTTTGGGCACATAATAAGAAGATGGGAATCACTGGAAAATACCCTGATGATGGGAAAGTTATAATGCAAAAGTAAAGGAGGATGGCAGAGGATTAAATGGATAGATGGTGTCACAGAAACATCAAACGCGAACTTGTACAGACTTTGAGAGAATGTGCTGGAAATAAGGGGCTAGTGTGTTTTGGTACATGGGGTCATAAAGAGTCAGACATGACTGAATGATTGAACAACAACAACATGGCTAAGATTGATGGAAACAGCAAGTCATATCATAAATATATGAGAAAGCTTACACTATACATAGAAGAACAGATCTAAGTAGTGAATGGCAATTAGATACCCTGAGAGGTACACGAAGATGGGCATTTAACTTCGCAAGGATGGTGTGTATAACTAGCAGAGCTGAGTTTTTGGTTGACAGTCACATATCTAGGATCCTATTTAATAAATAGGACAATAAATTAGTTCTAAGTTTTCAAATGTGAATGAAAGTTTTATGACAAACCACCCTGGGTGGGACCTTTACATTCTAGCTACTGGTTTCCTTACAAAGACAGGCAATTAATGCTTACTTATTGAGTTAAATTGAATAGGCTGTTATTGAATTAAAACAGTTTACACCTTATATAGTCTTTCTAGTTAGACTAAGTTGAAGTTAGAGGGAATATGTCTTCTTTCTTTGTAGTCTTTTATTAAAAGACTAATTATGCTTTAGGATCTAAAAAATGTCAGAAAAGGCCTGATCAAAAGCAAAAAGGTCAATGACTCACATTGAGATTAGTCATTTCACTTTAATAATTTTTATTTGATTTTTTTTTCCAAAATATCTTCAAAGTATAAGTTTGGTTTGATGACTACTAAGGTACTTTCCTACTTTTTTTTTTTTTTTTTTTGCTTTTTGGAGGGCAACTGGGGTTAAGTGACTTGCCCAAAGTCACACAGCTAGTAAGTGTGTCAAGTGTCTGAGGCTGGATTTGAACTCAGGTCCTCCTGACCCCAGGGCCAGTGCTCTCTATTCACTGTGCCACCTAGCCTCCCCAACAAATTTGTTAATTTTTCTTTTTTTTTCTTTTTACTTTCCTACTTTCAATTTCTGTAATTTAAATATTGTAGTTCCTCATGTTCTTGGAGTACATTAAAAAGAAATGATCACTTTTCATTTTCTGGAATTCCTGAGGGGCATCAATTACTGTACTAATCTGTAACACAGTGATGCCTCCAAGCCACCTTGAGCATTTCAACAGATTTTTCTGGATCTGTCTCTTCATCTTTAAAATGGAAATGTAGTAGTAGACAATGTTTAAGTTCCTGCCCAGCTCAAATGGTGCATGGTTCCATGGATCTGAGGTATATAGGTCTTTATTGACCCAGTATTAGGTAGGAGCTAGTGTGTTCTGCTCTCTAGTGTTTCTTTTATCTTTTCTAATTGTTGCTTCTTGTAGCAAGTATGCTTTCAAACAAGTGAGCTATGAGTTAGAGCAGAGTTTAAAGTTGTTGTGGAAAACCAGACAACCACACTTATTAAATAAATACACTTAATTTTACATACAATACTAAGTTGTAAGTCAATCAGTTCTGACCCGAGAACCTGAGTGGGGATCCACTCCTCTCCTATGAAGTAAGGGGCTTTGTGACATCTATGTTCCTTGATACTTGATATCTGAAAGCTATTTGTAAGCTGGGCTAGATGACCTCTTTCAGGTCCCTTCTAGAACTATGATTCTATGGGCTGGAGGAGGGAGAGGAAAAAAAGATAATATAACCCAGGCTGCTAACTAGAGATACCTGACCAAACAAAATAAAACATAACCTTAGAAGATAGGCTGCTTATCCAGGTGGTAAATAGTGGTTCAGTCCATTGGGCCACTTGATTACCACTAAATGGTAAAATTAAATATATGTATATGTGTGTGTGTGTGTGTGTGTATGAAATGCTGAGAATCTGAGTTTTTGTAATAATTGAAATAGATTGTACCTTTTGCTTATTTTCCAAAAAAGAAAATAAAGGCAATAGCAAACCTTATCAACCCATCTATGGGGCATTGCTTACAGTGCCCTCTAAGTACTTTTTTGATAGAAAATATTCACTTCTTTTAGAAGTGAATATTTTAGGGCTCTTTGGGATTAGTTAATATCCCACTGCTTTCACCATCACTTCATCCTCAAGTATAGTATTTCCAATACTAAAGACTGTATATTTTAAAAAAGACTTGAGGTTTCAACACTCTTTTAATTATAACCTTGTGTTTACAGATTTATTCTTCTTTCCCCTTGCTTTTATTTCTCTAGTTCAGCTACAATTTTCCATGTTTGGTTTCAGCATGAAATTACTGTTGGGAGAGAGAAGAGAAGATGGATGGCAAATGGGAGGAGCGTAAAGTGACTAAAACATTCTATTAACTATTTTTAAATTTCTGAAACCATAAGGAGAGAGAAGGAAAATGGAAGACTGCTTCTGTTTAATGAAAGGTTGAAGAACTGTGTGCATGTTTTTTCATTTTGCCAATACTTTAAAAAGTCAAAAACATAAAAAACTTTTTTTCTTTCAAAATTATATTATATGAGTCAAAATGGCAATCCATGTCAACAAAAGACAGCCAGAATTTCATTGTCTTTCTAGTTACTTCCCTATTAAGAACAAAACTCATGACAGTTTCAGTGGAAGGTCTATGAATAGGAGAATATACTGGAAGATACATGCATGCATACATACATACGTGTGTATATATATGTATGTATATGAGCTTGTGTATATATAAATATACATATGTGTGTGTGTATATGTGTGTCTGTGTATATATGTTTTAAGGAAAAAAATAAATCTAAGATCCCTTCAAACTCTAAATTAATAGCTTTCTTTAAAAGTGATTAGCATAGTTCCTTCTCTGACTGACTTTGTCTTGAATGTATTGAGGGGCCAAGGAGTAACAGAAAGAAAAGGGAATGTCTATGATGCAATAATGGCGGTAGAAGATATCAAAGTGGGAGATCCTCTGATGGTTACTTCTGCTTCACTTTCCTGTCAGCCCAGATTCTCTCTCTCTCTTTTTCTCTCTTCCTCTCATTCTTACTCCCTCTTTTTATTCCTTTTATCATAACAGAATCCATAACTTTAAAAGGTTAAAATAAAAAACAAGACAAAACTGAACCACCAGCTAGAAAATAAGAATCTGCATTTCCTGGAATGCATGCAAGAGAATGAAATCACTATATACTTATTTTGTCATAGGCTATAGGTATCTAGTCAACAATTACTTCAATCAAAAAGGTAAATTTAACTGTTGTCTATAAATTCTAGCTGTGTATTTCAGTATTCCAGAAAATACTGATTTTTCATTTTGTTTTTGCATTTTAACTAAATATAAAATGTTGTCATTTTTCATGAAAAACCAAACAACAAAACCATTACTGCCTTAACAGTAGTCCCTTCTTTAATATTTAAAAGGTGTATCTTATTTCAAATAGTTTTTAGAGCGCTTACCCTATTCTTCACATAAGTGAACAAAGTTCAGGCTTTGTCACTCTTCTCAACATTCTTCCAATGTTATCTCAATTTCAAGTTATCTAAAAATATTATTTTAATTGTTACAAAATAATCATTAAAGATTGACTTGACCCAAACTGCGCATAAAAATGTTTGTTTTATCTGACTTAAGCATGAGCTCTAACTGGAATATTTGTTAATTATGTTTATATAAAAACAAAAAAAGTCCTTAGAAAAATCAAGGTAGTTCAAAAGTCTGTCAAACAAAAGTCTAAATTCAATCCTATATTGTGAAAACAAAGGATTTAAAATGTAAAATGTTTAATATACTATTTTAGAATATAGCCAAATAATTTATTTCTTTTCACCTTTCATCTTTCAACAATAGTGACAATTCCAAAATAAATCTGTAAACAGAAAGCTTATACCAATCAAATAATCCAAATTTCTTTCCCCAGATTGAACTGTCATAGAGCAATAGTAAAACAACAGGCTTTTCCTTTTCTTTGAGATATCCCACAATATAATCAACAACTGAAACATGCTCAACACAGCTCAAATGCTTAGCAATTTTGAAATATGAAATGGGCTCATAATATTACAGAAGATTCTGAAAAGAATCACAAAATTGATCTTAAAATCTGGAAAACAAAATACATGAAGAATGGCTTCTTCCTGGGGCAACTGAGAAATTTGTTCAAATAAAGGTTCAATCCATCATCATAAACCTTAACACGTATTGTTCTCTGACCTATGGCGTATTTTGATTATTGTTTAAGTATATATTAAACCCATGAACATCTATTTAATAGAAAGTGATACTTATGCAAGTCTGGAGATGTGGTATAGTGGAGTGACGGCTCATCATGGAAGTCAGGAATACATGGCTTTGTACCCTGCCTCATGTGACTATGGGCAAATCAAAACATCTCCATGTTCCGAGAAACTCTATAGGAATTTTATAAAGGACTTTCCATCTTCATTTGGTGAAGTAGTTTCCATACAAAGAGCTCCTCAAACTGATGAAATCATAGATACAAAGTATCCACTCTCTCCCTCCCAAAGAAAACATTTATTATTTCCTTTTAATTAAATAAGAAAATCTGGATACCTGACCCGGAAAATATAGTATTCTGTTTAATGCAGAAGTTACATGCAGTTCGAGCATCATGGTGGTCAGGGTTGTATTTGCAATTGATGTTTAGCAAGAATTTTTTGGTGAATTCACATTGCTTTATTTCTTTTAAGTGACTCGATATGATTAAAGATTTCATGCTCCCCACACCCAAAAATGCACTGCAGATTACAGGTCCTTGAAATAAAGAAAGGGCATAACCTATCAAGCATATCACTGGATGGACAGAACAAATGCCACCCTCATGTCCACTAATACTGTTTATAAAGTTATGCAAGGCCTTAGCACTTAAATAGGAAACTGATGATGTTCACCAAAATATGATTTAGAGAAATTGTGATTAAGTTTGCAAGTTGCAAACTCCTTCAAGGCAGGCATTCTCTTTTGTTTTGTTTTGTTTTTGTCTTTTTATCCACAGCACCTACTATTATGCTTTACATATAACAGGCACTTTTAATAAATGCTTGTTAGTGAATTGAATTGGATGACAGTAGGACACTTCAAATTATATTCACACTGAGACACAAAACTAATTTTATTCTGATATTTTTCTTTAAATATATCCTCTTATCCCAGGACGAGTGAGAATTGTGTCTTAGTCAAATTTCAATATTACTCATTTATTGTATAACATCATCAATAACCACTGGAAGATACTAAAATAAATTCCATATGAAATAAATTCCGTACAAATTGAGGTCACTCAACATCATTCCTCTCTCTGCCAACCTTTAGGAAAATTCCTGAAACATCATAAATATTCCCAGAGTATGACAGGATGACTCTCATTCGAGTGCCATTCCAGTAGCTAAATTGCATCAAGTAATGAATATTCTATTCAATTATAAATTTCAAATGATAGAATTTCTCAATATAAAATTACATTTTTGGAGAGTAGGGCAAGTCAAGCTTTGAATGTTTCATTAATATCTCTGAGTTAGAATTTACTCCCTGCTTACTTTAAAGGAATGTGGGAAGAGTCAATGTGATAACAGAGATTTTTGAGCTCCCCAGGAAAAGTATTGAGTAAATACTTGGTGCTATTAATATTTTATAGAAACAAAGTAATGAATAATGCAAAATATGTGTACATGTTCTTTTGGCGCAGTGTTTTTGACAATAATCAAATAAAGAGGACATTGGACACAGGTCAGAAATTTAGCTACAATTTTTAAAAAAGAAACTGTGCACTATAGAATGCATGAAATGTTTTTATAATAAATATATAAGCAAAGCAATGAGAGCCAATGCCATTATCTCTTCTGTCTTTTAAAAATGAGAATTATGCAAAAACACATCTTTAGCAAATTGTTCTTTTCAGAATTTGTGACTGACTCATGATTAAACTTAATCCTTAGCTTTTCATGATGCCAAAGTAAATATGCTCTTTTTTCAATTTGTATAAACAAACTTTCTACTGCGTTTTTGTTGACAACAAAGGAGAAGGTAAAATAACTTTTCATTGTTTACCTTGAAGAATGAATTGCTCCATACTTTCTTTGAAAGGTTGGATGTGCTCCTCTAAGGACATCTGATAAACTTTTCCTGCTTCAGTTTCACAGGCTGAAATTAACACAAAAAATTGCTTAGAATGCTACATGGTAAATGATAGAATAAAAATATTTTTAAAAACACATTAGCTAATGTTAGAGAGTCTGTTTAGCCCTGAAAACTGATTTATTTTTACTTATTTCATTGAAGCATTTGAATGAAAAAAAAAAGCAATCTGAGTGCAGTCATATGCAAGGATTCGTTCAGTGGGATGTTCACATTGTTTCAAATACAGCATCATTTGTGATGTGTGTGTGTGTGTGTATGTGCGTACATGGGAGGAAAAGGTAAATTTATTTTCACTTGTTCTAAAAAAAAGCTCAATTACTTTTTCTTTCTCCATTAAAAATATGATTTGATCTAAAAATTTCTAAGAAGAATCTAGTATGGCAAAAAAATCTTATATAATGATATATTTCCCATATTGGGGAATAAGAATTAGCAATGAGAAAAACTCTGAATTAAGATTTGCCATTGGCATGAAGGTAGTAAACCACAGTATGAATCAAAAAACTGAAAATCACATATAACTTCATAGTCAACAACTCAAATTAACAAATGCCTCATATAGTATCTGCACTATAAACTAAATTTTTGAAGGAAGATACCAATCATCCCAAGAGGCTTAGGTACCTTAGATATCTGTCTGTCTCATAGAAATCTCAAGGCAAAAGGACTTCCACTAGCTGATATAGTTTTCTTCCTTGTTTAATAAGGAAATTCAGAAAGTGGAAGGGGAAAGTGTCACACTAATAGTAGACATTCTAACTCCATAATATAGGAAAAGGAGAATTTGGATATACTATGATTTGGGAACCAATCATAACTGCATTTCTGATAGCTCATTTGTTAGTGAAATGATAAATTAAATAGTTTGACCTACAAAGAGGAATAAGTTGTGGAACAGCAATTAATCTGAAGACCCAACACTATTTGTACTGGTTTTCTATTACATGTTATACAATGAATAAAGGAGAGTTTTTCTTGAAGCTCAGAATGTTTTTGACTAAGAGTGACTTTTTGAACCAATAAATCAAATCGGGTTGCCTATTTGAAAGTAATCTCTTCATCAATGGAAATAGTCCAATTGAGCTTGGGTGAATAACTGTCAGAGACTGTGAAAATGGATCCCTGCCCTGGAAGGATGGAAGTGGGGACTGAGTTAGTTGTCATTAAGCTGCAAGGAACAGTTACCACCCACCCCCCTCACCCGCAAATGTAAAAACCTGGCCAAGGAGATCAAAATCACATAAGAACAGCATGGGGTACATATCATTCCTGCTCTCTTGCCTCCTTCTTGGGTTTGCTGAGGATGCTTTCAGTGATTATATTTTAGTACTTTAATTCAACTACAATGAACATTTATTTAACCCATTCACCCAAAAGAATGCTAAATAAAAAGCATAGGATCCTAAATATATAGAAATAATATGTCCTTTTCTTTCAACACACAAAGCAAAAATTGTGGTTTAGGCCCTCAATACTCTGTGCCTGAAATAATACAGTATCCGAATTTATATATATATATATATATTTTTTTTGAAAATCTTAGTTTTTCCCCATTACATGTAAAAAGTTTTTAATACTCATTTTTAAAAAAAAATTTTTTTAATTTCAGTTCCAAATTCTTTCCCTCCCCTTTTCTTCTGCCCTTCCTTGAGAAGGCAAGAAATTTGATAGAGACTCTAAACACACTGCCATGCAAAATAACACCCAAACTAGCCATGGGGTTAAGAAAACACAGTTTATTTTTTTAAAAAAAGAAAAAGAAAAAGAAAGAAAGTTTAAAAAGTGTGTTTTGATCTTCATTGAGTTCTTTCTCTGGAGAAGGATAGCATTTTTCATCATTGGTCCTTCAGAATTATCTTGGATCATTGTATTGCCGAGAATAGTTAAGTCATTCACATTTGATCATGCATTACTGTTATTATGCACAATGTTTCCTGGTTCTTCTCATTTAAATTTGCATTACTTCATATAAGTCTTCCCAAGTTTTCTGAAACCATCCCTCTTGGGGCGGGTAGGTGGTGCAGTGAATAGAGCACCGGCCCTGGAGTCAGGAGTACCCGAGTTCAAATCTGACCTCAGATGCTTAACATGAAATTAGCCATGTAACCTTGGGCAAGTCACTTAACCCCAATTGCCCTACCTTCCTCCCTCCAAAAAAAGCAAAAAAACAAAAACAACAAACAAAAAACCAACCTCCCTCTCATCATTTCTTAAAGCATAATAGCATACAATCAAAATCACATATTACAGCTTATCCAGCCATTCCCCAATTAATGAACATCTTCTCAATTTTCAATTGTTTGCCACCACAAAAAGAGCTGCTATGAATACGTTTGTACATAAAGGTCTTTTTCCTTTTTTAAAAATCTTTTTTAGAATGCAGACCCAATAATGGTATTGCTAAGTCAGAGTATGCACAGTTTTACAGTCTTTTGTGCTTCATTTCAAACTACTCTCCAGAATATTCACAATACCACTAACAGTGCATGAGTGTCCTAATTTTTCCACATCCCCTCCAACATTTTTCATTTTCCTTTTCTTTCATATTAGCCAATCTGATAGGTGTGATATGGTACCACAGAGTTGTTTTAATTTGCAGTTCTCTAATTAAAAGTGATTTGTACATTTTTATGAGACTATAGAAAACTCTAATTTCTACTTCTGAAAACTGCCTGTTCATATCCTTTATCAATTGGAAAATTATTCATATTCTTATAAATTTGATTCAATTCTCTATTGTGTTGAGAAATTAGGCCTTCATCAGAGACACTTGATGTAATCTCTTTCCCACCCCACCCCTACTTTTCTGCTTTCCATCTAATCTTGATTGCATTGATTTTGTTTATATAAAATCTTTTAAATTTAATATGATCATGAGACATAGAGCAGGAGTGGAGTGCTGCCTATGTGTGAATCCAGGCAAGAGTCAGAGTGGTCAGCCCAGAAAGGAAGGGCCACGGGGTTTGAAAGTCAGCCTCGAGTCAGGATGAGAGATTTTACTTGGACACTATGTATTGACTGAGGAAATTGTGACTTACTGTGACCTAGGGGTGTATGGTGTTTGTATTTTGTGCTACCCCTTAAGAATGATATGTAGTACTATGGAAACCCTGGCCTAGGACCCCCTGCTTGTGTAAACAAGTATTTTGGGGAATGCTACTGAATGCAATAATATATGCTGTGTGGGGATTCTGAGGAAAGCCATAAGATATACGGATTGATATCTTTTGTTTAAAACTATGTGGCCACCTTAGTAATAAGTTGTTATGTTGTTGTGAATGTTATGCTTTAGTTTATTGCTGAATAAATAAAGAGTTTGTTATACTATGTGATTAGACCCTTAAAATTATTCACAGCAGCCATCCTCAAGAACGCTGCTGTGATTGGTGTTACACGGTTGAGGTAGATGAAGGCTTTGGGTATGGAGATTCAAAAAGAGGCAACAGAAATCATTCAGTTGTCAGGAAGGCCCAAATAAGGGGGATGGATAAGACTCAATGGAGAAGATAGATTTTGTGTGTGTGGTGGTAGAAACAAGATGTGGCAATTTAATGGATTTGTGGCTTAAATGGTAATCAGGATCTGAGGATGACACCAAGGTTGTGAACCCAGAGGACTAGAAGGAAGGTGGTGCCCTGGACAGTAATAGGGAAGTTCAGAAGGTGGATGAGTTTGGAGAAAAGGTAATTAATTCATGTCAAGTTATTTTTTAATTTTGTTTCATTATGAACTGAATAAGCAGCAACAAGAATTTAATTAAATAAGTAAGAATAAATAAAGGATTTTATATAAAACTTTGAATTTCACATGATTTTTTTAAAAAATATATTGCATTTAACAAAGTAGTTACAGAATTAGTGTCCTTGTCTTTTGAATAATGTTGAATGTGAGTTGGCTAGGTACTGTGTCAAGCACTTTACAAATACTATATCATCTGATACTAGCTGGGATAATAAAGAACAAGTTACTTAAGCTTTCAGTGGCAATTTGCTCATCTGTACAATGGAACAATAATATTTCCCCCACTTTATGTATAGAATGGGTGTGTGGAAAATACTTTGCAAATCTTATAGCATTATATAAAACGAGTTACCTTCACGTGAGCTCCCTTTTCACATATCTTGACCTTGAGAAGGGAGTTAAGTTTCTTTGGATTCAATTCTTCACCTCTTCTCTTTCAAGCAAGTATATATTCATTAGGTAAACTATATGAACTTCATACTAAAACATGCACAGCATGCAAAATTATCTTTTAACATTTTTATTTTGTATACATTGTGTCCTCTCGGCTAGGATTATAAACTGGCTACACAGGAAGTGCTTAATAATGCTTGTTGACTGATCTCTTAAAAGCAGAGGATTCTGACATTTTTAAAATGTTTATAATTCTTGTCCTTTAGGAACTTATTGAATATCTGACTTTCTTTCCTGTCCCCCATATCTCCTACCTTCAATGGTATCTGATAAAATATTCTGCACATAGCTTCTTGAATTAAAATAATGAAAACTTAGGAAAAATTTTAGGAATTGCCTACTGGGGCCTTCTTCTCATTGCAATAATCCATTCTACAATATCCCTGAGAGATTATTATCCAGCCAGTGTATGAACACTTTATTTTATTTATGGCACAGTCTATTTAATAGGTTTTGTTCAATGTATGGAAAAGTTTTATGAGAGAATACTTTGCATAGACTTTATATAAAACAAATTATATGGACTTTATAGTAAGAAAGTATTTGGGGAATAAAGTTTCTGTTTTTTGGAATGAATCATATTAAAAATTTATTTTTTAACCTTTTACTTAAGTTACCAAATCAAATTAAATTACCATTCTATAGGAGCTCAATGGTTTCTGAGGTGGTTCCTGTCATTGATTTTTTAAAAAGTTCTTCCCAATATTGAGTTGATAGGTACATCTCCAAAATATCCTCTGATACCAATTCTGCCCTTTAAAACCAGATAAAATCAAGCTTATTATTTTTTTCCACAAGAAAACTTAGTCATGGTGCCCTACCTGAGTTTATTCCCCTCTAGGATAAACATTCCCAGCTTCTTGTGTCCACCACATGAAATAGTTTGTAGTCTTCCCAATATCCTGACCATTTTTCTCTGGATGCTCTTTACTTTGTAAATATGTTTCTCAAATTACAGTGTATAAAACTAAACACAACTTGTCACATATGGTCTGATCAGTGAAAAGGACCATAGGACTACTACTTTTTCTGACCCATACATTATATTTCTAGATACCTTTTAACTAACAGCTCTGATTTGGTAAACTTAAGTAAAAGATTAAAAAAAAAACATTTAATATGATTCATTCCAGAAAACAAAAACTGTATATTCTTCAAATACTTTATTACTGTAAAGTCCATATAATTTGATGTATGAAAAGACTATACAAAGGATTCTCTCATAAAGTTTTCCATACATTGAACAAGATCCATTACTATACCATAAATACCATACCATATCATAGAAGAAATCTGAAAAGTCAAGTTTGAGTACTTACATTTCAACATCCCATTTTTGTTCATGGAACATTTGTTGACTTAAAGTTATTTTTAAAGACTCAGAAATTCCCTCTGGTGACCTGAATCCTAGTCATTCTAAATTGTTGTCATGTTGTGTGACTTATCTTTCTGGCTGTTATCCTCCACCGTCAAGACTGATATATGAAGATAGATAGATAGATAGATACACACACACACATATACATAAAATTTTAAAGATTTTAAATACTGTAATCTTACAAAACATGTGGGGTCACTTGGAAACATTTTGAAAGGCAGTAAGAGATAGGCTTCTTCAAAAACATGTATTGTAGTCAAATCCAAGTATTTTAAAAAAGCATTTGTTAGGAGGCTGTGTTGGCATCACTAGCTAATTCCAATCTTGTGGGATTTTGTTGTTTTTAAAGACATTTCTAGTCCAGAAGTACTTTGTTTTGTGTTAGAGGGCTAATACTGGAAACCACATGTACTTCAAATACCATGGGAAATCTAGCCAGTGGAGGTAGGGAAAAAAAAGCAGCGACAACAACAAACAATAACAAACCAGAAATCTTTTAGATGAACCTAATGAAAATGTTTCTAATACCATCTGTAGCTAAAGCAGGACGTGTACTCCTATCATTGTATTAATGCCAGCCCTATCATTTCATCCTCTCTGAAATGAACCAGGGTTTCATATAGACCAACGTCCTAGTTACTTTTTAACTGAACTTTTCACTTTTACCAGTATCTTAGATTGACGTGAATCGATGTTAAAGATTAAATCCTAAAATGCACAAATAGGATTTTACTATATTTACTCACCATTGCACATTTTTATCCCACTCACTCCCTTCTCATTGTGCTGTCCTCATGCTTAGTATGGCCTACATTGTCCTTACCTTTGTAGGACACATCAGTTATTACCCTTTCCTTTGTGTTATGCTGTATTAGTTTACTTTTGTGCACGTTGGTCTCCCTATAAGAATAGAATCTCCTTGAGAGCAAGGACTATTTCATGCCTGTCTTTTTACCCCAGTAGTTATCTTGTCCTTAGTTGGTGATTAACAATATTTTGTTTGTCGAATGGAAGTCACAACTCAGGTACCTCTTTTTCTGTTGTAGCCTTCCATGATTTTTCTCAAGTAAAAGTACCGTGGAAATTAGAAATATAAGATGTGGCTAGGGAATAACAGTAAACTGTCATGATTTCTGCTTGAATTTGCTATCCTCACCATAAGACCACTGAGTTAAAGTTAAAGGTTATAACCTCTCCCTACATGCCTCAAACCAGGCTCTATTACTTTGTTTAAAATGTTACATAGTGGGAATATTGCTCAGTCATCACAAGAGAATAATGATAGCATTATGATGGCATTATAAGGATAGCATAACAGCATGAGTAAAAAAAGGGATGTGTAATGGGGGTAAACATATTCCCAAACACAAAACTCTTTCCCTGAATATGAATAAGTGTTTTGCCCAAGATTGGGATAGCTACATATAAAGTACAATGTTGTAAAATTCAGTGCTGATTAGCTCATATAAAGCATAGAATTCATAACACTAAGGCCCTATGAAATTTGGATTTGATTCCTGGACACATCTCAAAACAGAGGAATGATAATTTCCTGGCCAGGGTTAGAGTATACAATATATATATAATATATATATATATATGTTACATATATATACAATATATATATATAATATATAATATTAAACAAAATGTTTTCCTGTTGTGACTGAAATATGATCAAATAACTTTCCATTTAAAAGAAAGCACAAAGAAGAAAACTACCTATACAACAACTTCCATTTATACATGCTTTACATTTTGTAAAACTGCTATATATACTATGTAATATGTATGTATGATATATGTGAATAATGTGTGCAAAACTGCTATATGTAGTATGTAATATATTAACATGTGTGTGCAAATATACATATATGTATGCATCTAGCAAGCTAGCTAGCTTGATCTTTGAATCTGTAACGTAGGTTTTAATCTTTTCTCCATCTTAAAGAAGAGGAAACAGAAGCTAAGAAGTATCAACTGAACTATCCAGGGCCACAGAGCTACTAAGTATCTCAGGACTGAAACTGAAATCTTCACCACACCCGTGTCGAGTACTTTTTTCACTGTGCCACTCATTCAATAATTTATCAACCAGGTAAATATGAGAGAGAATAACCGACAACTTGGAAAGAATAGCAGCAGAGTCAACTCAAATTTTACAGGAAATTAAATTCAAAGACAAAGCAAGTATTATAACACATGGTCTCAGGTTTCTCTAGAGAAATTGGGTACTGTCATTTTTACTGCCTTTGTCTACCAAGGAATATTTCTCAAATTATTTGGATTTGTGTTTATTTAGGTAAAGAGTATTTTTAGTGCAGAATTCAGATAAAGGCCAAGGTGAACTGAAAATCTTAATTCAAAGAGGCAAATTTGACCTTATAATGTATCACTGAGACTTTGTGGGATGACATCCATTAGAAAAATTGTGCCTTAAATAACTTCTTTTTTATTTTTTATTTTATATATGTATATGTGTACATACACATATACATATATAAACATTTGATTTTAGAACTTTAAATTCTAGATTCTTTCCCTTCCTCCCTTGTCCCCACCCCCACTGGAAAGACAAGCAATTCAATACAGGCCGTATATGTGTAGTTACATCAAACATCTCCACAGTGGACAAATTGTAAAACACTGACTATATATCTCTCCTTCCTATTCTGCACTCCACGTGTTCTATTCTCTACTTTTTCACTGTCCCTTTACAGATGTGTGTGCTTCTAACAATCCTCCCCTTCACCATCCCCCCTCTCATCCCTATCCCCCCTACTCTCCTGTAGAGCAAGAAACCCAATTTTGAGTGTGTGTCATTCCTTCCCTAAGCCAAATTCAATGACAGTAAGGTTGAACCATTCCCTTTTGCCTTCCTGTTCTTCCCCTCCATTGTAACAGTTATCCCTTGCCTCTTTGATGTGAGATGATTAACCCCATTCTGTCTCTCCCTGTCTCCTCTCATTTTATTCCTCTCCCACCTCTCAATTTCACCTTTTAAAATATCATCCCTTCCTATTCAATTGATTTTGTGCCCTCTATATATACCTGTACACATATATACATACTCACATATGTATTCATATGCAAATATA
>CM053584.1:113278253-113297495 GCA_028627135.1 Pseudochirops cupreus
ATATATATATTCACCTATCCTCATACTGAGAAAAGTTTCATAAGTTACAATTATCATTTTCTATGTTGGCATGTAAATATTTCAACTTTGATAAGTTTCTTATGATTTCTTTTCCATGTTTACCTTCTCATGCTTCTTATGTTTGAATATCAAGTTTGCTATTCAGTTCTGGTTTTTTCCTCAAGAATGCTCCAAAGTCCTCCATCTCATCAAATGACCATATTTTCCCCTGGAACACTATACTCAATTGTGCTGGGTAGGTGTTTCTTAGTTTTAATCCAAGCTCCCTTGATCTCCAGAATATCATATTCCAGGCCCTTTGGTCCCTTAATGTAGAAGCTGCTAGATCCTGGGTTATCCTAATTGTGTTTCCACAGTATTCAAATTGTTTCTTCTTGGCAGCTTGTAATATTTGCTCTTTGATCTGGGAACTCCAGAACCTGGCTATAACATTCCTAGGAGTTTTCTTTTGGGGATCTTTTTCAAGAGGTGATTGGTGAATTCTTTCAAGTTCTATTTTGCCCTCTGGTTCTAAAATATCAGGGCAATTTTCCTTGAGAATTTCTTGAAGGATGCTTTCCAGGTTCTTTTTTTGATCATGGGTTTCAGATAGTCCAACAATTTTTAAATTGTCTCTCCTGGATCTATTTTCCAGGTCAGTGTTTTTCAGTGTTTGTCAGAGATATTTCACATTGCCTTCTATTTTTTCATGTGTTTGGATCTGTTTAATAGTACCTTGATTTCTCATAAAGTCATTTGCTTCCAATTGTTCCACTCTAATTCTGAAGGAATTATTATCTTCAGAAAGCTTTTGAGATTCTTTTTCCATCAGGCACATTAGACTTTTTAAGGCATTCTTCTCCTCATTGGCTTTTTGGGCCTCTTTTGCCATTTGAGCTAGTCTATTTTTTTAAGGTGTTATTTTCTTCAGTCAGGTTGTTGACTCTCTTTTCTTTATTTTCTCGCATCATTCTCATTTCTCTCCCCAATTTTTCCTCCACTTCTCTTATTTGGTTTCAAAATCCTTGTTAAGCTGCTCTATGGCCTGTAACAAGTTTACATTTTTCTTGGAAGTTTTTGGTGTGGGAGTTCTGACTGTGTTGTCTTCCTCCCATTCCATGCTTTGATCCTTTTTGTCCCCAAAAAAGGAATCTAAAGTTGGATTGCTGAGCTTGTTTTGCTTCCTTTGCCTGCTCGTGTTACCAGTCAGTTACTTGGACTTTGGGATCCATAGAACTCTGCTTTCATAGAGGAGAGCTCTGTCCCAAATTGCTGGAGGTTTTGCAGCTGCCAGAGATATTAGGAGGCCACTGTCTCTGCAGCCCCCATCAGCTTTGGCTCACTGGTCACACACCTCAGGACCATCACCCAAGACCACAATTCCAATCCAGGCAGGTTAAGGCAAGAGCACTTACCCTCTGAATGATTGCTTGGCCCCCTGCAACCTGCAGGTCAGGAGCTCTGAAGCAGCCATGGAGGCGTCTGCACAGCCACCACTTCAGACAGCTTCTAGCTCTGGAGGCAGGGGCTGGACCCTCTCCCCCAAATTTAACTGAGTTCCACTGACCTTTCCCTTTGTCCTTGGCTCTTATGGGTTGACATTTCTGGAAACTGCCATAGCTGCTGGTAAACTGCTCCCCTGAAAGCTCTAGCTGTGGCTTGTCCTGGACGCCCTTGGGCTAAAATTGCATGTGGCTGAGCCCCAATTCCAGTGTATTGCAATGAACCCTCCCATCCACCTGCTAGGCTGCCTTCAGCAGGAGGTGTGTTACTCTGCCATTTTGTGGGTTCTGGAGCTCTAAAATTTGTTTAGAGTCATATTTTATAGGTATTTGAGGTGGTTATTGGGGGAGCTGATAGAGTTCTCCCACTTTTACCTCAAAATAGCTTCTTTAAGAGACACAGAAAGACCAGGAAAAATGGTAGTGTAAGAAGAAGCAGTAAAGCTAAGTTATCCACACTATTACTCTTGCACCAGTCTAAAAATAGTTCTAGACTAAGTGATCAGGAAATATAAGGGCAAACTACAGTGGATGATTTCTCAAGCCTAAGATCACAATGTCATCTCATAGACAAGGGATCAGTGCAAGAATGGTGGAACAGGGATATGCCAGCAGCTTTGTTACTCCGACCATAAAGCAACATGATGGATTGCACTCTGGGTAATTACTTTTGGTTCACAGGCAGTTCTGTTACTTTTATATCAGAGTCTTGTACTCAATGACACATCCCTACCCTTAAATGGGCACTGACCAAAGGAGGGCAGCAATTCTATTCCTCTAAGGCTAGACAAGAATGACTCAGAACCTCACTTTCATCTGAATTGTTCAAAGGAAAGTAGAGTGCTTGTGTGCATGTGTGCACAAACACACACACACCACAGAATTTAACAAAGAAATAAATTCAGTTCTATAGGGAAATAGAAGGGAATGTGGAAGATAGGCAAATAAAGAGGAAGGAGAGATTCAGAAATGGAATAATCCTATGATAAGCAAATGCTAACCTGGAAAGGGTGGACTATGAGCAGGGGTATAAAAAGAAAGAAAAATTACAAACCAGTGACTAGTTTCCTGATGAAGGTAACAGAAGAGGGACAAGAGGGCAGAATCTGATGGCATCAAGCATAGACCAATGATACTAAACACCTTCTTTTTCACCATTTCAGTCTTCTTTGTTGTTGTTATTTGTCTTTCATTTCCAAAGATGATCAATGATATCATGGGGGTGATGTCTTGACTTATGCAGGAATCGGATTTAAATGAGGCAGAGTTTTACAAAGTCATCAGACTCCCTCTCTTCCAGAGTCATCAACATCAAGTGGAAAGGCTAAAGTCAGGATGACTGACATTGGCTCAGGATACAGTGAATGACCTTGGCATCCTTCATGTCTGACTAAGCTCTAAACTCTCTGCAGCACCTGCTTTAGCCACCTTTATGTCTGCCCAGATAGTTTACTGGGGTGTGGTTGCTTTCTATGCAACAGTTTTGGGATTCACAAGTGAGAGTTGAGCATCAAGTAGACACTAAAAAGTGGATGAGCAGTCCTGAAAAGGGCTGAATATGCCCTTCTACCAGAGGTGCTAGTGTTCCTTGAACACCCTAACAGTCACATTCTTTTGTGTAAGCAATGGAGCAAAAACAAGGAAAAGGATAAGAGGATAGTATGGAGGTGATATATAGTGAACTGTCAAAACTATAAACATGATTGGGCTGGACTCACCCAGAAAATGAAAGTAGAAAACAGAATGGATTAGCATATCTCTGTATGGAATGCTCTCCCTCCTCATCTCTGCCTCCTGACTTTTCTGGACTCTTTCAAGTCCCAGGTAAAATCTCACCTTTTATAGGAAGCCTTTTTTGATCTCTCTCAATTCTAGTGTTTTCTCTCTGTTGATTATTACCTACTTATCCTGTATAGAACTTACTTGTATACTGTCATTTGCATACTGCTTTCCTCATTAGATTGCGAACTACTCAAGAATTGGGATTATCTTTTACCTGTGCTTGATACAGTGCTTGACATATAGCAGGCATTTATTAAATATTTATTCATTAACTGAAAGTAGAATTCAAAGTTATTTATAAAAAACATAACTGAAACATAAATATGCACACAGAGTTAAAAAAGGGGTCCAGAGAAAAATCAATTGTTCTTTAGCCAAACTCAAAAAAGCAAGGTGAGCAATAATGATGTCAGATAAGGCAAAAAGAGCAGTAAGTAAATAAATATATAAAATACTTTATTAAAACAGATAACCTATGGAAATTGTGTTAAACTAAATGGTAGTTTTCAAAATGTGTTGATACAAGTACTTAACATATATGTACATAATGGGATAGCATAACATTTTAAAAAAGAAAAAAAACTAAACGGATTACAAAGGGATAAAAGGCATTAAATCCTATGAACCTCAGTGTACCCCTAGCTCACACTGAACACAACTAGAAAAAAAGCCGAAATGTTACTTTCATTATTGTAGTACAATACAAAATTAATTTATATAAATCATTAGCATTTCTGCACAATACCGCTAAAATCCAGGAGAAGATAGAGAGAATTCTATTTAAAATAACTACAAAATTTATTAAATGTTTGAGATACTACCTACCAAAGCATACATAGACACTCTGTGAATACAACTACAAAATACTCTTTGCCTAAAAAAACACAAATATAAATAATTTGAGAAATACTACTTGGTCATAGGAAGACCAATGCAATGCAACAAAAATGACACTAATAATTTAATTTACTTATTGGTCCACACTAAATTAGAAAAGGATTACTTTAGGAAGCTAGAAAAGAAAAATAAATTTATCTGTAGCAACAAAAGATTAAGAATCCTAAGGAAAATAATGGAGAAAAAGAGTCAATGAAGAGGGTGCAGTTGTAACAGGTCTCAAACTATACTATGAAGTAGTATTCATCAAAGTAATTTGCTTCTACTTAAAAAAAATAAATCTGTAGAACACATTTTGGACACAATATTCAGAAGCAAACAAAAATAGTTACCTAGTGTTCAATAAATACAATGATCCAATCTATTAAAGATTCTCTACCCCCCAAAAAAAAATTCCTTGGAAAACTAGAAAGCACTCTGACAGAAATTAGGCTTACACTAAAATTTCACATCATCTACCAAGATAAAGTCTGATGGATTCATTTACTTAGATATAAAAGGTCATACCATAAATACATTATAGGAGGAAAAGAAGAATCAAACCTTCAAATATATAAGTAGGAAGAGATTTCATACCTAAACAAAGTACAGAAACAATCACAGAGGAAAAAAAAGTTTTAATTTGCACAAACAAAAACAATGTAGCTATAATCAGAAGGTAAACAGATAACTGGGGAAAATCTTTGCAGCAAGTTTTTCTGACAAAAGTGTCACTTCCAAGACATATAAGGAATTGATTGAAACGTAAAAGAATAAGTGCCATTTCCCAACTGACAAATAATCTAGAAAATGACTAAGAAATTCTTAAGGTAAGATATCTAAGCTATTTATAGGAATATGGAGAAAAAAAAAAGCTCCAAACAACTAATATCTATAGAACTACAAATAAAAGCAAATTTGAGGTTCTATTTTACACACATTATATGAACAAAATTAAAAAAATATTAAAAGGATTGAATTAAAAGAGGGACATTGATATACCACTGCAGTGGTTCTCAACCTTCCTAATGCTGTGACCTTTTAATACAGTTCCTCATGTTGTGGTGACCCCCAACCATAAAATTATTTTTGTTGCTACTTCATAGCTGTAATTTTGCTACTGTTATGAATTGTAATGTAAATATCTGATATGCAGGATGTATTTTCATTGTTACAAATTGAACATAACCCACAGGTTGGGAACCGCTGTGCTATTGCCAATAACAGCTGTGAAAGTATACAATCATTCTAAAAAAAATTAAATTACACAAAGATACCAAACTCTATGTACCTTTTTGCTCAGTAACACTTTTGCTAAGTCTATATCCCAAAGAAATCAACAAAAGAGGAAAAGGACTCATTGTACAAATATATTTTTATCAGTACTTTTCATTGTAGCCTAAAACCAGAAAGTAAGGGTGTGCTTACCTACCAGATAATAGGTAAATAAACTGTGGTATACAAAAGAAATGTAATATTATTTTGCCACAATAATGAAATAGAGAATTTCAGAGGAATCTGTGAAGATCTCTATGATCAGATATGGACTGAAATGAGCAGAACCAGGAATATAATTTACAAAACAATATTATAGAGGAAAACAACACTGAAAGACTTCTGGACTTTTATTAATGAATTTGCTATTCATTTCCTGACAAAGAAGCAATGGGCTCAGTATTCAGAATAAGAGCCACAGTTTTGGACAGGGACAATACGAGGTTTTGTTTTGCTTGACTATGTGTATTTATTACAGAGGTGTGTTTGTTGTTGTTGTTGCTTTCTCAACTGGGGCAGAAGGAAAAATAGGAAGGAGAGAAAATAAATGCTATTTAAAATATAATTTAAAGTAAAACAAAAGAAACTTATAATTAAAGGGGTGGAAGAGCATTATGTATTAAAAAAGATTTCCTTCTATAAAGAAATTAAGGAACCTGAAAGGGAATGGAATATACAGTAATGAGCATTTGAGAGAAGGCCAATGAAAACCCAAATAGAAGTAATATTGTCATCAGAGTACAGTATAGACTACCTGGCAAGAAAAACAAATAAATGGAGTTCAGGAAACATCACAAATCAAGAACTACGGCATAATATAATAGTGACAAGGGAATTCAATTTTCCAGACATTTGTTGGAGCTGTCTCTATGCCAGAAGCAAAAAGCTAATAATTTCTTTATGTTTTTAATGATAATTTCATCCTTCAAAAGACTGAAGAATCACCAAGGGGAATTCTATTCTGGATCCAGGAGAACCTGCTAGCAGACTGATGAATAATGGAAAACTTGGGGTAGGGTGGGAAATGAAAGAAAGAGAGAGAGAGAGAGAGAGAGAGAGAGAGAGAGAGAGAGAGAGAGCACATGCAGCACTGTGTTAATAAGCACTTTACAAACATTATCTCATTTTATCCTCACAACAACCCTGCAAGGTAGGTGCTATTATTATCCCCATTTTACAACTGAGGAAACTGAGACAGAAAGAGGTTAAGTGATTTGCCTAAGGTCTAACAAATAATACATATATGAATCCAAGAACCAGAGCCAAGATGGCAGAAAGGAAGCAGGAATTTTTCTAAGCTCCTCCATGAATTCAGTCACCAAACTTTATGAAGTGAATATGAACAGATTTCAGAGTGACAGAACCCATTGGGAGATGGAGTGTGGCAGATTCCCAGCCCAGGAAAGTGCCCACATAGGTCGGGAAAGGGGGAGCATGGAGCACACAGGGGCTGCAGCAGTGCAGACCTGAGAGCAGACTGAGAAGGAGCCCCAGCCAGCAGACTCACCACCCCAAGGGTGATGTGCAGCCATCTCACTGCATGAGGTTTAGTCCGAGCTAAGTAAGAGAAAGCACAGGTCCCACAGCAGCAACTGTAGCTTCTCCTGGGGCTACCAGCCTACAGTCTGAATGTTTAAAAATCCCCTACCTGATCTTCCAGGAGCCACGATGGCAGAGTAAACTCTAGCTGCTCTAATCCCCCTCCCTGACCCAGAAAACCCAGAGATAAATGTCCCATCCAGAGTAAAATACTGAATTACTGGAAATAGCATCAGGCTTGGGAGACCCAGAAGAAAGGTATAACTGAAGCCCTACAGAGTCTTAAGTGAAAGATGAGTGGCATCCCAACAAGCCCCACCTCAGCTGACCTGCAGGAGCTCCCAAAGCCTAGAGGGGCAGAGCCAGAAAGCACTAACAACACAAGCCCAGGTATGCCTTAGCACTACCAGGAGAATCTGAAGACACCAGCACTGGTGGCCACCAGCTGCTGAGTCTGCCTCAGCTGTATCACAGAGGCACAGAGGTGGAAACCTGAAGTGGCCAGACCACCCCTCCCCAACAGGTTACTCTGTGAGCCTCAGGGTAACTCAGGGGAAGCACTGAGAGTCCTGGCCTTGGCCTCAATCTAGATACCCAGAGGCTACAGCACACAAAGTTAACAACCAAACCTATACCCCCCAGCCTGAGAAGCATGATACATCTATACCCCAGAAGCAGATATCCACTCTAAAAATTTAGGACATAGGCAATCACAATGGACAAGAAGGAATCTGTTAAATCAAGAATGATACGATCTTATTATAGTGAGCAAGAACAACCAAATTCAGAGGACAACATGGACCCTATACTCACACTTGAGATCACAGAAGGAAATATGAACTGATCTCAAGCCGCAAAAGCATTCTTGGAGGAGCTCAAAAAAGATTTTAAAAGTCAAATTAGAGAGGTAGAAGATAAATTTAAATCTACAGTGACCAAATTGGAAAAAAAATAACTGAAAAAAAATCCTTTAAAATTAAAATTGGTGAACCGGGATGGGAGATTAAAAATCTAACTGGAGAAAATACCTCCCTAAAAATGAAAACTGAACATATGGAAAAGGAGCTTCAAAAACTAACCGAGGAAAATAATTAACTAAAAATTAGGATCAGTCAAATTGAAGCTAAGGACTCTATGATGCAGCAAGAGTCAGTCAAACAAAACATAAAGATTGAAAAATTAGTAGAAAGTGTAAAATATCTCACTAGAAAAACAACTGACATGGAGAACAGATCCAGGAGACATAACCTAAGAATTATTGGTCTACTGGAAAGCCATGATGAAAAAAGAAGCCTGGACAACATCCTCCAAGAGACTGTCAAAGAAAACTGTCCTGAGGTCCTAGAATCAGAGGGGGAAAATAGTTATTGAAAAATTCACTGGATTCCTCCTGAAAGAGATCCCAAATTGAAAACTCTGAGAAACATGGTAGCCAAATTCTAGAATTACAAGGTCAAGAAGAAAATATTTCAAGCAGCCAAAAAAGAAACTTTTCAAATATTGTGGAACTACAGTCAGGATTAAAAGCTTCTACATTAAAAGATCAGAGGGATTGGAATTTGTATTTCATAAGGCAAAAGAGCTAGGATTACAACTGAGGATCAACTACTTGGCAAAACTGAGCATAATCTTTCAGGCAAGGAGATGGTCATTTAATGAAATAAGGGACTTCCAGACTTTCCTGGCGAAAAAGCCAGAGTTCAATGGAAAATCTGATCTCTAATTATAAGATTCAAGAAAGATATAAAAAGGTAAACAAGGAAAATACACGCACACATACATGCACACATGCATATAATTTGGTATTCAATAAGAGCAAACTGTTTACATCCCTATATGAGAAACAGATAAGTGTCAATATTGAAATTTATATAATTATCATGACATTTAAAAGGGATATACATAGACAGAGGGTGTGAGCATAAATGAACTAATCTGATGATTAAAAAAACCTTTTTAAGGGGTACAAAGGGATTATAAAGGGAGAAAAGAAAAGGATGAGGTAGCAAAAGGTAAACTATGTCACACATAGAGGCATAAAAACATACAATAGTAGAGGTAAAGGAGGGAGGGAGATGAACATAATATGAACTTTACTCTCATTGGTTCTGGTTCAAAGAAGGGTCAACATAATCAGTTAAGTTTAGGATTCTAACGTGAAAAGATACAAAAACTAATTATAATAGAGAGAAAGGAGGGAGGGAGAGGAGCACTGTATGAAATTTACTCTCATTGGTTTGAGTTCAAGGAGGGTTAACATATTCCACTAAAAATAAAAATCCGTTGTGCCCTACTGGCAGTGGGGGGGGGGGGGGTTAAAAAGGGGCTGTGGTTAGAAGGGAGGGAAATAGTAGTAAGGGGGAAGAGTAAGTAAACGGGGGGCACAGGGAGAGAATACTGAGGAGGCAGTGGTAAAAAGGAAAACTCTTAAGCAAGGAAAAGGAGCAGGAAGAAACAAAAACATAAACAGGGGAGGGAATAGGATGGAGGGAAAGACACAGATAGTAATAAAACTGTGAATGTGAATGGGATGGAGTCCCATATATGGAGTCCCCATAAAATGGAGTCAGATAGCAGAATGGATTAAAAACCACAAGCCTACAATATGCTGTCTATAAGAAACACATTTGAAACAAGGGGATACACACAGGGTAAAGATAAAAGGCTGAAGTAGAATATATTATGCTTCAGCTAGAGTATAAAAGTAGGGGTAGCAATCCTTATCTCAGACAAAGCAAAAGCAAAAAGAGATCTAACTAAAAGAGATAAAGAAGGAAACTATATCCCGTTAAAAGGCACCATCGAGAATGAAGCAATGTCATCATTTAACATATATGCACCAAGCGGTATAACATCCACATTCCTAGAGGAGAAGTCAAGGGAATTAGGGGAAGAAATAGATGGCAAAACCATATTCATGGGGGACCTCAATCTCCCCCTCTCTGAACTTGATAAATCTAACCTCACAATAAACAAGAAAGAAGTTAAGGAGGCAAATAGAATTTTAAAGAGGCTAGACATGATAGATCTCTGGAAAAAACTGAAGGAGGATAAAAAGGAATATACCTTCTTCTCAGTGGTATATGGCACATACGCAAAAACTGACCATGTACTAGGGCATAAAGACCTCACAATTCAGTGCAGAAAGGCAGAAATATTAAATGCATCATTCTCAGATCATGATGCAATAAAAATCAT
Source organism: Pseudochirops cupreus (assembly GCA_028627135.1). NCBI lineage: Eukaryota > Metazoa > Chordata > Mammalia > Diprotodontia > Pseudocheiridae > Pseudochirops > Pseudochirops cupreus. The sequence continues at coordinate 113,288,426 of CM053584.1, forward strand.
ATGCAAGAAAGGTCCATGGAAAGATAGACTAAAATCTAATTGGAAACTAAACAATTTAATCCTAAAGAATGAGTAGGTGAAACAAGAAATTATAGAAATAATCAGTAACTTCATTCAAGATAATGACAAAAATGAGACAGCATACCAAAACTTGTGGAATGCAGCAAAGACAGTTCTTAGGGGAAGTTTTATATGCCTGAATGCATACATGAATAAATTAGAGAAAATGGGGGTCAATGAATTGGGCATGCAATTGAAAAAGCTAGAAAAAGGAAAATTGAAAATTCCTAATTAAATACTATATTAGAAATAATGAAAACCACAGAATACAGTAATAAAATTGAAATTAAGAAAACTATTGAATTAACAAATAAAACTAAGAGCTAGTATTGTGAAAAAACCAATAAAATTGATAGACCTTTAGTCAATAAGATAAAAGAAAAGAAAAAAGAAACCAAATTACATGTATCAAAAATGAAAAAGGGTGAATCTACCTTCAATGAAGAAGAAATTAAAACAATAATTGGGAATTATTTTGCCCAATTGTATGCACATAAATTTGACAATCTTAGTGAAATGGATGAATATTTACAAAAATACAAGTTGCCCAGACAAACTGAAGAGGAAGTAAATTACTTATATAGCCCCATCTCAGAAAAAGAAATCAAAGAAGCCACCAGCGAACTCGCTAGTAAAAAATCTCCAGGGCCAGATAGATTTACTAGCGAATTCTATCAAACATTTAAAGAACAATTGATTCCAATGCTCTATAAACTATTTGGGAAAATTGGTGAAGAAGGAGACCTACCAAATTCTTTTTTATGACACAAATATGGTACTGATTCCTAAATCAAGAAGAGAAAAACAGAGAAAGAAAATTATAGACCAATTTCCCTCATGAATACGGATGCAAAACTTTTAAATAAAATATAAGCAAAAAGACTACAGCAACTGATCACAAGAATAATACACTTTGATCAGGTAGGATTTATTCCAGGAATGCAAGAATGATTCAATATTGGGAAAACCATCAGTATAATTGATCACATCAACAATAAAACTAGCAGAAACCATATGATTATCTCCATAGATGCAGAAAAGGCTTTTGACAAAATACAACATCCATTCCTATTTAAAAAAACTAGAAAGTATAGGAATAAATGGAGTCTTCCTTAAAATAATAGGTAGCATCTATTTAAAGCCATCAACAAGTATTATATGTAATGAGGATAAACTAGAAGCATTTCCAAATAAGATCAGGGGTGAAAGAAGGATATCCACTATCACCCCTCTTATTCAATCTGGTACTAGAAATGTTACCCATAGTAATTGGAGAAAAAAAGAGAAATTGAAGGAATCAAATTAGGCAAAGAAGAGACTAAGCTATCACTCTTTGCAGATGATATGATGACATACTCAGAGAATCCTAGATAATCAAGTAAAAAACTACTTGTTTGACAAAGTTGCAGGATATAAAATAAACCCACATAAATCCTCAACATTCCTATATATTTCTAACAAAATCCAACAGCAAGAGATAGAAAGAGAAATCTCATTTAAAGTTACTGTACACATTATAAAATATTTGGGAATCTACCTGCCAAAACAGACCCAGGACCTATATGCACACAACTACAAAACACTTTTCACACAAATAAAATCAGATCTAACTAATTGAAAAAACATCAATTGCTCATGGCTGGGGCAAGCTAATATAATAAAAATGACATTTTTACCTAAATTAAATTATGGATTTAGTGCCATACCAATCAATCTTCCAAAAAATTACTTTATAGAGCTAGAAAAAAAAATACTGACAAAATTCATTTAGAAGAACGAAAGGTCCAGAATATCAAGGAAATTAATGAAAAGAAATGCTAGGGAAGGTGGCCTAATCATACCAAATTTTAATCTGTATTATAAAGCAGCAGTCATCAAAACTGCTTGGTACTGACTGTGGAATAGAGTAGTGGATCAATGGAATAGATTGGGTACATGAGACTCAGTAGTCAATGACTATAGTAATCTACTGTTTGACAAACCCAAAGACCCCAGTTTTGGGGATAAGAACTCACTATTTGATAAAAACTGCTGGGAAAACTGGAATATAATACGGCAGAAACTGGGCATAGGGCATTATCTAACACTGTACACCAAAATCAAGTCTAAATGGGTGCATGATCTAGGTATAAAGGCTGATACTGTAAACAATCTAGAAAAGCAAGGAATAGTTTATCTATCACATTTATAAAAAAGGGGAGACTTTATGACCAAACAAGAGTTAGAGAGCATTGTAAAATGCAAAATGGATAATCCTGATTACATTAAACTGAAAAGTTTTTGTACAAACAAAGCAAATATAACCAAGAGTAAGAGGGAAGTGTGAAATTAGGAAAGGATTTTTACAACCAGTGTCTCTGATAAAGGCCTCATTTCTAAAATGTATGAGAAATGAATCAAATCTATAAGAACAAAAGTCATTCCCCACTTGATAAATGATCAAAGGATATGAATGGGCAATTTTCAGAGGTGGAAATCAAAGCTATCTATAAGCATATGAAAAAATGCTCTAAATCACTATTAATTAGAGAAATACAAATCAAAACCACTCAGAGGTACCACATCTCACTGATCAGATTGTCTCACATGACAAAACAGGAAAATGACAAATACTGGAGAGGATGTGGAAAAATTGGAACACTAATGCATTGTTGGTAGAGTTGTGAACTGATTCATTCATTCTGCAGAGCAATCTTGAACTATGCCCAAAGGGCTATAAATAAGTGCCTACCCTTTGACCAAGCAATACCACTTCTAGGGTTGTACCCCAAAGAGATCACAGAAGTGGGAGGAAGACCTGTATGTACAAAAATATTTATTGCAGCTTTTTTTGTGGTGGCGAAGAATTGGAAATTAAGGGGATGCCCATCAATTGGGGAATGGCTGAACATGTTGTGGTATATGAATGTAATGAATACTATTGTGCTAGAAGAAATGAGGAGCAGACGGACTTCATATTTACCTAGGAAGACATACAAACTGATGCTGATTGAGAAGAGCAGAAGCAGGAGAAATTTGTACATGACAGACAAACGTATGTGTAACGACCAACTTTGATAGAATGGACTCTTCTCAACAATGCAAGGTTATAGGACAACTCCAAAAGACTCATGATGGAAGGAGATGTCTACGTTCAGAAAAATAAGTAGAAAGAACAGAGTTTGAATGCAGACTGAAGTAAACTACCTGTTCTCTTTCCTTTTCTCATTTGGTTTTGTTTCCTCTTTCCCATTGTTCATTCCATCCATTACAATCCTTCTTTACAACCTGACTAATGTCTAATGTGAAAGTATTTGTAGATCCTATACTTGATTGCATGCTGCCATGGGCAGGGGTGGGGGTGGAGGGAGAAGAGGAGGGATGGGGGAGAGGGAGGAGAAGGAAGCAGATAAAAAAAACTCAAGGGATTGTGGAATTGAATCTTGTAAATGAAAAGTAAACAAACACATTAATAAAGACAAAATAAAAGAATATAAATCCAGATTTGGACGCAGGTTTTCTTGTCCTAGGTGCCACAGTGGAACTCTCTCAGCTGAGAACTTTGCCTCACGTTACAGATAAAATTGATATCATTTTGCTATGACCTTCCTCTTCTCTCCTCTTTCTTATCTATCACTCAAGTACCTTTTGCTATTATCTCCTCCTTTAACATGATTAAGTTGATTTACCATTTGTTCCAACAGATTTGACTCTTTTTTTAAATTTTGTTTTGCACTTAATAGTATTTTATTTTTTCCCAATTACATGTAGATTAGTTTTCAACATTCGTTTCTGTAAGATGTTAAGTCCAAAATTTTCTCCCATTCTCTCTTCCCTGCCCCCTCCCCAAAACAGTAAGAAAGCTGATATAGATTACGCATGTACAATCATGTTAAACATATTTCCCCTTTAGTCATGTTGTGAAAAAAGGATCAAAACAAAAGGGGAAAACCATGAGGAAGAAAAAGAAAAAGAAAAAACAAAGACAAAAAAAGAGAAAATAGTATGTTTTGATCTGCATTCAGACTCCACAGTTCTTTCTCTGGATGTGGATAACATTTTCCATTATGAATCTTTTCAAATTGTCTTGAATCAGTGCATTGCTGAGATGAGCTAAGTCTATCAAAGTTGGTCATGTCACAATGTGGCTGTTAATGTGTACAATGTTCTCCTGGTTTTGCTCACATCCCTCAGTTCATGTAAGTCTTTGCAAGTTTTTCTGAAGTCTGTCTGCTCATCATTTCTTATAACACAACAGCATTCCATTACATTCATATACCACAACTTGTTCAGTCATTCCCCAACTGATGAGCATCCCCTCAATTTCTAATTCTTTGCTACCACTAAAAAAATTCCCCCCAAACCCTACTATAAATACTTTTGCACATGTGGGTCATTTTTCTTTTTTTTTTAAATGATCTCTTTAGGATATAGACCTAGTAGTGGTATTGTTGAATCAAAGGGTATGCACAGTTCTGTAGCCTTTTTGGCATAGTTCCAAAATGATCTTCAGAATGGTTCAGTAAGTTCACAACTCCAGAAACAAGGCATTAGTGTTCCAATTTTCCCACAACTTCTCCAACATTTTCCTTTTTGTCACATTAGTCAATCTGATAGGTGTGAGCTGGCACCTCAGAGTTGTTTTAATTTGCATTTCTGTAATTAATAGTGATTTATAGCATATTTTCATATGACTATAGATAGCTTTAATTTCTTCACCTGAAAACCACCTCTTCATATCCTTTGACCATTTATCAATTGGAGGATGTCTTGCATTCTTATAAATTTGACTTATTTCTCTGTATATTTTAGAAATGAGGACTTTATCAGAGACTCTGGCTATATATACATATATATATTTCCCAGCTTTTTTCTTTCCTTCTAATCTTGGTTGCGTGGGTTTTGTTTGTGCAAAAACCCTTTTAATTTAATGAAATTGAAATTATACATTTTGCATTTCATAATGTTCTCTATCTCATTTGGTCACAAATTCTTCCTTTCTTCATATATCTGATGCGTAAATTATTCCTTGCTCTCTTAATTTGCTTATGGTATCACCTTTTATGTCTAAATCATGTACTCATTTCAACCTTATCTTGGTATAAGGTGTGAGGACACAGCACTCTCTCCTGGTTTTCTTCCTACTTATCTGACTGCTTCCTTTCTGCCTCCTTTGCTGGATTCTCTTCCAGATCAGCCCCTCTAACCATTAGATATCCCACAAGTTTCTGTCCTGGGACCCCTTTTCTTCTCTCTCTATAAAACCTCGCTTGTTGATCTCATCAGCTCCCATGGATTTAACATCTCCACACTAACGATTCTTAAATCTACCTATCCTGCCCAATTCCTCTGCTGACCTATAATCTCAACTGCAACTGCCTTTCAGACATCTCAATCTCCATGTCTAGTGGACATCTTAAACTTAGTATGTTCAAAACAGAACTTCTCTTTTGCCTTAAGCTCTCCTCCAACTCCTACCTCCCCTATTACTGTAGAAAGCAAAACAATCCTTTCAGCCCCTCAGTCATCACGGATTCCTCACTATCCCACAACCTCCATTTCCAATCTGTTAACCAAAGCCTGTCAATTTGCAATATTTCTTGAATAAGGTCCCTTCTGTCTTTTGACACTGCCACCACTCTAATGCAAGCTCTCATCACTTCATGACTGCTCCACTATAGTGGTCTGCTGGTGGGTCTACCAGTCCTAAGTCTCTCCTCACTCCAATCCATTCCCCATCCAGCCACTAAAGTGATCATGTCACATGCCCCCACTCCCATTCAATAATCTTCAATGGCTTCCTATTGTGTCTAGAAGCAAATGCAAAATTCCCTGTTTAGCATTTAAAGCCCCTTCAAAACCTAGTCCCATTCTACATTTCCAGTCTTCATACACCTTATACCTGAAATATACTCTTGGACCCAGTGACACTGGCTTCTGGGCAATATACTCCATAAGCAACATGTATTGTTTCTCAGCTCAGGCATTCTCTCTGGTTGATTCCATGCCTGGAATGTTTTCTCTCCTCTGTTCTGTCCTCTGACTCTCTGCTTTTATTTCTCAACTAAAATTCCACCTTTTACAAGATGCTTTCCCGCACCTATCTAAATTTCCCTGTCTTCCTTCTATTAATTATTTCCTATTTATCCTGTATATAGCTTGCTTTGTATATATTTGCTTGCATGCTCTTTCATTAGACTGCAATCACTTTGAGGGCAGAGGCTATCTTATGCCTCTTTTCGTAATCCCAGTGTTTAGCACATAATGGGCATAATAAACAATTATTGATAGATTGATTACTATGTGTCAGGCACTGTGCTAAGTGCTTTACAAATATTATCTCATCCGACACACAGCTCTTTAGATAGGTGCTATTATTATTATTCTCATTTTATAGAGGAGGAGACAGATAGAGGTTAAGTGACTGCCCAGGGTTACACAGCAAGGAAGTGTCTGAGGCTGTATCTGACTTCAGTTTTTCCTGATTTTAGGCCCAATGCTGCTGTTCTATATACTGCACCTCCATCATTGGTGAACATTTAAAAATGTAAGCAGTGATCACAAAAAAACCCAGTATAGCTTTATCAAGATCATGCCACACAGTTATTAGTCCTTTAAGAGAATGCTTATTGATATAGTGTAACTAAATTTTAGCAAAACACTTGACAAATTCAAATATTCAACTATTTGTTTAAATAGTAATTGGGGTGTAAGCACCAATGGCATGCTTCTTAAATTTGCAGACAAAATTAAAGCAACAACTGGGAAGGAAAGTTTGTAACATATTGGATGAGAGTCAGTATGCAAAAAGATCCTGACAATAGAGAACACTAGGCAGAATCCAATAAGATGAAATTAATGGAATAAAAGTTTTAGATTCACATTAAAAAAAAAAAAAAAACTTTTCAAGTTCCAGATGGGGAAGGCATGGTTCAGCTGAAAAAACAGATGGGGGTTTTAAGGGACTGCAAAATCGATAGGAGACAACAGTTTAACATGGCAGCCAAAAAAAGTTAATTTGAATCTAGTCTGTATGAAGTGAGCCAGAGTGACACTCCTTTTCCTGTCTCTGACTTTGAACTGGCTATTCCCCATATCTGGAAAGCTCTTGCCTCTCTCTAGTCTGTCTCTTAGAATCCCTGGTTTCTTCCAAGATACACCTCAAATGTCACTTTCTGCAGGCAGCCTTTTTTGGTCCTACTCTCTACTCGAATCTTCCCTTCTTAGGTTACCTACCCTCCACTATGTATATGTCTGTATGTACCTATTTGTTTATATGTTGCCTTCCTCAATGGAGTCTAAGTTCTTTAAGGGCCATGATTGTTTTTACTTCAATGCTTAACACAGAGTTTTGCATACAAAAAGTTCTTTAAAAATTCTTGTTGATTGATTATGTATAGGATTAGGGAGATGATAAATTTGATGTGCTCTGCCTAGCTTAGACTACATCTATAATATTGTTTTCCGTTTTAGGCATTGCATTTTAGGAATGACTATAATAATCTGGGTAACTTCCTCTGGAGGACAAAGAAGATGGTTTTGTTCAGTTGTTTTTCCATTGTGTCTGGCTATTCATGATCCCACTTGGGGTTTTCTTGGCAAAGATACCGGAGTGGTTTATCACTTAACTTATCTAGCTAATTTTATAGATGACGAAATTTAGGCAAACATGTTTTAAGCAATTTGCCCAGGGTTACACAGATAGTAAGAGTCTGATGCAGTTTATTTTACTTTGGGATCTAATTGTTTGTAAGTTTTTCTGTACATTAAACCTGTTTCTTTGGAACTTTCACCCTTTGTATCTAATTCTACTCATTTGAGCCAAGCGGGACAACTAAAGGCATCTGTCATGACCCTTTCAATTCCAGCTCTTGTGTTTTCTAGTTTAAACATAGCTCTTTTTCAAATGATCCTCACATGGTATCAATTTGAATACTTTTACCATTTTCCTTCTTTCTTTCCCTTCTTCTTTACTACTTGTCAACCTCTTTATTGCACAAATGGAGACACTAAAGCTAGGGTTAAGTGACTTACCCAAGGTGTCGGATGTAGCAAATAACAGTGGAAACTATGTAGTTTGACCTCAAATCCTATGCTTCTTTCATCACCCCTCTCCTCTCCCCCTTAAACTTCCCTATTATTGTTGAGAAAACCACCATACTCCCAGTCCCCTGGGCACAAAATCTCTGTCATTCTCAAGTTCTCACTATCTCTGATCCCCATATTCAATCAGTTGCCAAGGCCTATCAATGTCACCTTCATGATGTCTCTCAAATATCGTTCTTTCCTCTGATACTGGCATCACTTCGGTGTAGGCTCTTATCTCTGCAATACTCTACTGTTGGGTCTTTCTACCTCACTTTTTTCCATGCTCCAATCTATCCTTCATTCAACCACCATAATTTTCATATAGCACAGATCCAACCATGTCACCCCGCCCCACTCTTCTCCATAAACTGCAAAGGCTTCCTAATCTAGTCTGGGACCAAAAACAAAATCCTTTGGTTGGCATTCAAAGTCCTTTGTAAACTGGCCCCCTCACTTCACCTTTCCAGTATTCTTTTCTTTTATCTCTTTTTTTTAATTAATTTATTTTCTTATTTACATTACTCATTTCCACGAGATTTACAAATTTTCTCCCTATCTTTCCCCCACCCACCACCCCAAAAGAGCTCTATCCCACTGTACAACCCCTCCCCCAATCTGCTCTCTCCTATGTCCTCTCCCATCACCCCTCTGACTTTCTGGTAGGGCAAGATGGATCTCCCTAACCCAGTGCCTGTATATCTTAATTCCCAGTTGCAGGTAGTTAATAATAATAATTATAATAATTATATATACATATATATTTTTAACATTTGATTATAGAACTTTAAATTCTAGATTCTTGCCCTTCCTCCCTCAACACCCTCCCCCAATGGAGAGTCAAACAATTCAATACAGGCTGTACATGTGTAGATACACAGAACATCTCCACAATGGACATATTGTGAGAGACTGGTTATATGTCCCTCCTTCTTTTTTTTTTTTT
>CM053584.1:113297995-113310260 GCA_028627135.1 Pseudochirops cupreus
TTCCTACTTACTTCTGGCTCACTGGATAATGAAGACTCCAAGACTGAGGCCCAAGATGGCGATCCAGATCCAAGCTGCTTAATGCGAGAGCACTGGCCTCAGAACAATCGCTTAGCCCTGCTGTCTGCAGGCCGTGGGCGGGAAGCTGCAACGTGGAGGAGGATGCAAAACCTCTGGCTTTTGCTTTTCCGCTCTGGAGGCCTTTTGGCCAGATGCTTTTCTCTCTTGATTTCACAGTTTCCACTGACATAGTTCTCAACACTGCTCGCAGCTGCCACTAATCCACTCCTCTCGTCTGGCCGCCCCCAGGGCTCAGCAGCGGCTTCAGGCCAGGCTGGTTTTGGTTCGCAGTGCTGATATGGTTCCTCGTAGCCAAGCTGACTTTAGTGGGAAGTATCTTTGTGTGCGTTTTGGAGTTCTAGGATTGGGTTAGAGTCCTATTTTATGGGTATTTTGGGGTGACTATGTGAGAGCTGCGATATGTTGCTGCTGCTACACCGCCATCTTGGCTCCACCCCTGCTTTCCAGTATTCTTATATCTTATTCCCTGACATAAATTTTTTCATCCAGAGACACTGGCCTCCTGGTTGTTCACAAAGACACTCCCTGTCTCATCTTCAGGCATTTTCTCTAGCTGTTCTTCATGCCTGTAATGCTCACCCTACTCAACTCTGCCTATTTATTTCCCTGGCTTCCTTGAAGTCCGAACTAAAATCCTATCTTTTACAGGAAACCTTTCCCAACTCCTCCTAATCCTAGTGCCTTCCCTCTATTAGTTTCCTATTTCTACTGGATATAACTTCTCAGAACACATGTGTTTGTTGCTTCTCCTATTAGATTTTAAGTACTTTGAGTGCAGGCACTATCTTTTGCCCCTTTTTATATTCCCAGTTCTTAGCATTGTGCTTGGAAATCAGTAGGCCCTTAATAAATGCTTTTTATTATACTGACTCACTCATTCATTCACTCTGCTAGATTACTCATTATTCTTAAAAATTGGAATGAAGTAAAATGGGTACATAATTGTATGTGGGTGAGGTATTTTACATATCTAACTTCCATGAGGTAAAGTAATGAATCATATGATGTCTTTAAGTTCTGTCTAGTTCAATGACTTCATGCCACTATTATTCATATGTTTCTAATAGGCAGGAACCATAAAAAGTTGAAAGGTGCCAAGTTCAAACAGGGCATTGTATCAGTAAAAGCTGACAAGGGTTAAAGATAATAGTTATCTTCGACCTCAGTATAAACCAACATAGGTTGAATGGAACATAAAGACTAGCCTATTCTTTTTACCTTGTGCAATAAAAATTCTAACATATTTTGGTTGCTATGATCCTGGAAGATGTAAGGGATTCTAAAATTCCCTACCACTCTCTCCCCCTGTCATACTCATCAAGCATCTCTCACAGTAAACACTATATGCTATTGTATATGGAGATAATTTAAGAGACAGTTTCATATCATGAAATATTAAATCTCTATTTGATGGTGTTTACATAAAGAACATGGTTTTATGTAACATCAAACTCCATTAGCTTGTAGTGAGTCATAGCCACTTTCTTTCAAGTTACATCTAAACAATTTTGACTGACAGTAAGAGTTTGTAGAAGTTAGTGGAGAGCATGAAAAGGAAATTAAGCAAAACATAGTAATTTAAAATTTTTTGCTTAGTCAATACTGATAAGATTTTCTATTAAAAGCTCTTGAAGACACTAAAATGCTATTTTAAACTACTATGAAAACTTTGCCTCATTCCATAAAAATAGACAAGCTAGGAGATCCAATTTAGTTTAATCTAACAAACATTTATTAAGCAATTATCTATACTGGGCACTAGGAAAAAAAAACTGCCATATTACCCAAGAGAAACAACACATATAGAAGTAAAGAAATGAAAAGTAATTGGAGGAGGGCAGAGAGAGTTAATAACTAGGATTAGGAGGCAAGTCTTTATAGAAGGAGGTGAAGTGCAGACTGAGTCATGAAGAAGTAGGATTCTGAAAAGTAAAAATGAGGTGGTGACTATTCTAGGTAAAAGCAGCTTAAGTAAAAATCTGACTAGGCTCACCATGCCCTTGTTATCCATTACAAAGCGAAGATTCCATGAATACATTCTCCTTGATTTTTACTTCAGGATAAATGTAAGGTGCTGCATTTGGATTTTAAATAAATTGTGCAAATATAGAACAGGAGAGACTGGACAAGTGAGCAGTTTATGTAAAAATGACCAAGTCATCAGAGTTAAATAGAAATGACCTGTGTGATGTGACAATCAAAAGAGGTGATGTGATAGCAGGTTAAACAGAGAAACATCTTAAAGACAGAAAGAAGCCCACTCCTTACTCTGGTAATACCATATGTGGAATTTTGTATCTGGTCTAGGGGCTATATTCTAGAAGAGTCTCTAGAAGAGTAAATTAACAAATTTACAGTGCATACAGAAGACACTGTAATGGGGACTCAGAATGTTACAAGAAGACTGTAGGAAAGGATGGAGACCATAAATTCTGATGAAGAAAAGAATTTCTATTTTGTGAAGTTCTGTCAAGTGGAAGAAAGGATTTGACTTTTCCCTAGTTGCAAATGGAAGCATTAGTACTCATAAAAGATAAACTTTTCTACAAGCAGTTAGATCTGGCCAAAATGTTATTGCCTTTCCTACAAGGTAATGGTTTTTCTGTTACTGAAAATCTCCAAGGATATTAAAGAGGGGATTCAGGCTTCAAGGAGATCATTGACATCCTTTCCAACTCTAGGAGCCCATTATTCATTGAAGGGATATCTTGGGGAAATCATAAAAAAATTAATTTCTTGACTGCTAATATATGTCAACAGCTCATTATTGACGTTACTTTTTTTTAAAAAAATGACAAAGCACTCTCTGGTTACATTAATCATGAATTAGGGAAGCAATATGGTATAGCAGAAAAAGTGTTAGAATTGATCTCAGGAGATCTAGGTTCTTGCCCTAACACTCCCACTAACAAGTTCAGTAAACTATAGGGAATCACTTAAATTCTCTGAATGTCAGTTCCCTCATTTATAAATCAGAATAATCAATGACATTTTGAGGTCTTGGCAAGCTATAATGTTACAAACATAATATTAACTGGATTGTGGATTAAGAGCTGGTAAGGTCTTTGAAGGTACCTAGTCCAACTTTCTCATTTTTAGAAATAAGAAAACTGAAGCATAGACAAGGTAGCACAGACAGGTTTTGAACCCAGGGCCTCTGAATCTCAATGGAGTGTCCTTTCTACTGCATCATACTGACATTTGGCTCCTACTTTTCGCTTTTTACTTCCTTTCACCTGATAAACAAGATGTTAAACCATGTACTACAGGGATAAATTTTGGATACGTGAAGACAATGAATCCATCAAGTTGGAATTTGTCCAAATGTCAAATGGCATGAATCGTCAGTGTTTATATCACCCTAAAAGTAATGATATCATTTCCTCTGATAACACTTAGACACTGTAGAAAAATTATGTCGCCCCTTTCAAGACTGCCATAGTCAAAGTTAATAATTATATGCAACAACTTTTAAAAGACAAAATGAATATGAAGAGGAGTAACTCTATAATAACCTAAAAAAGGAAAAAATGGAGACAGAGAGTAGCAGTTTTCCAGTTTGCATTAATTTTCCATTAAGACTTCCACTAAAGGGTGCTAAGGGTTTCCTGAGACAATTCCTTGTTTGGAGTTTTAAGGACAGTAAAACATGACTCACAGATTGACTACAGCTTGGCTTTAGTTGACATCTGGTTTAGGTTTGAGAGTCTGCAAGCTGCACAGATGTAGTCTCAATTAACCCTTTCACTGATGGTTTGATTGATGCATCAAAGTGACAGTGAATGCAGTGCTAATGATTAGCAAGGAGATTTTTTTCTTTTAATTACTTACACATTCCATACTTCTAAATAAGTGGAAATGTTCAACTTTCATGATATGGTGCTATGAGGGTTATTGCTAAATCATCTTAACTAATATTTAAGATGACAGATTTGGCATTTTTCAATAAAACAATGAAAGCACTCCTCACCACAAGCTAACATCCTTATAATATTTCACATATGGATCTGGGTTCCATCAAAAATGTCCCATCACCACCACGGTGTTTCAAAGAGTTAATGATTTGCTTAAGAGCCTTAACATTTGTAGAAACAAATTAAGTAATTTAGATATGAGAAGATACCAAGAATAAAATAGCAAAGTGTTGTAACCATGATATTTATGTAATTTCCATGTAATTAACCTATGACTATAAGAATTATTCTTCAGTGAACCCTGTGGAGATAATTAGATATATAGAAATGATCCAAGCAACAGGATCCAGTCTGTTCCAAATAGATAATAAAATCCAGAGGGGTAAGGTAAGATAAAATTTAGTGCCTATTTAGAAGGATAGGCCATTCGAACATATACCATTTAGACCAAAGTCAGGAATTTCTGAAATGATCAAGTGCCAGGTGATTTAAAAGAAAATAAAAGAAAGAAATGCCCTGTTTTTATGACTACAGACACATCCATGGGGTTATCTTACAAACCCATCCAAATCTCAGGAAAAATATTGATTGTTCCTGGAATTTTGGGATAATTCACTTTGCTAAAGGATACCTATAATAACATTATCATTATTATAATTAGGCAATTAATGTGTATTCAAAGGCTTCCTCTTTTTGAGGACAGTGGTCCCATATTAAGGATTTTAGAGACCTCCTCTGAATCCAGGAGCCAAGAAGTGATATTATTTAGATGAGGGAGACGGCACTGAACTTAGTATTTGTTTCAGGTCTGCTGATTTAGTGGTTCATTAGTGTTTATCATCAACCTATAAGAATGATTTGTGGGAGAAAAAGGTCTTAATGATTGAGAAAATTGTTCACAAAAGGTAAAATTTATCTTTTGTTCTAAAAAAACAAAATGTTTTGCCTTTTTTTTAGAGTCCCAGGTGCCCCACCACTAGCTTGAAGCATTTTCTGATTTGCTGCCCCACTTCATTCATAAGCATCAAAATGAAACTGAACACAAAATCTAGTCAAAGCAATGCTGCTCAGAAATTGTGTCAGCTTTGCTTTGCTGAATTTGTAAGATGAGAGCAGAAAGTTATAGTGGGGCCATGTAAAACAAAACAAAAACAAAAAGAAACAAAGTAAGGGAGAAAAGGTGAAAGGGGGCGAAATAAAGTAGGAGTTAGGGACCGCATCTGTAACTTCACTGAAATAGGAATTTCTGATGGAAGAAATGCCTTCTGCCAATGTAGGTCAACAACCTATCAGAAATATATTCTTCGAGAGTTGCCCAAATAAAGCCTTGAGACATTAAATGACTTGCCAGGGTCACACAGATATTATATCAGAGGCCGGACTTGAACCCAGATCCTCCTGGCTACAAGGCCAGCTCTCCATTAAAAGGGAGGAAAAAAAAAATCATAATAAAGAGATTTTGTTTTTAAAAGAGGAAATACTTTAAATGAGTTTGGATTCTTTAGCTTGGAAATAAAAAAGGATAAAAAGAAAACTTCATTTTCTTGAAGAATAAAGTAAGACAAGAATGTAAGAATATAAACTGATGTAATACTAGCTATAGAATCAGAAGTCTTGAGCTGAAGCCTGGCTTTGACATTTACAAAACATGTGATATTGGGTAGGTCCCTCCTCTTTCTGTACCTCAGCTTCCTTTAGTATAAAATGAGCTCAATACTACCTGTACCCTCAGGATTGGTTGGGAAGAAAGTTTCCCTTCACTCCAAACTTTAAAGTATTATCTATTCATATTTTCTCTTTCTTTCTCTTTCTCTCCTTCTCCATATATAAATGTATTCATATATACATACACACACATATACATACGCATACATATACACTCTCACAGCCTTTTGCTTTCCTATATTTTTTCTTATGTCCATTCTTAGACAGTAAGGAGTCTGTCTGACTTACCAGGAAGGTAGAGGAATTCTGAGTTGACAGGAAGACTACATTTTTTTTATTATATTCTAGCTATTCACACAAAAAGTAATTGGTTAAAACTTAAACAAAGGAGTGGTGCCTTATTATTCTTCAAAATGATAAATAGTTGAGATAACAATAATTGGAATACTTATAATTGAAGATACATAAGAAAAAGGGAAAAAAAACTCAAAAAGACCTAACAAAATGACAAAGAAAGGGGATCCGTCATTCAGAGTGATGTGTTCTGTTGCAAAAGAATGTAACCCCATGGTGACAGAGTTATTCATTATGTGTGGTGAAGTATTTACACTCTTTTTCTGTGATGTGCTAATGCTAGGTCTCCATAGGAAGGAATCCTACTGAAGTGAGTTAATATTAGCATGTACATTTTGGGGAAGAATTTTGCAAAGTAAATATTACAACCAATGTCAACTTTCAAAATGAAATATAAATGGCAGAGAATAACTAATTTTCTTTCAATAATCAGTTTTGTTTTTATAAAGCAGCAGAGACATTGAGACATAATTAGAAAAAATAAAGAAGTATATTTTGCCTAAAGACAAAGCTTGAAGTTCTCTTGCCAATATGGTTCATTGACAGCCTGATAAATAGCGGATAAATGACCAGAAACTTGCTCCCCCCTTCACAAATGCCTTTGTTCCACAAGCAGAACTACCTCTGAAGTCAAAAGGAGTTCAAGACATTCATGGTATGGAAGAGCCTAAGACGGGATGAATATTTTTGGATTAATAAACTAAAACAGAAAAAAAATCTGAGAAAATCTGTTACATGATGCTTGCCTTACTGAAGTAAATCAGGTAATAAAGGTGAAGCAGTTTTTATAAAGAACAATGTGACTGGCATATATCCTTATTGCATAACTTTTTTCTTTGTGTTCAAAAAAAAGAAAGCATTCCAATTATTTTAAGAATGAAATTGTGCTGTGTCTCAGTAATGAATACACACACACACACACACACACACACACACACACACACACACTTTCTAAGTGCAAGTCTAAATTTGCTCTTTGTTTCATAAATTGAAGACCATCAGTGAACATCAAATCTAAAGTAGTCGTTTCCACAGAAATCCTTAATTTGGTTTTGAAAATAAATCCAACTAGCCAAAATTAATTGAAACAGAGTAAAAATCTAGTTTTGCCAAAAGGACCAGACTAAAAACATAAAAAGAACTATTTCTGGATGGCTGCTTTCTAATAATGTTCTTTTAACTTTAGGTGGTCTTAAAGACAAAAATTTGTTAGACTAAAGAAAGATAAAGTCAAATAGTCCACACAAAATTCTATGTGGCAGAAAAAAATCAGGTAAATTTAATAGAGGGTGACAGGAGTCTCAACAAAGTTTATAACCCTTTCTAAACATCCAGAATTCATAAACTTTTTGAAACACATTATTTTCAAACCAATAATTCCAATCTTTTGGAATTACTTCAATACTTCCTAACAATTCCAATAATTCCAGTGGGACACAGAGTATGGAGGGCTAGATGTGAATTTCCATCTGGCTTTTGACTCTTAAATCTTTAGAATTATAGGTTATCAAAGAGTTACCCATTTACATTAACAGAGAGGTAGCTTCCATTCAGGAATCTCTTACGTCAATTAACTCATGTTCTTAACCCTTGACCCCCAAAACACTTCATATTTGAAAATTCCAATATCCCCATTACTTCAAGATAACTCCAAAGAATATCAATAAATATTCTGACTCTTCCCAAACTTTGTAAGAATAGATTTTCACAGAATATATTTAAAAATCTTAAATATCACATATGCTCTTATATGTCTTTATTCAAGGTGAACAGAAAGAAAAGGCTTGTGTTAGCTTATTTCCTGCCTGAATGATTAGGATCAAGTACTCTTAAGTTACAAGATGACCAATAATCAAAAAAAAAATGAAGATCTATTGGGCCAACCAGCCTCACATTTTATGTGCCTTTTCACAGATGCAATTGTAGTAGTATTGAGGTGAGGAAAGAAAGGACATTAACTCTTGAACAATATCAACATTAATGTCCCGGGAGTTTCAATAACAGAGAGAATGAGGAAAATAAGGGTAAGACAAAGGATACTAAAGTAATCCTAAAATAAGTTAAATTCAAAATACATCCACTGAAATTCAGCCAGGATATGCGCATGGATCCAGATGGTAGAGTACTTCATAAATGATATGAAAAAATTTGTGCAGTCATTTTTCAGTCATGTCTGACACTTTTGTGACCCCCTATTTGGAGTTTTCTTGGCAAAAATATGGAATGGTTTGCCATTTCTTCACCATTTGAGGAAACTGAGGCAAACAGGGTTAAGTGATTTGCCCAGTGTCACATAACTAGTATGTGCCTGAGGCCAAATTTGAACTCAGGAAGATGAATCTTTCCTGACTCTACATGTGGAACTCTATACACTACACCACCTAGCTATCAAGTAAAAACTGTTATGGCTCAACATATGGGATTACAACTGAATGCAAAAAACAAAAAAATAGAAAAATCCCAGACAGATTACATAGAAAAGGCATTTTAGAGAATTAATACCTTCCTATGGTGTTGCTGAGACAAGCAATTCAGCAACCAAAAACATCTCATTTGAGCAGCATACTAGGGGAAAAAAAAGTTATATGATTATTAAATGTTTTGATCAATGACAGCAAAATCAGATAACAGAATAGCTGTCCTCACCCTTCATTCTGATATGGTAATTTTCCACTTAGAAAATAGGAGCATTTCTCTTTCAAAAGAGAAGGTGGACCAAAAAAGATCAAGTGACCCAGGCATTTCAGATGTTAATGCCAACACAAGCTACCAGCAACATTCCCGGAAACTTAGGGCTAGGGTGGGGGTGATTGAGGAAGTCAGTCAAGTCACCCTACCCTACTCAAAATGGGTGAAAAGAAAATTTTTCTATCTTAAAGAGGTAAAAACAACTAACCCATATCAATTATAGATTTTAGTTTTTATTATTATAGTCAAAACTCCTTTCTAAAAGCTATTTAATCCTGGCTGAAAAATCACTCTCATTTGATAATCTTGGGGGGAAAAGCACTGGTGGGGACTCAGTCTGATGAAATTAGAGAATCACCTCTGACTCTTCAGTAGTATCCCTTAACCTCTGTTGGATAGATGTAGCTTTGTACCAGGACTAGAGGTTTGTGAGTGGAAGCTCAGATAAAGATATTCACATAAGGGGAGCCCCCTTTATGTGTGCTTATACTAGCTTAAAAGGTTGAAACATAGGGAGTAGAAAATTATTAAGGGTTATTTTCTCCAACAGAGACTTTCATATCAATTGTTTATTGTGTTTTGGCAGCTGGCAATAGGAATTTCTTTGAAGAATAGGCCCATTACCCCATTAGGAAGGCATGGCTAAATTTCAACACACACCAATTTACTTACTATGTTCTTTGGGTCATGGTAAGGGTATGAAAACTTCCTTTACATTCTTCTACATAACATTATATCTAGCATTCAAAGCCTTCTTCCCCCACCCCCCACTCACAGTACCCCACTCTCATTCAGGCCCTTGTTAACTTACACTTGGGTTATTGCAATGGCTTTCTAACTGGTACCCTTGCCTCAAGTCTTACCCCCCTCCAATTTTCTCCCAATTTGAAAAAAGTGATTTTTCCAGAAGTTCAGATTTATGTCACTCTCCAACCCTTCCAAATCAGTAAATTTAAATGGATTCCTATTATTTCTAGGATCAAATACAAATAAATACCTCTGTTAGACATTTAAAGCTCCTTATCATCTAGGTCCATCCTACTTTTCCAGGCTTATTTCATGTTACTTCCTTTCACACTATGGTGAAGCCAAATTACTACATTGTTGTTTTTCTCACAGGGCAGGCAATCTCTCATCTCAATACCTTTGCACTGAATGTCTTTTCTCCCTGGAAAACACTCCTTCCTCAAGTCTGCTTCTTGAAATTCCTAGATTCCTTCAAGACAATTCAAGGATCACCTTTTGCAGGAGGCATTTCTTATTTCTCCCTAGCTACTAAAACCTCTACTTCACCCAAGGCTACCTTGTACCTATTTAGCAGAGGTTCCCCAATTTATTTGGCCCAATGCTCCCTTTAAATAAAAAATACTCAGTGCACCTCTGGAAATCTTTCTTTAACTCTTTAATATTTCTTTTTGAAATTTATGTAATTTCAAAAAAATTAATTTTTTTTAAAATGACATCTTAAATTTAAATTTGTGTTTTTTTCTTGCATTGCATTTTTAATGATTCAATGTTATGTCATATAACCATATAGTATTGTCTTGTAAACAAGTTATTACACCTACATATTCCTGATGCATGCTGGACTTCCCAACAATGTGCCAAATGCTCAGCTGCCAACACTTGCTTGTTAAGACCTGTTGAAGGACTTGACCACTAATGGGTAATAAATTGCATTTTGTGTTAATTTGGAAAATAATGTAACCACTAAGACATTAACTCTGTTAAAAACAAATGAAATTTGTATAAATGGTTTTTCAAAATTCTCTTCTCCTCTTTCCTTTATACTTCTACTGCTCCCTTGTTGTTATTCAAAGCCTCACAATTGCACCCAAGGCTACTACCACCCCCTGGATCATCCCAGCACTCCCCAGGGGGTAGTATCACTCACTTTGGGAACTTCTGCTTAGGATGCTATTTTTATATGAACCTACACATTTTTTTTTTGCAGATCATTATTTCCTTCATTAGAGTGTAAGTTTCTTGAGATTAGAGACTGTTTCGCTTTTGTTTTTATAAATCTATTGCCTAATATCATGCCTGGGCACATCAGGTGATAAATAAATGTATGTTGATTGACTAAAGTACAGTGATGGTCACATTAATATTTTGTCCCACATATCCTACAGACAAATCAAAAATTGCTCCAGAGGTGGTACTTTGTATCTGTTTATAGGAGAATAATTTTGCCTAAAACTCAAGCACAGAACTCATTACTAGCAACTATATGAAAGGATCCTTTTTTCTTTTCATAGTACATAGTCAAGGAGTGACCAGAATAAGAAAACAGTACCTAAATCAAACTCTAGGAAAATGAGTCATGAATGTTAACAGTGCTGAGATAAGTCGGTCACCATTCTAAGGTTCTTAAATTCAGTTTTAAATTATTCTTTAATGTATAGGTAGGGTAGCCTATTCCTCTCTACTCATAATGAATCATATAATATTGAAGTGGATATGTACCTTAAAAAGTACCTAATCCAATGGCCTCATTGTAACAGATGAAGAGACAGAGACATAGGGATCTTAAATACCTAAGAGATATGTAGCTCATGGCAGAGCTCAGACTAGAATCTGAGTCTCTGTGATCTAATGTAAATTCTTTCTTTCTTTTTCACTAATAATCATATGAATATGAATATGGATATCAATAATAATATGAAATTAATAAGATCCAAGGGGAACTCAAAAGGCCCTCTATAAGCAATATCCACATGAACTCAGCCAACAATGTTATCAAAGGAGCACGAATAATGATTGAGCCACACAGATTTGTTTACAGAAAAAGAGGGGTTCATGATAGTAACCCAAGTCATTGCACTTAACAAAATATTAGAGAAAGGTTATCTTTAGGAAGACTAAGACTGATAAATCAATGAAGATTATGCAAGGAAATGGTAGAAACTGCAACCTACACACAAGATTACAAAAACTTTTTACAAAATAAAGGTGACAAAAATTTGGCACCTACTGAAAACTTATAAAAACATGATCAAATAGCTAGAATAACAAATTATACAACAGATGGTCACTGTCCTTTATAAACTAACATATGACAAATCCCATATTACAACTAAAGACACCTAAATATCTTTGAGATTTCAACAAGTAAACTGTGCTAAAACTGAAATATCATCACATACAAAACTATTGCTCATTATCACCTGTTCATAACATAAATTCAAAAACTGAAATGAATGAAAAACTGTCAAAATATAGAATTTAAGAGGAAGAAATCAAAACCACGTGGAGACAAGAATAGGTACATATTCTCTCATCCATCCTGTTTGCTACTGGAGTTGTGTTTTGGTAATGGAATTTGGAGATGCCCCTGTATTGGCTTGGCTTTTGGGTTGGGTGTTAAAACCCAGAGCTTGTGAATCCCACTTGTGGGATGGACTTGTTGACGTGAGGAGAGAGGGCTGAACTGGGAGGAGCCATGAATTGGGAGAGAGGCCCAAGCCTAGAGAAGGCCAGAAGGACTTTGGGAGAGCAGTATCCAGTATTGTGGAGCCTGAGTTGCTGAAAGACTGCTAAGAGTCCGTTGGAACTGCCACTTG
>CM053584.1:113310360-113373324 GCA_028627135.1 Pseudochirops cupreus
CTGTTTTGATGTTGTTTTGCCAGATTCACCTAATGGTGAAGGACAGTGCTGCTGTTGTAGAGGTTCTGGAACCTGGCAGTTGGTTCAGAAGCCCTGAAGGAGGATTTTCTTGTGGTACCTGCACAGAAATCCTGGAAGAGGGCCTTGCTGATGTTTTTAGGGGTTCTGGGACTGTTCTACAGGCAGAGAGTGACTTGATGAGGCCACTGGCTATTGCTTTGTTGAGCCTTGTCTCCCCAGGAACTGAGATTGCTGAGGGCTTGCCTTGAGTGAAGATGAAGGAGGGCCCTTTCCTTGGGTATTCAATGCTGAATTTAACCTTGTAACTTAAGGATGGATGGCCTTTTGTGTTCTCCTGACCCTCTTGAGATTCAGGGGTGGGAAGCCTTTGAGTGATTGACCAAATGAATGCACTTTGTTTGTGGTTGGAGACTAATCTCCATTTGAGAAAGACTTTTGACTGACTAAATGAATGTATTGTCTAGGGGTGGAGTAGTACCTGGATTGAATTGAGAACTTGCTAAAGGAACAAGTTACACTGTATTTTGACTTTTTCTGTTCTGTAAATGTTTGCTGAATAAATGGGGTTTACTATGCTGGTAAACTGAACCTTGGAAGTTGCCTTTGCTTGGCATTACAAGTTGTCTCAAAAATTCATTCAAAAACCCTATACAAGAAACCTAACATTTCAATACTTTTATTTAATTACAAATGGACATTATTTTATAAACTTGTGTGATAATTCATAGAATATTAAACACAAAAGGCTAAAAATTATAGGATAGTGACTTGTCCCTGGATAGCTCCTACCTGAAATATGTTGAAGAGGATTAAAAGAATGAAATATTAATAATAATAATAGATGATACATATATCACTTTAAAGTTTGCAAGGCACTTTACATATATTATCTGATTTGTACCTTACAGTGGCCTTGTGAAACAGATAACACAGGTGCCATAACTTTTCCTGATTATTTATTTCTGAACAAACCTAACTGCAGATAAATGAGAGTAAATCCATAGCAGCATAATCAGAAAGCTGAAGAGACTTGAAACTATGCCATAAAAAGATCAGAGAAGATGGCACTGTTTCTTAGTAATTACATGATTTGGGACATTACACTTAATTTTTCTGAGCTTTAGTTTCCCCATATATAACATGAGGGGTTTAGTTAGAGATGATCTCTGAGTTTCATGCCAGTTTTAAATCTATGATCCAATGATATGACAACTGTCTTTAAGATTATAGAAAAGGATTAGGTTTATTTTGCTTTACCCAAATAATCAGGCATGATGAAAAAAATACAGAATTTAAAATCTCAAGACAGTTGTCATATAATAATTTATTCCAGTCAAATGGAAATAGGCACTGTAAAGTCGAATGATTCAACCACTTCAGGTTATTCTTTATTTGCACTAATTGAGACCTAACTATATATTCAATGATTGTTGTCCCTTTATAGTGGTTACATTATTGATGTTATTTCTCAATATCTTTTAATAGTTCTTTTAGTATTCCTGTAAATGACTGAGGCATATTAAGACAAATATTTTTTGTTTTAGAGAATATATTTAATGTTTGGAAAGAGTAAAAAGTCAACTGCATAAATATTGGTCAATAAGGAGAATGATCAAGCTATATAATTCTCTTTTTGGTTAAAAGGTAGGTGTGATTACAAGTTATAAGACTGTTACCAGACAGTTCTAAGACTGAGCTTTTTATGTGGATCACAAAATGATTCTTAATATAATTTAAAGAATTTGAAAAAAAAATTGAGCAATGATGGCAAAATTCAAGTATGGATATGGTCCAAATGTGACTCATTAGAAGGAAAGAATTTCTTGAAGGGATTTCCTTCCTTCCTCTCTGTCTGTCTCAAGTCCTTAGCAAAGTTCCTAACAGAAAATGAAGCTTAATAAATGCTTGTTGTCAAGAATAGAAGGGAAGCGGAAAGCTGGGAAACAATTTTATAACTAGTACCTGTGATAAAGGCCTCATTTCTAAAATATATAGAGAAATGAGTCAAATTCATAAGAATACAAGTCATTCCTCAATTGATAAATGGTCAAAGGCTATTAACAGGCAGTTTTCAGAGGAATAAATTAAAGCTAGTTATAATCATATAAAAATGCTCTGAATCACTATTTTTAGTGAAATGCAAATTAAAACATCTCTGAGGTAACACATAACAACTTTCAGACTGGTTAACATGACAAAACAGGAAAATGAAAAATGCTGGAGATGTGGAAAAATCGGAACACTAATGCATTACTGGTGGAGTTGTAAATTAATCTGGAGAGCATTTTGGAAGTATGACCAAAGGGCTACAAAACTGTGCAACCCAGCAATACCACTTCTAGGTCCATATCCCAAAGAGATCATAAAAAAGGGAAAAGGACTGAAATGTACAAAATATTTATAACAATTTTTTTTGTGGTGCAAAGAATTGGAAATTGAAGGAATGCCCATCAATTGGGGAATGGCTGAACAAATTGTGATATGCATATGCATATGTGTATGTATATATGTGTATATATGTGTATATATGTGGGTGTATGTATAAGTATACATATATGTATATCTATGTATGGATACATATATGCTATAAGAAATGATGAGCAGAAAAGAAATTTCAGAAAACCTAGACTTACCTGAATTGATGCTGTCAAGTGAGCAGAACCAGTAGAATATTGTACACAGTAACAGCAACATTGTGAGATGACCAACTTTGATAAACTTAGCTTTTCTCAGCAATGCAATGATCTAAGACAATCCCAAAAGACTCAAGATGGAAAATGCTATTCACATGCAGAGAAGCAACTATAGAGTCTGAATGCAGAACAAAGCATGCTCTTTTCTTTTTTGTGGTTGTTTTTGGTTTTTCTTTCTCATGGTTTTTCCCTTTTGTTCTGAATCTTCTTTCATAAAATGACTAATGTGGAAATATGTTTAATATGATTGTACATGTATAGCCTATATCAGATTGCATGCCATCTTGGGGAGGGGGCTGTTAAGGGAGGGGAAGCAACTTAGAACTCAAAATCTTATAAAAGTGAATGTTAAAAACTAAAAATAAATAAATATATATATATATATATATATATATATATATATACATATGCTTATTGTATTGATGTATGAGACAGAGTAGCTTTATTTTTAAAATTCACTACCTTGTTTCATACTATTCCAATAACCTGCTTCCATACTTCAGATGAACTGTGATCTGATCAGTGTTCGATGTTGCCTTTTAAACCTGTGTGATTCTTGTCCATATCTATCCATAATACCCCTGCTTCCCCATGGCAGAGTCCACTCAACCTGTTAGATGCCTTTCTCTAAATTTCTATTTTTTAGGAGGAGAGAGGCAATTAGGGTTAAGTGACTTGCCATGGGTCATACAGCTAATAAGTATCTGGGGTCAGATTTGAACTCAGGTCCTCCTGACTGCAGAGCTAATGCTCTACCCACTAAGCCACCTAACTGTCCATTTTGTAGATACTAGGATAACATAGTAGCTGTACATTTATCTTTCTTTTGCTCTTACTACATGTATACTCCATTTGTCTATTTCTTAGATACCTTTTATGCCATTTTTGACATAGGAGTCATAACTTATAATTAATTTATACCTATCACATATTTCTCAATTTTGCAGTTTTTTTCTTTAAAAATTGTGATAACCCATGATTTGGATCTCTAAAAAAGATACCAGTATTTAATAAGATGATTTCTTTTTAAGGATCAACATGAGATTATTCAAAGTGTGCAATTTCTCAAATGCAATCCCATCTACTTTCTTCTTTCCTATTCAGTTCTGGGTATTCTCATTCTAGATCACTGTCCATCTTCAGTGTCTAGCCAAGATATATGTACTGAAGGAATAGTTCAATAGGCTGTCTATAGGCAACAGCTTCGTAAACTATGGGTCTCGACCCCATATCAGGTCACAAAATAATTGGCAATAGTAAAAGGTTTTTGAATGCTCCACAATCAAAAATTAATAAAAAAATCAAACACATAATGAATCCAAGGTCTTTCTGCCCATGCTGCAACACGCAACTTCAGCAACTTCACTACAGCCTTGATTCTGAACACAAAGCACGGGCACTTTGTACTGTGCATGCCTTCAGGCCATGCAATGCCAAGGAATGCTGCCCAAAGACCAAAAGGGGTCATGAGTGGAAAAAGTTCAAGAAACCCTGGACTCTATAAAACTATATATTTATTTGGACCATAGACTGATTGACTTCCTGACTTATTCCTTCTTCCTTCCTTCCTCCTTCCCTCCCTCCCTTTTTCCCTCCCTCTCTGTCTCTCCCTCCCTCCCGCCTTCCCTCACTCCCTCTCTCTCTCTTTCTCTGTCTCTCTCTCTGTCTCTCTCTCTCTCTCTCTCTCTCTTTTTTTCCTGTATGTACTATTAAGTCAAACTCTATTGAATGGTAGCAAATCTCATTTGGACCACCTTTGGGCTACCTTCTCTCCTGGAACACCACTACAACCTTAATGTTACCTCCCTGTTCAGTGGCTCCCATTCATAACCTGCCTCCTTCCTACCTTTTCAGTCTTCTTACATCTTATTTCCCCCAATATACTCTACATTCAACTGATACTGGCTACTTTGCTACACTTCATCTCCTGACTTTGAGCATTTCTCCTGGCTGCCCCCTTTCCCCTAGGTTTGGAATTCTTCCACTATCTACATCTTTTAGCTTCCTTGGTTTCCTTCAAGTCCCAGCTACAACCTCACCATCTTACAAGAAGGCTTTCCCTACCCACCTTGATGCTAATGCCTTCATTCTATTATCTCCAATTTGTCCTGTTTATGGCTTATTTTTACATAACTATTCACATGTTGTTTGCCTATTGTCCCACCCACTAGACTATATGTTCTTTGAGTTCAGAGGGTCTTGATTTTTACTCTGTATCTTTAGCACTTCACATAATGTATACAGCCTATAGTAGGTTCTTAATAAATTTTTGACTGATTGACCCTGGAGGGTTCTGAGGTTTGATGCTAGGCAAACAGAAGAATTTGGGAGACCGTACCACCTACAGAATAACTCTGCCATGGACATTATCTACCACTGTTTTAGTCACCCTTGGCCAGGAAACGTCTCCCCGTTTTATGCCTTGCCTAATAATAATAAATTAGTAGCAAACAATGCTGATGTATTATATTATCTGTAAAAGAATGTGCATGATTTAAACACATGCATTAGAGCTAGATTGTTGAAAATGATCCTTTAAGGTTCTATTTTAATCTACTGAATTAATTTAATCTCCCTCCCACCCCTGTCCTGCTGTTTGCCTCAGTTTCCTCACCTACAAAATGAGCTGGAGAAAGAAATGCCAAATCACTGTGGTATCTTTGCCAAGAAAACCCCAACTGGGATTATACAAAATCAAACGTGACTGAAAAAATGACTCAACAACTTATAAGGAGGGAGGAGAGAAAAGGGAACAAAAAAGGGAAATATATATAGTGAACTGAGCAGGACACTGGGAGGTAAAATGTTTTGCCAAAGATCACATAGCCAGTGTATGTCAGAAGCAGGATGTGTCAAAGGTGACACATGAACTTATGTCATCATGCCCCTAATTCTAGTTTTCTAATTATTAATACCATGCTGCCTCTCAAAGTAAAATTGCTGAATGAAAAAAATATTTTATTAATTAAATTGATGAGGAGGAATAGGAGGAGGAGATGTGGAAACTAATGAAGACAGAGGTAAGTGACTTAACTAGGGTCACACAACTATTAAGTATTTGAGTCTAGATTTGAACTCAGGTCTTCCTGACTCTAGGTCCAACATGCTATCCACTGCTCTACTTACATACTTATTGTTGATACCCTTGAGATTATGTAATGTAAGTTCTTCCAGCAGAATGTAAGATTCTTAGAAGCAGGGACTTGTTTCTCTTTGGTATTTATATTCCTCCCTACTGAGAACAGTACATGTAATATAGCAGATGTTTTGTAATAAGCTTGCTGTTAAAAATTAGTATTTATATAGCAATTGAAGGTTTGCAACACACTAAGTACAATTAAGTCATTTGATCTTGACAACAACTCCATGAGGTAGATGGTATGATTATTCCATTTTACAGATGTGAAAACTGAGATTGAAAGAGGTCAGATGATTTGCACAAGGTCACCCAGTAAGTTTCTGAGGCACAATTTGAACTCAGTTCTTTCTGACTTCAAGTCTCACTTTGTATATGTTGCATCATCTAGCTGTCTCAATAAATGTTTGTTAAGTTGAAATGAATCATACTTCCTTAAAAGATTTTTCTAGAGATGGCAAGTAGGCAAATGAGTGATTGGTGCTGTCTTGATCACCTTTTGTCAGTGGTAAAATTGTCTGATTGTTTCCCCACTGATTGGCATCTTCCCCTCTTTCACCTCTCTTGAGGATTGTCACTCACTCCATCAATGCCCTCAGACTTGTGTCACCCCCAGCATGGCCTTGTCTGTACATACTCAGTCTGTTCCAGCTGCTCTTCCAGGCTTTCTGTTCTCTCTTTTCACTCCCATTTCCACATGCAGCACATTGAGGACAGAGGTGTCAGAGTCCAAATGTGGTGGCTCCACTGTCATTGAAGAAAATAGAAATGTTGACAGATTGCTTCCATTTTTTCATCTGTTTGCTGTCGTCATTCAAATGTCATCTTTCAATGCTCTTGGGATGATCTGGTTTAACTGATGCCAAGCTTTCTTGTAGATCCATATCCTCATTGTCTCATGAAGTAACACAGCTCATAATCTTCCCCTTCCTTCCACATTATATTTTGTAAATGAGTTTCTACTTTAAATCAGAATAGTAACGTAATACAGTCCAACCAGAATTACATTTTAGAAGATTAGGAACTGTTTAACAGATTTATCCCTTATGGAAAACTCAGATCATATGTAGACAACTTTAGATATAAATGTGGACTGGGGTTCTCTTGTAGAAATAGGATTTATACATCAAAAAAGTTGAGATTAATGCCATCAACATGATCTTGCTCATCATTATTATTATTACTATTTCTGGACCAATTTGCACAATGTGATGAAATGCTTTTTTTATTGCTGTTAGGAACATTTTGGTTCCTGAATCCTTCCGTGATTAAAAAATAATCTCTAAACCCAGAGAGATTTAAATAGTATCATTTACATAATGAAAATGATAAGGTTCTTAAGAGATCAAAAATGTGAAACAATAAGAAAAATAATTTGGTGAACTCTCTTCTCGGCTTCAGTTTTAGTAGATCTGGTATTGAGACAGAAAATTACATGACACAATAGGAAAGAAAAACTACCCTGGAGACACGAGGTCTAGTTAAGATTCTTCTAATACCAAACACTGAGGAGGGCTCTTCCATCTCTCAGTCCTAGTTACCTCATCTTTAAAATGTGGGAGCTGGGCTAGATGTCAGACAGAGACTTCTTGTATTTTAACAGTAAATGGGTGTATTTTTAGTCACTTTATGGTAATGTTTTGTTTTCCTCTTCTAAAATGGTTTGGAGGTCAGCAAAAGATTTTTGTTATCAATAAATATTTCATTGAAGCCTGTCAAAACACAGGCTTTTATTAGATGCTTTAAAGATGCAAATATTTCTTCAACAGAAAATGATGCAACTAATGGAATCAAAACATACATGTAAGGCAGCTAGGGAACAATAGGTACTGGTAACATAATTTCTTGACTCTCTGTACATGTTGAATTGATTTAAGTCATGTGACAAATACTATAATTTCTACCCTAGAATGATACTGGTACAGAAGTCATCACTTGACATGACTGCATCACAAAAGGCTGCTGACAGTCAGGAGAGATCAAAAGCAGATCAGGTTGCTTAACACACTACATGTCACTGAATTCAGAAAGACAAGGCTGAGAGCCCCAGAGAGTTACAAAACCTGGAGGCAATTGTAGGAGCAAACACAGTGGGTGCATTAAAAAGATCCTAAACTGGGCTTCAGCCTTTCCTGTATTAAAATGTCTGGTACCTAACACAGTAATACTTGGCCCTCCACCATTGGAAAAAACAGTCTAAGTATCTGTGCAGAAAACTGAAAAATGATCAACTCTACATAGTGTGATTTAAAATCATGTAGTGCCCTTACAATCTGCATATATCTATCACTATAATTTCTATTTCTTTATTTAAAAATATAATTCGATTTTCAAGAATATGATGAAGACATGCAACTTAGTTAGAATTCCATAAAATTACTAAATTTATTCCACAGAAGGATTTATATAGCTTCTAACACAGGAAAAAAAAATAATTCATAAGTAGCAATTAATGGAAAAAATAAATAGCCAAAGGCTAAATCTATACTTGCACAAATGTGTTTATTAATGTGCTATTCTGACAAAAAATTCTGTGTGCATTCCATTCAAAATTCCAGGAAGTTATGAAATGAGCTTTTAAAGGTTGTTTTTTTTCTCTTGAGAAAAGAGAGATATCAGTAAAAGCATAAGACTGTGCCTTGTGGTAGGATGGGATGATGATAATGGAAGAATTAAGAAGGTAGAACTGCTCAGTGTATTTTTTTGCTTGTTTTCTCTAGCAAAGAAAACAATCTTTGAACTAGAAAAACTAGAACAAAAATGACTAAATGGGAATGGAAACCCAGGGTAAGCAACACGAGAGGAAGAACATTTAGCTGCTCTCGATGACTTCAATTTCCCAGGCACATAAAAAGTACATTTTGTCATATTTGATTCTTGTGCCAGTGTCAACCAGTTTTGAATGATTATGGAGAATCAAACCAAGAATTGCTGAAACTGGATAAGCCAAATGTTGTCCCAGTTTTTTGTTTCTTTTAATGGGGGGAGGAAGAGACTAGAGCTTGTAAACTATAGATCAGTGAACTTGAATTTTATTCTTGGGGAAAAAAATTCTAGAATTTATTATTGAAGAAATGACTAGTAAATATGTTGAAAACAGAGTGATTATAGCAGGAAAACAATGAGCATAGCTTCATTAAGAACAAATTATTTTAGATTAATGACTTTCTTTTATGACAGAGTGATTAGATAAGTATATCAGGGTTACTTATATACAGTTTACCTTGATTTTAACAAAATTTTTTATAGTCTCTCATGGTATCTTATGGGAAAGATGACCAGGAAATAATATAGAAATGTTCACTTAGAACTGGTTGAATAGGTAGACCTAAAGAGTAGTTGGTTAATAGCTAAAGTCTACTTGGAAGGATATCTGCAGTGTAGTTCCCCAGAGAACTGCTCTTGGTCTTATGCAATTTAATCTTTTTATTACCTCTTCCACTGAATGCATAGGTGGCAGGCTTATTTAAATTTTCAAATGACAAAATTTGGGAGGTATAGCTAACAGATCAGATGATAGGTTCGAGATTCAATCAATCCTAATCAATCAATTAACATTTATTAAGCAGCTACTTACTATACAGCAGGCACTGTATTCAAAAAAGAATTAGAACCTAGAATGTTGAAAAAAATCTCAAGTCTTACATCTGATTTCAAGCTATTAATTAAACAAGAAAATAAGTGTAGGAGATAAGATGAGGTAATTGCTCTGACACAGAGAAAAAGATTTGGGTTTCTTAGTTATCTGGAAACTCAATCTAAGTCAGTTCTATATGATGAAAGCTAATGAATATTGACCTTAAAGTGTGTTATTTAAATGTTTTATAATTCTGTCAACTCAGTTTAAAAAAAAGTCTCTAAAAAAGGACAAAAAAACCCCAGTAAACATGTATTATACACACCATTTACTCTTCTAAGAACACAAAAATTAAAAATGAAATAGTCTCATCTTTTCTATTCAGGACTTTATAATCAATTTGGGGATACATGATATATCTATAAAGCAGCATAGAATAAGGTAGAGGCACTAAAGTACTCTAATAATATTTGGGAAGGGTTGGCTCACTCAGACCTTGAGGCGAGGGAGAGGGAAGATTTCAGAAGACTTCATGGAATTGATTTGGATTTTGAAAGAATAGGTAGAGATAAGGTAGAAAGACATTAGTCATTGACATGGTAGTCTATTCAAAGGCATGGAGATAGGTGATTACAGGATGAAATTGAAACACAGCAAATAGTTCAGTTTTGCTAGAATTCTGCCAAAAAATAATTCTGAATAAGGCCACATAAGCAGATTGAAGTCATACTATCTCAAGCTAACATCCAGTATTTAGCAAAGTGTCTGGCAAAGGGGAATCTCTCAATAAATGCTTGTTGAGTAGAAAGTTTGTGTTGAATCTTAGAGCTTATGCTCCCATTTCTATGAGATATTCTCGTAATATTTTAATCTAATGTCCTGTGACCTTTTTCTTACCTTCCTGCCAACACAAAAGGCATTCAGAGACAGAGTGGAGGGAATGGATAGAGGACTAGTAGGCCTTGAGTCAGGAAGATCTTGATTAAAATCTAGCCTCAGGCATTTATTAGCTATGTGACCCTGGGCAAGTCACTTGACCTCTGTCTGCCTCAATTTGCTCAACTGTAAAATGGGGCTAATAATAGCTTCTACTTTGCAAGGTTGTTGTGAGGATCAAATGAGGTGGTATTTGTAAAGTGTTTAGTACAGTGCCTGGCATATCACACACACACACACACACACACACACACACACACACACACACACACAATTTCTCCACCCAAGTTCGATTTCAGTGTCTCATTTTGTCACGAGGGTGACTAGAGACTATGTGAATGGTTCATAATGCTGGTAGATCCTACTAAACCTGAAAAATTTCAAGTGTAAGTCTGGAAATGGATTAGGTTTTTACTTTTAAGCAGTAGTTTAATTAGTTTCAGAGAATCTGCCTAATGACGACATTTTTTTTCCTGTTTCAGTAACTTATGCCTCTTCTGATCTATAGAATTGTTGTCTATGTTCCATCTAAAGTGGGCCACTTCATATTCTCCCAAATCAGAATTCCATCTTTCATTTCTCTGCCTTTCCACAGGCTCTCTCATGCCTGGATGTTAGCCTTTGGTTCTATTTCTAAGAATCCGTGACTAGATTTAAAGAGCAGTTCTTACACAAAGTCTTAGGGGAAGCTTTTCCAGATCAATCCAAAAATATTTATTAAATGTTTGTGATGTGCCTGACCCTGTGCTCAGCATTGCAAATCAAAAAAAAAAAAAGAGAGACAAAAAAACGCACAGTCACTACTTTCAAGCAGCACACATTCTACTAGAGAAATCTAGGGACCATAGAGTAGATGTAGAGTCTGAAGTGATTTCAGAGTGCGAGCCAACTCAGAAAGCACTTATTAAGTGCCTATCACAGACTAGGCACTGTGCTAAGCTCAGGGATACAGGGAAAGGCAAAATAGTTGCTACTCTCAAGGAGCTCATAGTCTCAAGGGACAGACTACATGTAAACAACGATGTACAAACAAAATAGATGCAGGATAAATGGGAGATAATCAACCAAAGGAAAGAACTAGCATTAACAAGGATCAGGAAAGGTTTCTTTCAGATTTTCCTTGAGACTTGATGTAAGCCAGGGCATCCAGGAGGTATAGATAAGCAAGTAGAGGATTCCGGGCATGAGGGATAGTCAACCAGTGCAAAGGTACACAGATGCAGTGTTGTGTCTGAAGAACAAATAAACCAAATATCACTCAATTATAGTGTAACTGGAAGAGAGTGAAGTATTGAGGAGATGAGAAAAATTAGGAAGGAGCCAAGTAGTAAAGAGATTTATGTACCAAAAAATTACATTTATTTTTCATTCATTCATTCATTCATTTTTTAATCCTGGAACAAAGACAGATCCCCTATAGTTTACTGAGCAGTAGGGTGACATGATCAGACTCAAATCTAGGAAAATTCCTAAGTCAAAGAAAGGGAGACTAAGGAGAAGGCTTTTTCAATAGTCCTAGGGAGAGAGAGGTGACAAGGGCTTGCCCCAGAGTGGTAGCTGATGCCTCTAATTGTTAATGCATTTCCCCTTCCTCAAATTATTATGCATTTATGTGTTTATTCATAACTCTTCCATAGTTCCAGACAGCTGGATGAAGCAAAAGATAGAAAGCTGCACCTGGAATGAGGACAACCTGAATTCAAATCCTGCCTCAAACCCTTACCAGCTTCGTGACCCTTGGTAAGTCCTTTAATCAGGCCTGCCTCCTTTTCCTTATCTGTAAAAAAGGAACTAATAACAGCAACTACCTTCTAGGGTTGTTGTGAGGATCAAAAAAAGGTATTTGTAAAGTGCTTTTCAAACTTGAAGGCATTATGTAAATGGTAACTATTATTATTATTATATCAAAATATTGACACATCTTTGAGAGCAGGGAATATGTTTTTTGTTTTTGGTCTTTGTATATGTTGAGTCTGGCAGAATTCCTAAAACACAGAGAGTACTTAATGTGTCTATTGAATCAAAATTTGAATACCTACACTAATGCAATCACTTATTCTTGAAGTATGCCAGCATATGAAAGTTTAATGGTGGGAAGGGACATGCAGAATACAATAGTTTATGTGCAATTGATTTAATAGGAAGAGAAAGAATGAATCAATGTCTACCCTGAAGACAGCATATTAAGTCATCTGTTATAGAGATAAACATATAGTTCTGCTGTCAAATCATTGGTAACTAGCTTTGAAACCTTCTCCCTGATATTTGAACTATGAATCTAAATCTGGCTCAGCATTGCAATCATGATGCTTCATTACAATTCTAGTAACACTTCAGTAATGTCGGCATAACTTCAAAGAGCTAAAAGCACCATAAAAGGAAATATGTTTTCCCCTAGAATGCCCAGAAATATTATTATTTGAATTGACCACTTTATTTTGTTTTTTGAAGGTTTCTTTAGGGAAAAGCAATGAATGACAGTTGATACAACAGCTTTGCATTTTGATTTGCAGATTGTCAATAAAGACTAGTATGAGATGAGCAAGGCATTGTCTTAGGCACTATCCATCTATAGGAGAATCTCAATCAAAATCAATAATTATTATTATGCTTAATATTTAAAGCCCTGATCTATGTATTTCTCCCAGTTTTTTAAATGTAACAATTCTTTAAAAAAAGGTTTCCACCATCTTTTAATCTCATCAGCTTAATATCCAGCTCACTTATTGAGATATGGCATTGCCAATAATATCGGATCTGTTCCATCTAGATCCATGCTTGGTGTAGTGAGACCAATGCTTAAGAAAGCAGAGGTATTCTCAGGAAACAAATAGGATAAAGAGAATTGCCTCAGTTGAACAGAAACCAAAACTCTTGGCAAGAACTTCTGCTGGGAGGACTTGCTTTTGTCTGAATGCTACTTTTAATTCAAAAAGTTCTTTGGGAGAAATCTACAAAACCTCCAATTCTTTACTTTTAAAAATAACAGTAACAAGCTAGATTGCCAATAACCTGTTGGATCTATTCATACCAGTGTATCACGTATGTATGACTTTTTTTTGACTGGATGCATAAAAGAAGAGAATTTGATTCCATAAAAAGTCATATAATTCAGAAGCCATGAATGCTGGGTGTTAAGAGGGGAGAGAATGTTTATAAAATTTATAGGAGGAAATAAATATAAAACAAAATTCCAAAGAGATGTGGCATAATGTTGACCATGTCAATGAAAACAAGATTATAAAAAAAATGCTGAAGAAATGTAATCCTATCCACGTATTCCAAATCACCTTGAAGAAGTACTTTGTTAGATACCCAGATTTGTTTGTTTTGGTTTTAGACACAGAAAAGAGTAAGCATAATAGTTTTGTTTTGTTTTTTTTGGTCACAGAAGCACTAGTTAAACTACCCAAGGCAAAGCCTGCAGAAAAATTAATACGCTCTCCACATCGCATTGAAACAGGTCTCCTTTGTCCATGAGTATGGTGAAAATACATAGATGAATTATCAGATTGTGTTGTATTTTGTTACCTCGCAAATCTTTCTTCAGTTTTCGAAGGTCTTTCTGAAAGTCTTCAAACTTCATCTGAGAGGCCTGAAAGAGGTCTTGGGGTTCTGGCAGTGGAAAAACACATTGTTCTTTTCCAGCATCCTACCAAACAAGGGGAAAAAATGATTTTTTGAAAGAATGAATATTCACAGGCAAGGAGTCAGAATAAATCTGACTGAGTACAGAGAAATTCCAGTCACTCACCTGATCGAAATTTCTAAGATAATATGAAACGATGTACGACAAAAGACTCCGGCTATTGTCCTAGGCAGAAAGATCAAA
Source organism: Pseudochirops cupreus (assembly GCA_028627135.1). NCBI lineage: Eukaryota > Metazoa > Chordata > Mammalia > Diprotodontia > Pseudocheiridae > Pseudochirops > Pseudochirops cupreus. The sequence goes on from CM053584.1 coordinate 113,324,556, forward strand.
GTGAGTAACGGTGGTTTAATTTTACTCGCTACTAGAATTGAAAAAAAAATTCTAGACAACAATCTATATATGATGACATTTTAAAAGAAAAGTGAAACTCTATAAGACAAATTGTCTTCCTGGACTTAAGAGGTTTAACTGCTTCAGGAAAGATCTACTTAACATTATTCCTACTTTAATCAGAACAGTATCAGAATTGGTTAAGGGCAGTGTTTCAACTATAAATAATTTCCTGTGTTTGTTTGTTTATTTCCTGAGTCACACATATAACTTAATATTCCTTAGAGGTAAGCTATTTTAATGTTGAAATGTATGACTTTGGTATTATTTGAAAGAATTTAGAATCGACAGACCCTGTGTCCAGTTGTACGAGCTATATAACCATCTGTGGGCTTATGACTCAGTTCAAAGATGAGAGAAATCATAAATGAACACCCTCCCAAAGAAAAAAAGAATAAAATGATTTAAAAATCATTTGGGCTTTATAGCAATCATTTTAGATAATAAAATATTATATAAACCATCTGGTCTGGCAGACTTTTAGGAATTTGTACATATAGCATAATGAATAATATATCATGAGTTCTACAGAATATATGCAAAATCTCAGGCTTAAAAGGCTATTTTTTTGTTTTAGGTAATATTGATAAAGGGATTGATTTGATTCTAGAAATTGTATGCCTTGCTCATTATTGCTATCACATTTGAATCAAAACTATGCAATACAAATATTGTGAATCACATTTAGACTTTACCTACTTTAAACTAAATCCCTCAAGATAAGCTGCACATGCTCCTGGATTTTCTGTTTGTTATGATTTTAGCTCATGGTTACAGGTTTATTTTTATTTTAAATATTATTCTTCCCTCTTCATACCCCTACCCCACTAATTTAGATATGATTTCCTAATCTAGACTTTTCACCCTCATATAGAATTTGCTTTCAAGTGATCTGAGTGGCTTTCACTTATCATTTTTGGTTTGTACCTCTATTAACTCTCTTAACAGGAACCTGCTACTTAGCTTGAAATCAGTCAACAACACATTTACCAGAGGCTTGTTGTTCAAAGCAATTTGTATAATTCTGAAATAGATTCTTAGACTTAGGAAGGCCCAGATTCAAATGTTATCGCTGATACTTGCTAGCTGTGTGACCCTAGGAAGGTCTCTTTTAGCCTGAGTCTGGAATTCTTCATGAAATGGAGATAATAATCTATGACATAGCATTGTTTTGAGGATTATGTGAGACAAGAGTCCCAATAATCTTAGCGCAGTTTTAAGCTGTAACAATTTAAAACTTATTTTTAAGTGTTAATTATATGACATTACTCATGGTATCCCAATAGTCTTAGTACAGTTTTAAGCTTTAATAGCTTAAAACTTATGTTAAGTTTTAATAATTTAAAACCACACTAAGACTTTTGAGACACCTTGTGTAATCTCATGTAATCTTCAGAACAATACTATGTGGTATATTATTATCACCATTTCATGAAGAATTCCAGGATCAAGCAGGCTAAGTGACATTCCTAGAGTCACACAACTAGCAAGTATCTTTTAAAGCTTTATTACTTAATAAAGTAGATATGATAACTTAAAACTTCACTGACTTTTGGGATACCCTATATAAATAACATACTTTTCAAACCTTAAAGAGCTACATAAAAGTAATCTATGAACAGAAGCAGCAACAGTAGTAAAAGTAATTATTGTATTCTAATTTTCTCTGAGGAGATATAAAAAAAATATCCAGGAATCAGCACAATTATTTCTAACTTAGCAAGGGCATCGAAATAATTTCCTAACATGTCTGGTCATGCAAAAAGTTAAATTATTTCTTATTTCATGACTGAATGTCAATTTCTCAATCAAGACCATGTTTTGAATTTGAATCAATGGGATTTGCCTTTGGGAAACTGACTAAAACATGATCCTTAAATAGAATGAAAACAGAAGATATCTCTTACTCATATTCGTTACCTGCTTCAGAATCTGCTTAAAGTTCCATATTAACAATTAGCAGACACCTAATCTGGTACTATTTATAAGTCCTAAATAATCTGGAAATAACATTTCTATTAAATTCAACAGGAATATAGTAGATGGAAAAGTTTGCTCACCTTTTAAAAATTTCCCTAATAATCTTTGTGCTTAAAACTGTACTTCTTTTGGTAAATACTATTAAATTATTTCTATACCAGAAGTTACAATGAAAATGTAAAGGCTAGTAATGTAATACGTTTTTAACAAGTAGAATTCTACTAAAAATATAAATCATATGAAGTTGAATACTCAATAACTAATAGGACAAAAGTTTAGAAACTTGCTACTTTTAGCAAAAGCCAACAACCTTTTAATGGAAAATAATAGCAACAAAATACTACTATTTTAATTTTGAGATATATCAAGCCCAATCTTTTGACAATCTTTCTAATGTTTCGTAGTTTCCTCACCATTAGCACTACGGCAAATACATACATGTTGGTAGATTCCTTCCTAAAATATTTTGCTAGATACTAAAATATTTGCTAAATGTCTGTTGTTCTAACTTTTTTTAAAACATTTTCACCAATTTCTTTTCATACACACAATGACAGTGTTTACATTTAAGGATTCATATGATTATGAACTAGAAACATTTGAGAGATCATCTACTCTGAGTATTGTGAAGAGATAAGGGTATTGGTGTGACTAGATCTATTTTCTACTTTAACTAAATATTTCACTTCCTTTAGAATGATTTGTTTTAGACTCTTCCTAATTTTTTAAGAACTTGAACCTATTGTTCTCCACTGGCTAGCATCTAAATAATTAATTTAAATAGAAAAAAATAACTATAGGCTATTTTATACTAGGAAAAGTAAAAGTCCTTCAGATTTCTGATTTAGAAAAATTTGCCATAGTGCAGATGAGTCTTTGGCATATATAAAATTGGAAAAGAAATCAAGAGAGAAAGATGTAGCTCTAGCTAAAGGCATAGTCATCAAGGAGGACACAGGATTAATGGTTACTCATTTAAGGAAACATTCTTATACTCAAAACACATACACACAAAAATGAACATTTCTTTTACTTAGATATAATTTGGCTTCAAGGTATAAAGAAACAATTATTACAAAGGACACATACTGAAACTCCTTATTACTAATAAAATAATCTCATCTTCTACTGATCCTACAGTCAGTCATAAAAATACTTACACTGCTTTTGACATCTTTCAGCTTTGGAAGAATGTCTAATCCAAAACCATCTGCCTGTCCCCGAGTCTTGTTCCCACCATTCATGTAATTACCAAAGGCAAGAACCAGACCTAGAACCTGCATAACCCCTGACCCATTTTTCAATGTCTGCAAAATAGGATAAAGAACAATTTTTCTTAATTAAAATTTTGTATAACATTTTTCAATTTTACAAGAATTGTCATCACACAACATGTCAAGCTTCCAATATATTTACTAACATTTTAGGTCATATCCATTAATCATTATTTCTACTTACAAGTTACTTATAGTTAGTTAGAAAATGTCTAAAATGCAGGGTTAAAAGAAAGTCACAAAAGACACAGAAGTTACATTTATGTACACATATACATAAAGGCAAAAAAAAACATTAAACCAACTACATCAGCACAGAAAGGGGGAAAAAAAGCCCACACCAACCATATCAACACATTCTAACAAACATTTCACACATAAGCCAAAGGGGGCATTTGAAAGATAGTGAGCAAGCACCTGATGCCATGTGTCCTATTCTTTGCTAAACTAAAGGGGGCTCGAAAAAGGAAAACTGTGAAACAAAAATTATTTCAAAAGAAGTTCTTTATAGCTATTCTAATTTTAGATACCTCTTTGGCAACCCAAGTAATCTGGCATCAGAATTAATACTAAAAAATGTTGCCATAAAGAAATGCATTTTGTAAAGAGATTAAATTTACCCCAAATATTTCCCACTTGTTTCTTCCAAAGTGCTGAGTTAGGCTTAACTTTGTATTGTTTATACCCAGCTCATCAAGTATTTTCAAAACGTTTTACTAACAGAAGAGAGAATGGTATTGTTGCCCTTAGACTTTTTGATATTGACAATTTATGCAGATCATTAATAGTCTAACTTCAAGGAGGCATGTTAGCCTCAAAATTCAGCTATGCCATTGACTCCAAATCACTGGGATGGACTAATTATTAGCAATTTGTTGAGCAGTCCATTCCAAAAATCAAAGAAAGCAAACAGAATGCTCTCAAATGGCATTCATTTGGTTGTCGGATGTATGAAAGCCTCTGCAAAGTGAAGATTTTGCTTTGGCAGCAGCAGAAGGCACAGTATTCTCTAGAGGCTGATGTGCGTTGGCAGGAATCTTATGATGCTGCAGTGAAGCCCTGAAAGCCAATCTGAACATGTGCTTTGATCTGGAAGCACCATCATAAAATGTTCCATTCTGCAGGACTGCGATCCTTCATATTTAATGAGGACTTAAAGTAAATAAAAAGAAAACTTTTGAAATATGAACATGACTGAATGAGATTAAATATCAGAAATCTAGCTCCAGCTTTCTATGGACCAGAACCCACCTCACACAACTTCTGGAGTAGTTCAAGTTTGCGACGAATCGAGCAAATGCTTTCTGAAAACGTAGACTGGAACAGGATGCAAAAGACTCGCTCTGAAAAGTTGGGTATTAGTGATAGTTCATAAAGGAACCTGAAGGAAGAAAGTCAAATAAAGAGGGAAAATATAATTCACATAAACAGATGTTTAGCCTTTTATCATTCCTAGCAATTATGTACTTAAGATACTGCACTTTCCTAATGGAAATAGCCCACACATCTCCTGGAGGATTCCTCTTTGGCTATAAGGGGCATGCTTACTGTTCAGGTTTGTCCAAAGACTTGGCATTTTCTTTTTCTTTGCATGATCTGCCATGCTTTTCAATTTTTTCCAATTCGTCTGTCTGTGCTCTCTGGAAAAAAAGAAGACATTTTTTTTTCCTGAAAACCTGGCCAATTAAACTCGAAAGATAATAATTGTCTTCCTACAAAAATCACTCTATATTTTCATATTCCTTAGCATCTGTTTGTAGTAAAACTTTACTTAATTCATGAGGCATTTTAAAGTGTAAATATGTTTAATGCAAACCAGATTACCTCCAAATCTTCCAAATAATGTTATTGACTATTAGTAATCTGCAAAAGATTTATTCATTCAAGCATGCATTGAGACAATACATTTTTCCTTTCCTGTTCTTTTGGCTGTTTATATACTCTCTAGGATGAAAGAATTTGCTTTTAAAGTGGTATTTCTCATTCAAAAATCAGTCAAGTTGAATTTGAATGTAATGTGATCCTAAAGATTTATGTAAAGTTATTTCTCTCATGGTAAAAGAAAGGGATTTATTTAACTATCTCAATCACTGTTCACCACTATTTAGGCTATGAAAAATTCACAATGTAATTATTAGTTTGACTTTTAATGGGAACAACACAAAAATCACAGAACATAAAAACAATGTTTGGGTCTCTTTTCCTGTATTTTCTTTTTGGTAGAATTATGTCTCTAAATTGATTTTCTTTTATATAAATGTATGTAGTCCCCCCTCCCATTCATACATAAACTCAAGATCAAATTTATTGTCCTAACTTCAATTTTTGTGAATCTCCATAAAATGTTTTAGCAGCATATAAAGAATGTTATAGACATAGAAGAACAAATCTCGCTTTAACTAGACTTTTTTTTTTTACATATTACTTTTATCCATGTACACTTGAGTAGGGCAGCTAGATGGTACAGTGAATAGTGCCAGGCTTGGAGTTAGGAAGTCCTGAGGTCAAATCTGGCCTCAGACACTTATTAGTTGTGTGACCCTGGGCAAGTCATTTATTCTCATTTACCTGTTTCCTCATTTATAAAATGTGCTTGTAAAGGAAATGGCAAACCACTCCAGTATCTTTGCCAAGAAAACCCCAAAAGGGATCAAAAAGAGTAGGACACAACTAAAAAAATAACTCAACAACAACAAAGTACATTTTGATATGGTCCATATTTTGTAAATAGTCCATATTTTGTAAAGATAAGAAATCTGTCATGTTAAATTTTTTGAATGCATGAAAGGGCATGGACATAATCACACATCTTGTGCCTGAGTCATTTTCATAGCATGTAAATTTCATTCTGCCTAATTTGTTGTTAAAACACCAACACTGATCAAACAAGAATTGCTCTGTGAGTCTGGATGGACTTTGGCCTGAGAAGTTTGAAGATCTGCAGTCTCCTTGTGGTCCTGGATGATTTCCTGATTGATGAGCTCATATAAGAAAGACTTGTCACCTACAATGAGGTATCTTTTAACAAGGGAAAAATAGACTAAGGGGAAATATTGATTCTTTGATGATTTGATACTTTGCATTTGGAATAAGGATGAAATAAAAAATCTTAGGAGGCAAAGAAGAGGACAGTTTCTTACAAATACCCAGTTGCAGCAAAAAAAAAAAAGTGGAAAGTTATTTGCAGAACTCAGTTCAATACATTCATTAAGTTCTCACTCTGAACAGAGCACTTTGAAAGGTACATCCTTATAATAAGACGGGGAGCCTTATACTCTAGTATGAATCATCATCAAAGTCTTGGCTTTGTAAAAAGAGGGTCAGTCAGGTTTAACTCTTTCCTCTGTTGCATAATGTCTATGTGACCACTGACAAATTACTTAGCCTTCCTGGGTGCCAGTTTCCTCATCTGTAAGTAATGACACAGACTAGATGACTTCTAAGATGTCTTCCCACTCTACATCTTTTGAACCTACGGTACATACATCACTAATTATAATCTACCATGATGTATTATTGTATAAGCTATAGAAAATGAATGGGTAGGGATTAAACAGGTAGAGCAAGGAGGACATTGCAGGCAGAGGGAACAGTGTGTTAATATTGAGTTAATATTCACTCTTCAGATAAATATGGAAATTATCCCAACAGTTTAGAGATGGAATTACTAAACTTTATTCACTTAAATGTATCTGTATAAGTCAGACCAAGAGAAAAACCAGTGATGATGCACAGTTTAAGGAGAAATATTGCTCCTCTGACAGTATGACATGAATCAATCAGGAAACATTTATTAAGTGCCTGCTGTGTGTTAGGCGTTGTGCTAAGTGGTAGGGACCTAAATAAAAGCAAAAAAAAATCGGAGAGAAATTGAGCAAACAAGTATGTACAAACAAACCATAGCCAAGATAAATAGAAAATAATGAACAGAAGGAAGGCCTTCAAATTAAGAGGGGTTGGTAAAGGCTTCCTGTAGATGAGATTTTAGTTTGAATTTCAAGGAAGACAGGAAGCCATGAAGAAGAGCATTCCAAGAATGGGGGACAGACAGAAGATATACCCAGAACCAAGAGAAGGAATGACTAGCTCCTGAAACACTAACGAAGCCAGTGTCATTGAATCAAAGAGTACCTGGAACCTGAGTGTCAGCAGCCCTGAAGTTCCTCTATACTCCTTTTCTGGGAAAGGACAGAGCTTTAAAAAGCCAAACTGAATTCTGGTGGGCTTGGGTCCTATGACATTCAAATTCCCTCCAGAATCCCCTTCCACCCCATTTCCATGATGCTCAGAGGTTCATATTCACCACAAAGGAGACTAAAGACAAAATTTAAATTGAGCTGCCCTGCAAGAAAGCTTTGACACTGATCTCAGAATCACATCATATTAGTGTTTTCAAAAACAGAACTATGATAAAGGCTAGAAATATTCTGGAAGCTAAGTGGCACAGTAGATAGAGTGGCAGGCCTAAAGTCAGGGAGACTTACCTTCCTGAGTTCAAAGCTGACCTCAGATACTTACTGTGTGATCCTGGGCAAGTCACTTAACCCTGTCTACCTCAATTTCCTCATCTATAAAATGAGCTGGAGTAGGAAATGGCAAACCATTTCAGTATCTTTATCAAAATATCACCAAATGGGGTAATGAAGAGTTGGACGCAACTGAAAAAATGACTCTTCCAAGAAATATTTTAAAATGTGCAGGGCTTTACCATAAAGTAACTCAGGGGTGGCTAGGTGACCCAGTGAATAGAGCACTGGCCCTGGAGTCAGGAGGACCTGAGTTCAAATCCGGCCTCAGACACTTACTAGCTATGTGACCTTGGACAAGCCACTTACCCCCAATTGCCCTGCCTTCCCCCTCCAAAAAGCAAAAAAAAAGTTAACTCAAATTCTGGTTTCCAAACCAGTAAAAACACTGGCATCATAAGGAACTTAAAAAGAAAAAATGAGAACCTATTCTGCTTCATCACCAATCCTTTTAATACTCCTAAGACCCAAATGCACAAAAGAGTGGAAAAATAATTATCAATATACATATACATACACACACACACACACACACATATATGTGCGTGTGTATGTGTCTATATATATTTGATAGACTGTACCAGAAGAACTAACAGTAGGAGCCCACCTCACCTGATTCTCCAACTATTTGAAGGTTTAAACAATAGTATGGATACTAGATGCAAAAACCTGAATTAAAGCTATTTTATACATATAAATGATTGGGTTTGCACACTACTTCCCAAACCATACTCTACCCCCTCCCCGCTACATGCCACAGAGGCCCTTTAATCCCCACTTTTCTAGGGACAGGAAGTATTCAAGCCTGACAGCACTACTTGATGGCTAAAGCAGGAAGTTCTATCCACACCTGAGGTCCTACCTAACCTAATGTACCTTCCCATTTCTCCCCTTTTAGGAGATTGTCACTCTTATTTTGTCTTTAATGATCAAGTGATTTCACTCCAGGCAATTTCTTTCCCACTCTGTACATTCCAAACTCTTTAATCTTTTTCCTCCTCCTTTTCTCTTCAAAATCTTATCCAATTACCTCAAGAGAAATCTCTGGCCACCTCTCCATCTTCAATTCACTTGTCAGAGGAAAAACAACCCTAATTATAGGTGACAGGCATTAGAACAGTGTTAGTGATACAACTTAACAATAAAAAAGAAAACTAGGTTTTTAAGTGAAATGAAAAAAAATAAACTGGTGTGATCAGACTTTTAACTCTTTGAAGTGCTGAGAAGTCATTCATAGAAAATGTCTATTCTCTAATATAACAAGCGTATCATATTCCTCCAAGCACTATCAAGATGATAATTTAAATATAAAGCCATATATAAACATAAATTTAAAATATGCCAAAATATAATTATATATGAATATTATATGAATATTTTTTGTCTTTTCTGTTCTTGTTAGTTAATAATTGGGAGGCAACAGGCTGACTTTCTGGTTCACTGAATTCAATTTAGCAAATTTTATATGTAATTAACTAACTAACATGTAACTGACAGCATGTTTTTCAGTAAGGGAGATAACAAAAATGAATGAAACATGGTTCCTGCCCTCAAGGAGCTCAGAACGGAGATTCTATCACTACCTACCCGTGTGACCTTGGGCAAGTTCCTAAATTTCACATGGCCTCAGTTTTTTCATTTGTGAAATGAAAAGTGGGAAGCAGATGAATTCTAAGCCCTAAAATGCCTTGTAAAAGATTGTATTAAATTCTCAAAAGTTTTTTTTCTATATTTTTTTCTCTTTATATATTATTTCATCAGCAAAGTGAATTAGTATTTGAAAGGATAGTCTGTGAATTCAATTATTATTTGTTAACATGGTTTCTGTTGGAAAATGTGTTCTAAGTGCCAAACAACTCATTTGCAGATGAACTTTTAGATCCTAACTTGTTTGTAAAATGTGAACTTCTTGTATTAGTTTGACAGTCACTTGGGGAAGAAAATCACAAACAGAGACAGCAGCAGAGGAATTAGAGATTTAGTTTTCTTTTCTTTCTGCCAGTCATATTTCAGTACCAGCATTCTTAGACAAAAGCAGAAAATTTTCTCCCAGCTGCCTGTCTTGGCAAGGACCACACACTGATATACATTCTTATGGTGCCTTATAAATAATAAAATACTGCAGAGGTGACCATTATCCTTATAAAAATTCTCTGTGTCTTAAAATATTCTCAAAGGTGAAGAGTAGAGGCCATTTCAAAAGACTGTAATGAAAAGACTTGGAGTCAAGAGAGTAAAATTTAAAATCCACTTCAGATACTAGCTCTGTGATTATACTGCAAGACAATTAACATCTTAGATCCTCAATTTCTTCATCTACAAAAAGAGAATACTTGCATTACCTAATCTTATAGGAATGTTACAAGAAAATTGATTTGTATACCTTAAAATGAGCAATGGGAGTTGCAATGGTTGGTAATGATTCATATTTGTCAGAATAAGAAGTAACTAATGATAATCTTGTAAATAATAACAAAAAATACTCCTGAGGTACACACTTTATATTTTGTGCTGATTCTTCTATTTCATCCTAAGTGGGGAGGCTAAGTGAGTAAAGAACCCACAAGTATTCACGGAAGGACCATCTTTCAGACTTTGTTGGTCGAGAAAGAAAACTTGTCAGAGAGTCTGTAGATGTTGCCATAAATAATACTGTTCTCCCTCTCCCTCTCTTACTTTCCAACTAGATTGAGGACATATCACTATATACCTGACATGAATGTATCTTGCAGCTTGTCTGGTAGTCAACAAAGAGAAATTCTTCATGAAGCTAAAAACAGTTTTTGAACAACTATGTTAAAAACAGATTAAAGAACATCTCTTAAAGTTAGCAGGATACAAGAACTATTGGGTTAGCTCCTATGCTTGTTCCCCTATATATTAGGGTGTGTTCTTGCATGCTCGTTAACTATGCTTATATACTGCAACCTAGTGGATAGGGGTGCCAGTCTGAATCGAGAGAAGGGGCTAATAAGCCATTTTCCATTTTTCATGAATTTTTGTGGAGTTTTGACTACTTATAATCAATAAACTGATATTTACTGAGGTCTTCCTATATGTAAAGGACTTCATTAAGTACTATGAGGGATATAAAACTATAGGACTGGGGTATAGGCTCAGTGGATCAATCAACAAGCAGTACCCTATGTGTCAGGGACAGTGTTAAACACTGTGGCTAGAAAGACAGAAGTAAAATACACTACTCTTAAAGAGCTTATGTTTTAACAATGGAGCCACCAGGTAAACGTGGGCAGAAGCAGATAGGTAGTTGTAGTGGCAACCATATTGGCATACCCAGGATGGCTGCTAGCACAGTGTAATGATAATGAGAGTTTGAAGATCTTCTCTACTTTGAAAATATACTGTGCCCCCCAAAAGGCTGAATATAATCACATGGAAGCTATGGTGGGAAGAGTTTGCTGAAGCGTAGAACAGAGCCCAAGGGAACTGGGATTCACAGTCAGCTAGACAGTTGGGAGGAGAGCACACTTCCGAGGGAGACAGACAGGCTTATGAATAAATGTTGGCTTTTTTTTATCTGCTGTGACAGTGAGGCTTATTTTGGTTTGTGGGAATGCTAATAGATGGTGTGGCTCTCTGTTACAATTATGGTACATTAACTTCTATGTTGCTAGAATGGATTTGGTATCCTGGTGTTGGTATTTGGTTTTCTGGTGTCTGAATAAATGTGTTGCTTGTGTTTTCTATATGGAGACTCTGTTATATTTTAATGATTGAGCACCATGCAGGTATATTTATAGTGACCATGGGCACTGTGAATATTGCAATGGCACTACACACAGGTTCTTAGATCTATTTTACTAGTAAAGATAGCTGTTTAAGGGATCAACAGTCTTCTTAAATTACATTTACTAGTTCAGGGGAAAAGTCAGCACCCTAAACTTCAGAGAAAATACAAACAAAGAAAATACAAGCAGAGAAATAAAGACCCACAGACAGGGCTCTGACTATATACTTTACACACATCCCTAGATCGAGAGAGCCTTTACATCTGAGGAGTTGAGGAGCTCTGAACATAAGGTCATTCAGAATCTTGATCAAGGAATCACAAGATTCTTCTCATAAGTAAGTCCCCAAAGCAAAATACCAACTAAGAGTTGGTGTCTTGACTCAGTACAAAATTAGAAATTAGCAAGAAGTGTGAAAACCGTCCTACAAGCAAGCTTCCTTTAATGGGCTCCACGTCAGGCCTATTAATGGGCAGAGAAGATCTTAAATCTCATTAACATTACAGTAGTAGTGCAGTGGATAGAGTGCTGAAACTGTTGTCAGGAAGTTAAAATTTGTCCTTAGATACAAGGTATATGACCCTGGGCAAGTCATTTAACCTCTGTCTGCCCTACTTTCCTCAACTGAAAAATGGGGATAATAACAGCACCTACCTCCCAGGGTTGTTGCGAGATTAAACGGCGATATCTGTAAATCACTTTGCAAATCTTAAAACACTATATGAATTCTAGCTATTATATCACATTTATTATAATTATTATATTTTATCATTATGTAGATATGCAACAGAAGTATATATAGATTAAAGAGGTATAAAGGACTCAGAATAATTTGAGCTTAATTCTAGCAGGGGGGGAGGGGCAAAACCTGTCCAATATGGGAATCTGTTTAGTCATATTATACATATTTGTAACAGAGCTGTATCTCATTTTATCAATGGGGACAGAGAAGGGGAAGAGGTAGAGAAGGTGAATTTAATGAAAAATAAAATAAATATTAATTTAAAACAAAATGAATATAAGATAGTGTGGGGAGGGAGGGCCTTAAGAACTGTGAAGATCAAGGAAAGTGTTCAAGTATCACATTGGGTTTGAAGCAAGCCCCAAAGCAGATATGAGGAGGGAATTCATTCCAACCCCAGGGGCAAAAACATGGGAGATAGAGTGTCTTGTGTGAGGACAGCAAGTAGGTAATTACATCTGTACCACAAAATGTGTAGAAGAGACTAAAGCTTAAGAAGGCTGTAAGAGTAGGAAGGAGCTTGATTGTGTAAAGATTGAAAGGGTAAATTGAGGATTATATTTGACACTGGAATTAAAATGGAATCAGTGTAGTTTACTTAATAGGGGCAGGAATTGAGACGGCTAGATCTGTGCTTGAGAAACAACACTTTGGCAGCTCTAGGAAAAGGTGGACTGGAGTGGGGAGTACCTTGTATGCGGTTGGGAGACCAAATAGGATGTTATTGCAATAGGTCAGGAAAGACATGGTGATGGCCCAAACTAATGTGTCATTGGTGAGAAGTGGGCATTTGTGAATGATGTGGAGATAGAAAAACTTAGAGTTGGCAACTGATTGAATATGTAAGACTAATGAGAGTGGGGAACAGAACATGACATTGACATGGGAAAGCTATATGTCTGGGAGAATAGTGATTCCCTAACCTCAATAGGGAAATTTAGAGGGGTCAAATTTAGAGGAAAAAGACAATGAATTCTGTTTTGGAAATAGTGAATTTCAGCCGGCTTTGGTCCATGCCATTCAAAATATCTAATAAGTAATTGGTGATAAGCTGGATATCTCTATCTGGAAACCATCTATCAAGAAATGATAACTATAACTACAAGCAACTTTTTCCTTGTTCTCCCAGCTATTAATGTGTTCACCTTTCTGTCAATCAGGGTTAGGTGACTTGCCCAAGGTCATACAACTAGTAACTGTCTGAGGACAGATTGAACTCACTTCCTCCTGACTTCAGGATCTAGTTGCCTCTTCCCCTCTCCCTTTTTTAAATGTCTTCACCTTTCAGATTATCCTTACATACTTTTGTATATATCTTGTATGCACCTAAATGTTTACATGTTTTATCACATGTTAGCATTTAATCTCCTTGAGAGCACGAACTATGTGGTTTTTGTTTTATGGTGCTTTTCATTATATCTCCAGAGTTTAGCACAGTGTTTGGCAAATAGTAAGTCAAGTCAAATCAATAAGCATTTATTAAGTGCTTTCTATATGCCATGGCACCGTGCTAAGCTTTGGGGATACAAACACAAGCTAAAATAAAGACATTCTCTGCTTGAGAAAGCTAAGGCATGGCAGAAAACTCTAGGGCAGTGGTTCTTAACCTCCGAATGCCATGACCCTTTAATACAGTTTCCTATATTGTGGTGACCCCCAACCATATAATTGTTTCTGTTGCTACTTCATAACTGTAATTTTGCTACTGTTATGAATCATAATGTAAATATCTGATATGCAGGATGTATTTTAATTGAACATAACCCACAGGTTGCTCTAGGGAGTCAGAAAGAGAGCCAAGAGAGAAATCTCTAAGTGTTTGATGACTGATTGACAAAATCCATGGAATCTGATAAAATTAACAAATGATAAAGTATATAGAGAAAAGAACTTGGGAAAGAGGTTCAGGAGATTATGTGTGTATACATATACATATATATATACATATACATATATACACACACACATATATATATACACATCTAATATGTATGTGTTAGTGGGAATCGTATTGCATGCTGAACCAACAAAGGAAACTGAGAAAAAACTGTTTGACAGCTAAGAGGAGAAGCAGGAGAGAGCAATGCCACAAAAAAAGATCTTTCTTTTCTCTCTTTAATTCTCTTAAATATCCAAAAGGAGAGTCTATTTATCAATTAAGAGATTACTTGTCATTGAAAAGAGAACAGTGTCACTTGAGTGATGATTTCAGAAATCAGATTGTAGAGGGTTTGCAAGAAAGAAAGCTGAGAGGAAATAGAGGCGATAAGAGTAGAGAATTCTTTCAAAGGATTTGGCTGAGACGGACAAGAGAGATTCAAGATCCTAGCTAGAATGGATGAAAGGATCTAGTGATTTTTTTTTAAAGGTATAGAAGGCATGAGTGTGTTTGGCATCAGGGTAAAAACCAGTAGATATGGAGAGTTAGGAAGGGCAATATGGGATACACAATGGGAAGGGATGGGATCAAGGGTACATGTAGAGGGTTTGGTTTTGGTGAGAGGGTATAATGGGAATGAGAATTTGACTATCTTCCCTGCCCCTTAATAGACCTAGGGGGGAGTTTGAAGACCTCCCCTGCTTTCAAAGTAAACTCTGCCCCTAATAGACTGAACGTAATCACATGGAGCCTGTGAGGGAGGGAATTTGCTGAAGGGTCCAGCAGAGCCCACAGGAAGCTTCCCTGCTGTGAAGATAAACTCTGCCCCCTGACAGGCTGAATGTAGTCACATGGAGCCTGTGGTAGGAAGAGTTTTGCTGAAGGGAAGCAGAGCCCACAGGAAGCTGGTAGTGAGAGCTAGCCAGACTCTGAGGGGAGAGGACACAGAGGTTTGGGAGTAAATATTGATCTTGTATTGGTTTGTGGGAAGGCTGAAGGATGGCATGGCTCTCAGTGTTATTATGGCTTCCGAATATCTTTGGTACTGATGGAATTGGCTTACTGGTTTGGGTAACTGGTTTTCTGGTGTCTAAATAAATCCTTCAGTTCTATCCTCTATCTGGAGAGTATGGCATATTTTGTGATGGAAGGTCATGCAATACTTATAGTCACGGTTTTTATCGTGATTGTGGGCACTGTAAATATTGCATTGATGCTACAGAGGGCCATTTCATCAGAGGCCAAAATGATGCAAATAGTAGGTGATGATGTCAAAGGGTTATAAAATAAGAAGGAAAGGCTGTGAAATGAGAAAAAGGGTTAAAAAAAAAAAAGGATATCGCAGTAAACGTCCTGGGCTTTCTTCATAAAATAGGCAAGGAATTCAGCTTTTGTAGGTAGGGGTTAGGAGGTAGAATGGGAGACTTGAGGAGACAGGAGAGACAATATATAAATGCATGGGAAATTAAATGCAAGTGTTAACAATATAAGATGACAATTAGAGATATCAAAGCACTGTATGCTATTTCAGAATCAAGAGTTCGAAGGGACTTGCAGAAACTATCCATTCCACCCCATGCCATCTACACTACTGCCTTCTCTAACCTTAAAGTGACACCTTTTATAACTTCTACACATGATCATCCAAGCCTTCAATTAAAGACATAAAGGGAAGGAAAATATGCTACCTCCCAAGGCAGTTCACTTCCAGACATCCCTAAAAGTTCAAAACTATTTTCCTTACATCAAGGCAAAACTGCCTCTCTGGAACTTTTGCCAACTTTCACTCCTAGTTCTAAGAAATACGTTCAATGGGCATTTAAGTGTTTTGGGTTAGAAGTAAGTTAGAGTAAGTTCACAGTGTGATGATTTATCTGGGAAGACTTCACCTGGAAGCTCCCTAAATATTAAAGATCTAAGATGTTAAATATTATTATTAGTAAATATTTATTTTTATTTAAATATCTACATATTTATTCATTCATTGTTTGATCATTTGTTATTGAAAAATTCCGGAGAACAATCATTCATTCCTTTCAAAGCTACGTCTCAGAAAGACTTCTTAACCAAAGATGGAGCAAAAGCAATAAAAGATAAAATGGATAATTTTAATTATATTAAACTTAAAACATTTGCTAAAAAGAAAAAGGTCACTGGAATTAGGATAAGAAGCAAAGGTGCTATTTAGACAGAGAGAAAAAACAAAAACAAAAACTTTTGCCCTAATTATCTCCAACAAAATTCTGCTATTTGAGATGTGTGGAGACCTCATACAAACATATAAAAAGAGCCATTCCCCCAGTAAATAAGTGGTCAAAAACATGAACAAGTGAAAAAAAGAACTGCAAACTATTAAAAACTATATGAAAGATTTATCTAAATCTACGATATGAGAACGCAAATCAAAACGACTTTGGGGTTTCATATCACAACTCAAAAATGACAAAAAACGAGAACAATCAATGTTGGAGGGTTTGCAGAAAGACAGTTAGATTAATATGCCACTGCTGAATATGTGAAATGATTCATCCATTCTGGAGGTCAATTCAGAATTACGCTAAGAATGTGACTAAAATGCCCATGCCCACCGACCCAGAGATTTCATTGCTATGCTGCAACCCCACAGAGACCAAACACAGAAAGAGAGGCCCCATATACACCGAAATATTTGCAGCGTCAGTTTTTTTTTTCTGGAAGCAAAGATAATGCAAATGGATAATGGTTAATAAAGTTGTGATACAGGAAAGGACATCATAACTAATGCAAAGTAAAATAAGTAAGACCAAGAAAACATTATGTTCAATAACATAAAATGGAAAACAAAAGAAATTAAAATATAAAATTATCATCACTAAGTTTATCCTTGAAGAAGAGATGAGAAAATATACTTCTTTCTCTTCTTTGCAGAAATGGCAGATTATGGATTTGGAAGACCGCTAATGCCAAAAATAATATATTAGTTACTGTTGTTTTACTTTATTTTTTTCGTATTTCTTTAAAAAAATGTGTTGGGTATTTTATTGTTGTTGTTATTTCAGCTTTGAAACTCTTGACTTGATGATCCAAGATCCTATTTGGAGAGCAGCTCATAGGCATGCTAACAGGCTGGCTGCTTCAGCTATGTGTCACTTTAATCTCCTACCCATTACCACCTCCCTTGCTGACACTTGCAACTCTGTACCCCTCATTTCTCCCATTTTCCACTTTCAGAAACATAATTTTATCATTATTGACACTGCTATGGAAAATGGTATGTCAATCCACTCATCAGTAAGCTACTTAGCATTCCTGTAACTTTCCAAACCAAAACTCGCCCATGAGGTGGTCACCCTCCTATATCCGTCCTCTACTCTCTTATACTGTAAATTCTTTGAGGGCAGGGACTTTTTTTGATTATATCTCTGGATGCCTCAACACTTACCATAATTTGGGGCACACAGCAAGCAGTTCATAAATACATTTCATTCATTCATTTATTCATAGCTCCCTGAGTGAGGTAAGAAATATTCAGAAATAAATGTGATATAACAACAAAATACATCAATGAAACTATTTTAAATTAAAAACCAAAAGCCAAAGAAGTTTGTTGAAGACAGCATTAAGAACAAATATCTTCTCAAAAATAAGGTTATAAATGATGATTACAATAACTAATAAAAATAAGTTAAGATTTCTACGATACTTTAAAGTTTACCAAGAACTTTACAAATATTATCATAAATAATTCTCACAACAACCCAGGGGCAGAAGTGCTGTTATTTTCCCCACTTAATAGATGAAAAAAAAACTAAAACTGACAAAGGTTAAACAACTTGCCCAAGGTCATGCACCTAGTATCTGAGGCAGAAATTGAAATTTGTCTTCCTGACTCCAAGTATAACATTCTGCCTACTATACCATTTCTCTAGTACTAGTATGATGACAGGCTTCTTGGAGATTGCCTGCAACAATAACTACCATTTACATAATTTCAATAGGGAAAAAAAATCAAGATTTCCAAGTAATCCACTACTACAATAGAACCCACTGGTACGTTGTAGAGTACCTATATAATCTTGGCTAGGTAGTATTTTCTCTAATTACAAAAATTAATTTTTCAGTAGAGAATTTGTGATTTTTAAGAGCTACAGTTACATAACATAATATACGAAGTACTCCCCTTCCCCCACCCAGCAGAAAATAATGACATATTATAGATTTGCAAATGTCTTGGTTGAAAGGAAATTTCAGAATGGTGGTCCTATATACTACACGAAAGGTTAAACTTATTTATTCATTGGTGGAAAGTTTTGGTTTTTTTGTCCCCCCAGCAAACTGGAATTGAATATCCATCACTTAACCCCATATTGGCAAGTATGTATGCTACCAGAAACACTGAGCCAAAAGTATACAGATCACCATCTGGAAACATTTAACTTTCCAAACGTGATCACTATTTAGGGAAATCATGATTAGAATTGTGCATCCTTGCTTAGAAGCTTGGTTATTCATCATCATCATATGCCTGTTGTTCAGTGAATTCATATATTTATTTATTTTGCAAATTATAGGACAACAAGGAAATAACAAAAGGATATTCCCTTCAAAAATAACATCCATACACTCTAAAAATGAATATTTTCCAAAGTAGGACTGGTATTTTCACCCAAAGATGCAGGTTAGGTAAATATTTTAATATTACAATAAAACCCTAGGGTAACATGATGGTTCTCTGGTCAAATCACATCTATAAAAACCTAAAAGTTACATTCACATCATTCCTAGTTTATATCATAGATCAAAGATCCAAGATGCAGGAGATGATTCCATCCTCTAACCTGAGCACTACAAAGTATTGTGTATATATTAATTAGTTGTAGTTTATTATTTCTTAGACAACTTCAATGGCTATTTGGTGCCATATATTGGCAAAATAATTTTGGTTTAATATTGATTATTGTCTTTAAGGCTTACTTGCCGTCACAATATTCATTGTAATAATTAATGATTTCGATATCAGAAGTCATTCACTGTAAGAGAGTGGAAACATTAGTAAGGAAAGAATGTGGGAGGAACAATTTTCATGCCCTACCAAGTTATAAACTTTACTGTACTTCTCAAAGGTGGTTCTGAAAGGAAGAATAGCAATTTCTGTAAAGACCTAAAAACAATACCAGAAGGAGACAGACATGGATTGTATAAACAATCCAGTACCACACACATAGGGACACTCAATAAATGTTCTCTTGGAGGTCCCTTAGGGACCAAAAGAGAGTTGCAATAAAAGTAGTGGTAGCCAAGTCTTTCCATTACTATGTTAAACTTTTACTTAAGATTTGAAGCACAATGAAAAGAAAAATGAAAGCCACAGGGATCAAGGCTAGTATCTGTGGTCATTAAAGTTTCAATATAGAAGTGTTATTATCATCGTCACTGATAAAAATAATACATGGGACCCATCAAGTATATTAATATCCCTTGTCACTTTCTAGGCAAGTTTCAATTTAGTCCAATACTTAGCATATAAACTCCTAGGAGCAAAGACCTATAAAAGACACTGGAAAAAATACAAACATGAATAAATCAGGGTCCTAACCTCAAGGAGCTTATATTCTGGTAAGATAAATCTCACACACACACAGTGACATGCATGCAAAGGACTACAATATGAAATACTCTAGGAACTCTGAACTGAAATTAGAAAAGTTGACAAAATCTTGGCTTGCCTTTAGGCAGCTTGGGTTTGCAGTGGATAGACTACTGGACCTAGAGTTGTTTGGTCAGTTAAGTCATGTCCAATTCTTCATGACCCGACTTGGGGCTTTCTTGGCAAAGATACTAGAGTGCTTTGCCATATCCTTCTCTGGAATCAGGAAGATCTGAGTTTAAATCCAGCCCTTAAACACTTACAAGTTGTGTGACCCTGGGCAAGTCACTTAACCTTTGTCCGGCTCAGTTTCTCATCTAGAAAATGCGTATAATAATAGCACCTACCTCTCAAGGTTGGTTCTTATTGTTAGGATAAAATGAGATATTTTTTGTTAAGCAACTTACAACTTATAAAGTGTTATAAAATGTTAATTGTTATTAGTATGCTTATGATAATTTTTTTTCTAAATGGTGATAGAAGAAAAAAAAATATTACTACTTTTCCAGGTATGAGTCTGACCAATAAGAAGGAACTGGTTATAAATGTTAAAATGGCAGAAACCCTGAAAGAAAAGTTAGATAATCCAAGTTTAACAAGGAGGGAAAAATGATAATAGTCTGAAGTACTTTCTAGATTCAGTATGAGTTGGTTTCAGAGTTCAGAGAGAGGATCATGGTAGACTCCTATGGACTAAGATCTTAAGGTTAATTCAGTTTAAGAAATGCTGAGAAGATTATTCTGAAATGTTGGTGGTGCAAGAACAGATGGTTTCTTTGAAAAAGAAAAGTGAGTATGGTCTAAAGAGACTTACATGGCTGAATGGGAAATTTTTTAAAATAATACAACACATCATATAGGTATGTATATGTATGTACATATGTATGTATACATCTTCTAATCAACAGTTTTCTTTATTAGTATAAATCAGTTTTACCCACTCTCACTTTTTAATTCCATGATTCTGTGAACTCTTGTTTATGTCTTTCTATGAATGATATGCTAGAATTTTTTCTCTATGTCTTTTAATATTCCATGGATACCAGTGAAATAATTATGATGTCCATCTGTTATCCACTTTCACTACAGGATGAGAAAATATTTTTTATGATAATAAACAACCATTATATTTGCTTTTTGCCATCCTGCAGCAGGGTTGAGAAAGTATGGGAGCCCTGCCATCTCCAGATAGGGCTGAGAAAGAATCACCAACTCAGAGGCTGCTAGTGGGTGCATTAAGAGACAGAACTCTCCAAATGATAAAAGTAAAGAGCCCATTTTATTACCCTGAGTCCAGGCTTCTTAATTGTTTTCCCCTGCGGACATTGCAGTCCTAGGCCAAGGGTGTAAAAGCCATGCTTATCTTGAGGACCTAATCCTCACACCTGTACGTTTGAGCACTTTCCTGCGGGATGGGGAACCAATCCAGGCCCATCAGCAGGCTGATCCTCTGAGAGGGCTTGTTCAGCCATCAAGGTCAGAGTCCCACTGACCTGTGGTCCTCAACATTTTTTGCAATTTCTATTGAGTAAAACTACTGGTACTATGTAATAGCCTATTTATGCCCATATTTACCTTGCCTTTTAAATTACTTTATGGGATAATTAATTACCTGGAATTTTCATCCTTCAGAGACTATAGAGTTTCACAAATCACAGCAGTATAATATCACTGGAGAGATACTGGTTTTAGAAAAATGGAATTTGGGGGAAGGAATTTGGGATTGCTAAAAAGGCTTTTTTGTTGTTGTTCAGTCACGTCCAACTCCTCATGACCTTATTTGGGGTTTTCTTGGCAAAGACACTAGAGTTGTCATTTCCTTTGCCAACTCATTTTACAAATTAGGAAACCGAGGCAAACAGGGTTAAGTGATGTGCTCAGTCACATAGCTAGTAAGTATCTGAGGCTGCATTTGTACTCAGTCTTCCTGACTCCAGACCTAGTGCTCTGTCTGTTTTGCCACCTAGCTGCCCTAAAGTCACACAATTTAAAAAATACAATCTAGTCCAATGTCCATCTTTAAATCAAGTCCAATCTCCATTGTCAAATCATCTCTGAACCCAGTTTACTTACCATCTTCAATGCTGGATCCAAAATGAATAGGAATTTTTGAATTATCTCAGTAGGTAGGTAATTCGCTGCTTGTTATAATGTATGACATATACTTTGCATCTATTTTTTTCTTTGATTAAGCTCCTCTCTTCTGAGTGGCTGTGGATCTCACGGGTAAGGCCATATATTAGCCCTTTATGCAATCAGTACAATGCTGTCTACAAAAGCAGTTGATCACCTTGTCATGTATATGGAATACCATGTCAATTTGGACTTAAGACAATGTATCCTCTATTACAGTAACGAGCACTTTCGTTCAATATCTTCAATATATGTTTCTTGGTTTTATGCCTTTCTTGATATGAGGAATCAGAGATCACTGAATAAAGTTATGCCTAGGATTACACATAGAACAGATCTGTATAGATTTCAACATGGGCATAAGAAAGGTGTTGTTTTTTTTTTAATGAAGTCTGCAAGATTATACTTTTCTCTACCAAATAAAATGCTTTTGCTATTCAATCAGAAATTAAAACACATTGGGATCTTACACCCTTTCAACCTCTCAGTTATCTATATGACTGAATATGGGATCTCCTATAGAAACCTGACTCTGAAAACCTGCCTTTTTCTTCTGCATATTTTCATTAAGGAAATATTCAATATATTCACAGACCAATGTCGAGAAAGTCGACATAAGTATCGATAGTTACTGATTTCACCCTAATCATTGTTTTGGGGAGCAAAAGCAGAATACTTTTTTTTCCCCCTATCCTTTTGGTAATTACCACCTCTTCAGGATATTTTGAAAACTGATTCAAATTCTTTTAAAATTGTGTTACATTCAGCAAGGAGTTCTTTTGTATGTATATTTCATTGGACTCAGCCACTTTTAACTTACTTCCTATTCTTAAGTGCCATATAAAATACACCATTTACTAACTTGGTGTCTAATTTTGGGGGTTCTACTGTCATCCATAATGAAATATTGTTTCAGATATGCTGGCAGATCTATTCAATTTCATATCTATTTGTTGCCCAGTTTCATCTATAAATGCTCTTGGGATGATGAGACTTTCTAAGGGATTGTTATCCACTCTACTATATTTCAAATATTTCTAATAATTTTTTATTATCATATATTATAATACTTTGTGAATGAGCTTGTATTATATAAGGTCTGCCTTTGGTCTTCCATGTTTTTTTACTTGGCCAAAAAATGAAACATGTGCTGGTTGAGGCATTTTCTGGGCCTTCTTGGTGTATTAATTATTTACACTGGTTAATCCTCTTTAACAAATAGTAATAATCAGAGTTAATGTCTTTATTTGACCTAATTTCAATCTTACAAAGTAAATATCTTATTTAAATATGACTGGCTGGAGCAATTTTAATAGCATACAGAGTCTTCAAATCTTAATCCTTTTTCTAGTTTGGTATTAATTTTGACCTTTACTCCAACTAGTTTAAGATCTGCCTGCCCAGAGACATCTGATTCAAAAATGATTCCCATGGTGGGAACCAGTTATTTCCTGTCCGTTAAGATCTAATCAATATCATTTTTGGTGTGTGATATTGTTTGACATGTCCAGAACCTTCTGACTCAGTCCCTGAATGTTTTCATTTCATTTCATAGAATATTTTTTAGGCTATCTACAAGCTTCCTATATCTTTAGTTTCTTAATCTCTACTCATATTTACAACAAATCTTTTGCTGACCTTCTCTATGCCCACAATCCTGCTGATGTCACTTGTTCCTGATGCATGTCATGTCTTAATGTAGAGGAGCCAATCAAATTCAGCATAAAATATATTTATCCAGATTTTGTCAAATAGATAGCTGTAGACTTTTCAATGGTGATTGGTTTGCTTAAACTCATGAATGCTACCGAATGAGATGACCAAAAGTTCCACGAAAAATATCTCTTGTCACTTTTATACACATCCAATTTATGCCCACTCCTTTATTAATCTGCCCAAGAATAGTCAGTGCGCCATTCTTTCATTTGACTGGAATAAAGAGTGGCATAATCCCATAATAACATGGGAGCTTCAGTGAAAAGATGAGTATATGATTTTACTTAAGCTAAGTTATATTAAGGTGGGGAAAGGGATGATGTCAATTGCAATGGCAAGGATAAAGGAAAGGGTGAGGTTGAAGAAGGAGAAGAGAAAGGAAATTCTCAGACACTTAGTAGCTGTGTGACCCTGGGTAAGTCACTTAGCCGTATTTGCCTCAGTTCCTCATTTGCAAAATGAGTTGGAGAAGGAAATGGCAAACCACTGCAGTATCTTTGCAAAGAAAATCCCAATTCGGGTCATGGACACAAGTGAAATGACTCAACAACAATAAGAAATTAATTCCCTCCAAACCAAAGCAACTGAACATGAAGACAACTCAATGAGAAAGTCGAAACATTACTAACATTACTTCTTTGCAAAAGATGGGGCTTTATCCATTTAGCATGTAAATAGTGAATTATGACTTCACTTTTTTGTGATTGTATTCATTTATTTACCTTCTGCATTAAAAAAAATCCTGCTCAATTCTGTTTGATCAAGAGAAATGATTTAAAATTACACATATTGTAAATGTCATTTCTGGCATTTAGGAAATTATTCTACTTTGTAGTGTGTTATCCATTAATGTAGTATATTATCCTTTATTTCCCTGAAAAATGGTAAGACAAAGCATCTGAATACTGTATTTCAGAAAATCATAAAAGGAAAATACCTGAAAATGTTGGGATTGGGGAACAAAGAAGAGCAAAAGCATCCATAGGATTTCATTGGAGAAAAATCCAAAATTTAACTTGCTTTCAAATATAGCAGTCAAGCTCCTGAGCTTTAATGACAAAGAAAAATGTTTTAAAACTGCCTGGAGGAGGCAGTTTGCCATATAATTGACTTATAAATGGCTACTACTATATATCATGTAAGACAACAGAAAAAAATATAATGAAAAACACGTGAAGCAGTATGCCGAAAAGCTAAGAAAAATGAGTTACATGGCTTAATATAAAACTGCATATTTTCCTTCCTGAAAGAAAAAGTACCTTTAACAATAGGCAATAAAAGTACCTTTAATAATAAATAACAAATTATTTAACAATAATTTTAAAATCTTCTTGATATAAACAGAACTGAACAGGATTTTTAAAATGCAAAAGATAAACAAAGCTATACAGGTACAAAAATGTGAAGTGATAATTAGGTGTTTACATCATATATGGAGAAAATTCCATCTTCTTTAAGAAGCCTTTCCCAGTTCCTCTTAATCTTCTTAGTGCCTTCCCTTGAAAGAGACTATTCTCAATTTGTCCTGTATCTATCTTATTGCATTTGCATACTATCTCCCCCAAAAGACTATAAACTCCTTGAGGGCAGAGCTTTTTTTTTTTTTTTGCTTTTCTTTGTATTCCCAACACTTACCTTACAGATATTTAATAAATGCCAACTGACAGACAAACTGGAGAGGATTCTAGTTCCCCTAGTTTTCTAGGTATTTGAAGTATGATCATGAGAAAGTAAGCTTAGACTTGTCCTGATTGGTCCTGGAGGCAGAACTAGGAGCAATGATAGAAGTTCCTGAAAGGAAGGTCTTGGTTCAATATATGGGAAAAACAAAACAAAAACAAAAGCTTTCCAACAATTAAAGTTGACTGAAAGCAAAAAGCTACTTTGGGATGCAGCAGTTTCAATTTTTTTATGGATCTTTAAGCTGGAGAAAAGGAAACAGGAGGATCCTTTTAACTGGAGACAGAAACAAAGGGGCAGTGTCCAATGCTGAGAGAAAACTGATTTTCCAAATTATGGTATAATTTTTTAAGCTTAATTTCTTGAAGAATATTAAAAGACATGAAATATATGGTTCATGGCCCTTAAAAAGGGGAATCAATAATCAATAGGAATAAGCATGGATTCATCAAAAATAAGACCTGGCATATTATAAGCTCATTTCCTTTATCAGACTTAGTTAACTGCTAGATTAGAGGGTTGCTATAGATATCGTATATTTACTTACTGAAACATATTAGTACAGCATTGGAGAGATGTGAGTTAAAAGTACAATTTGATTTTGAATTACTTGACACTGAAAAAGTGGTAATTCATGGATCATTATCAACCTAGAGAAATATCTCAAGGGTTGGTCCCCAGGCATCTGTGTTGACCCTATTCTTGGGTGGATAGATGGATGGAGGAAGGAAGAAAACATTCCTTTATTAAGTGACTATGTGTCATTCACTTCGCTAGGCTCTTTCCAAATACTATCTCATTTAATCTACTTTTTTATCAATGACTTGGATAAATAACAAGTTGAGAGATTATCAGATCTGTGAACAAGATTAACCTGGAGAGAATACCTAATACAATGGATAATAGGATAAGGATTTTTTAAAGATTTTAATAGAATAGAATAAAATCTGAGTCCAGGATACTGAATTTACAATAAAAATAAAAGACTGCAAGGTGGTGCATTGGATAGAAGGCAACAATATGACAGCAGTATAGGGAAAGCATAAAAAGATAGTAGTTCATATGAAAAAAAAATCTGGGGATTTTATCTGGATAGAAACTGAATACAATATACATCAGAAAAAACTGAATATAATCTTAAGAAGTGTAGTGTCCTGAACCATAAAGCATGCATTTATTAAACATCTACTTTATACAGATGACTGTATTAGGTGATATAGTGATAAAGTTCATATAAAACATGATCATTTCCCTCAAGGATCATATAGTATACATAAGATGGTAGTTCTGTTGTTTTCTGTCCCCAAAATATAATACCTTGAATACTGTATGTCAGTTCTGGGTACATGTTAGTAAGACCATTGAAAAGCTACAGCATAGGCAAAAATGACTAGTAAGTGTTCATAGGATAATAGATTTAGAGAATGGAGACCTGACAGATGAGGATGAGTTGGGGTAACTGGGAACGTTTAATCTAGAGAAAAGATGGATTAAGGGGTATGGGGAGGGGGGTAGAATTGCCTTGAAATATTTAAAGACTGTCATATAGATAATAAATTTATTCTTTCTGGTCCCACAGTAGAACAATGAGTAGAAGTTGTAGGGAAGCAGATTTCAGGTTCATATATGGAAAATTTTCTTAGCAATTAAAGCTGTTCGAAAGTAGAATGGACTATTTGAGCACATAGTGAAATTCTAGTCATTGTAATTCTTAAAGGACAACCTGAGTGCCCTCTTAGCCAGGGAAAGGTTAAAGAAGAGATTCCCATTCAGGAATTGGTTGTACTAAATGAACTGATGTCCTTTCCAAGTAAGAGATTCCGTGATTCCATGAGTTAACTGCCTGATCTTCCTTTGATCCACTCACTAAGCAAAGACCCCCATAGAAAAAAGGATAAGTGTTAGCATATGTTGCCTATAGGCTAGATGTTACAATGTGAAGTGATGCTGAAAATAGCAAGTGATTACCTTTCACAATTAGACTATTAATCTAAGGCAAGAGAAGGGCAAAAAAAAGGAAGGGGGACTCTAGAGCTTTAAGAATGATAAGAGTTTGAGTTAGTTACTTCTTATCATCTCTTGAATTTACATTAAAGAAGTCACT
Organism: Pseudochirops cupreus; assembly: GCA_028627135.1. Taxonomy (NCBI): domain Eukaryota; kingdom Metazoa; phylum Chordata; class Mammalia; order Diprotodontia; family Pseudocheiridae; genus Pseudochirops; species Pseudochirops cupreus. The sequence goes on from CM053584.1 coordinate 113,352,025, forward strand.
AATTTTGAGGTCCAAACAGGGAGCAGCTGGAAAACATAATGCTTAGTATTGTTTCTCCAGCTAAACAACTGCATTTCACTCCTTAAACATATTCCATAAAACATCATGAAAGCACCATTAGTATAAACATAATATTCCTTTTCCTAAAATGATAATAAAATAATATTAATTCCTTGAATTTGTAAAAATTAAAAACAATCTCAAAATTAATTTTATGACAACTTTTATCACATATATGTATATATGTATGCACATACACACATGTGCCTATATATGCAATTAAAATTCTATTCCTTGCATAATATGAACTACATTAACCTTTCTCAGTAGGATTTAATCTGAAAACCAACTTTGTAGTGTGTTAGGTGATATCCCTTAAAAGAAATGGACAATGTAGCAGAGATAAAACTTGATTTGCCCAAAGAATAAGTGACTGTGATATTGAAACTTTCAATGTGTACTCTACAGCTGACAAACATCAATATGCTATAATGGATTGGTAAATCAGTCATATATATTACACATTACCCAAAGGATAAACTAATTAGGAAGCATACTATGAGGCTGAAAATAAACCTACAATAAGTCTACACTTTTGATCAGGGGTAGCGGTGAAATTTAAATTCGAAATACGTAACAGAATGAAAAATTACTTGGAAATTTCACAAGAACATCATTTTTTATGAAAGACTCATAACTTTCATTTTAACCCTCATTTTCTGCAAGTTTCAATGTTTTCTCTCTAAAAGTAAATGAAGAATGTCAAAAAAGACAGGCAAAATTTTTATATTTTCAGTGGCAAAGCTCATCCTAAAGGAGACAGAACTGTAATTTATGTTTTTTATTAAATCCATAGATTCAGTCTGTTACTAATTCAAGATCTTAAGCTTTTTTTTTCTTTTTGGAAGTTTTGAAATTCACCTTTAAGTATGTTTATAGTTGAAAATAAGCATACTTGCAAGGTTTCCATGAACCAACTCGATAAAACAATGAAATATGAGAGTATGGTTTTAGGAACCGTTGAAGTGGAGAAAGTCAATACTCCCAAATTTGTTTGAAGAAACTGATGATTAAATGTTCCTTAAAACATGAATCAATTAAAATCTTCTAGGAAGTTATGGGAACACAGATGGTTAATCAAATTCATTTTCATTAATGTAATATAGTCTAAGGATGCTATATCATGTGACAGGCTCTATATCCTTCTACTCCAGATTAAAGTTTATAGTATGTCAACTACTACATTAAATAAAGATTACTAAGTCTCTAAAGCATGCTTCTGAAATCCAATCCTAAGAAGTGTAAATTTAGATCTTTAATTCTTTCTACCATACCTGCTCTCCTCCCCCACCCCAAATTGGATTAGAACTGTTTAATGACAAAGGGGTGTGGGTTCTCCTCCCCCACCTTTCTATCCTTCCTTACCTTTCAGTAAATTGCTTCAAATACAACTTCATTTCTAAAGTCTTATTTCACTCCTTGGCAATTTCAGGGAATGAAAAGGCACTGACCAAATGTATAGGTGACAAAAAACAACCACAACAATAGACTGAAATGGAAACTCAAACAAACAAAAAAAAAATTCAAAGCAATTTTAATGTCACTGTCTCAATTCACTACAGAAAACATAAAGACACCTCTACCCTGCTATCGAAGGAGAAAATCTAAAGAAACAGAAGCCCTAGAACTATTTAACCAATTGTAAATATTATATGTTATTCCATGGAAAAACTTTACTGTCTGAACTCAATGCTAGTGAATAACCCTAAATAAACTATAAAGATTTTTTTAAAAAAATCACTAAGATATAGCGTATTTAGTAACGATGTGGTTTAACTAGGCTTTAATTCCTCAGTAAACAGGAATTGAGCCCTCAGGACTGTGGCCTTTGAAATGAGGGTGTGTTTAGATTTGGAGACTGCCCAAGCTTCATTCACTGTCTAGAAGAGAGAGCTCAGCGCCAAACATATGCAATCAGAAAAAACGATTACATTCTGAATAAAGATTGTAAAACAAATACTCCCATATGTTTCACAGAGATCAAATGAAACTGCTGAAAGCCAGTCCAATGATATTTAAGGATCTGGCAAAAGAAAACTTCAGTGTGTATGGTGAAAGGGGGAGAGGTGAGCTCGACTCTTGTCCTCCCCTCCCCCCTCCTCCAAAACTAAGTAAGGGAATGCTAATAAAGAAAAATGGGGGGTTAAGTGTATCAGTCATCTTTTTTCCAGATGTAACCTAAATTCCCAACCTGTGCCTCCCACCCTCACTCAATCCAAATGCTGAGAAATAATTAAGGCAAAATATTTCAAGCAATACACTTTTCAACTTGTTTTTCAGTTCAGAAACTGATCATTAAAGATATCATCAATGTAACAATTTAATGTTTTTGAAGGAAAGTCAAGGATACCTTCAATGGCGGGCCATTTTTTTTCTTAAAACAATATCTCAAGTCCAAGACTAATCATTTACCAGTGATCCAAAATATCAATATATTCAACTCTAAAAAAAATGGAGCTAGCAATTTATTGTCAAATAGTTTGTAGAAACACACAAAAGTACAATGTAGACTTTCCTTTTGCTTATGTTTCGCTAAATTTATATTATTTTATGGTAAGAAGGAAGGAAAAGAAATGAAGATATCCGAGGCATACAAATACATGATTTTCTTCTGCAAAGATTTTCTTATATTTGTACAAGCAGAAAAATTTCTTTGTCCTGGGATTAAAGTTCCTTAAATAATCAAGTTTGAAACACAGAATTCCCTGGGCTGCATAGTAGTTATGTTCAGAAATAATTTTTGTTAAAAAAACTATTTTGAATACAGTGAGTAAACTTCCTATATAAAGTAATTCTGTGAAGAAGAGGCCTTTTGAAAAAGTGAATAATCACCTAATTTATCTTTTTGTGTAAAATCAGATTTATGTATGCCATTCACTGGTTTTCCTTACATTGAAGTAAATAGTTTTTGGAATGTTAATCTCAATTATCATATTTTCAGTAGAGAGAAAAACAATAGAAATGCATGCTATAATACTTTTAAAGTGGACAATGTTTTGTTCCAATGAAAAAGATGGCTTAGTGATAAGTCCCTTTACAAGACCTGAATCTGGGTGCACATGAACTCAATCTCCTCTACTCATAGAAGCAGTAGAAAGTGATATCTACCTTCTCATCCTCTGCATGGCAGAAGGAAATGGGCAAAGGACTCTTGATATCACTTCCAAAAGGTTTTGAAGCAGTAACTTATATTTTCTGATAACATATGTTTTCCTAAAAGTTGAAGGTTGAATACTCTATAATCTCAAACTTGATAACTATCATTAATACCAAATTCCATATGTATAACATGTCATATTGCTGAAATACCTTTCACAGTTTATAATTATATTTCTTTAAAGTTCCAACTTATAAGACAGGATGGGAAGGTTTTATTTTGCTCCTTATTTTACAGATAAACTGAAGTATAGGTCTACCAATTCAAAATTCAATTACGGTCCTTCAGTAAAATACGGTCCTTTAGGAGACTCTCAAATCAAAAATGAAGCAATAAATAGACCCCAAAGAAGACATTTTTTCAGCAGTCATTTTTTTCAGAGTAATCTTTCAATGACCTACAAAGGACTGCAGTGAAATTTGAGAGAATTTGGCAGGAATGGTGTCTGAATTTGTGAATGTTTGTGCTAGCCTTGTTTTCCTACTGAAAACATTTTAGAGGTATATTATAAAGGCAAGTTTTTCTATTTACTATAGGAAAAAAAGAACGAGTTAACAAACATCTCATTACCCTCAAGTGAATTAGAGAGATGAAGAGTTCATATAGAAGTAGTAATAAGGTAAAAGAAATAAGCAAGGAGGAAGTCTGACAGAAAAAGTCCAATGTGGCAGAAGGAATCAAAACCAGTGAAAGTATTTAGAGAGTGGAACAGAGTTATAAAACACGGATGTCTTCCTAGAGAAAACAAAGGTGGAATTCACTGACATTCAGTTTTCTCATCTTTTAATTTAGCCTCTCAATCCTAACTTCCTAATGTCTCACTCCAGATCTGCCCAACCCTTCCACCAGATCCTTTGGAATGCCTGTTCCACAAACAATAGTCATTTTCATCTTAAATGTCTTCCTTTCTTTCTCCTTTTTCTGGCACTCATTGAGACCTGGATCCCTCCCGATAACATAACATCCTCTTCATCACTCTTCCCAGTACTGTTTGAACTTTTATTCATATTCCCTACTCACTGGTCATGGTGGGAGAGTCAGAATATTCCTTTTGTTCTTTTGCCACTTCCAAACACTCTATGCCACCACTCAGCAACCTGTTATTCTTTCATATTTATTCAATCCAAACTTATCACCCAATCCATATTCTGGTAGCTTTTACATATTGTCCCAAGGCTAGTCTCCCTTATTTCTTAATGAGTTCAGTGCTTGGTTCACAGCATTCCCCTCCACTTCAACTCCTTCACTAATTCCAGAAAACTTAAAAATAGATGTAGTGATGTTCCCTCAAATATCTCAACTGTCTTGTTCCTCGATCTATTCAGTTCCTATGGGCTACTCATTAACTCCACTTCAGTGATAAATAAGACTGGTCATACTCTTGATCTTGCCATTCTTCACAAGTGATTCACATACATGTTCAAGAACCATGTTTTTCCTTATCTTACAAAAATTTTTTTTTTTTTATCGTTCCATCTCTCTTATTCCTCATTCTTACTACAATTACTCTTATCCTCTTCATGGTCTCCAGTCCCTCCTTCCCAATTCCAGGGCATCATCACCTATGGTCTGGCCTCACATTCTTCCCTTCCCCATCTGACTCTTTGGTAAACCAGTTCAACTCTACACTATCCTCTAATCTTGAATCCCTTGTTACTTTGCACCTTGCCAAGCCCAAATGCTTGATTAGTTTTATTATCTGCCTCCTTCCTCCTACTCACAAGTTGCTAGACAAAACTGGTGGAAATCATGAAATCCTGTTAACTGGAGATATAAATGCATGCTATATAATTTCAAGTGAACCCCAGATACATCATGGCAATCCTGCTATACTTTCCTAATTTGTTTCCTACCTATCACATTCACCATAGCAGTCATTCAAAACCTTTTCTTCTCTCTTCCATCCTCCCCTTCTTCTCCCTCCTTCATTCTCTCTGCTGAGGACTTAGCCTAATATTTGATAGGAAAAAAAAAAGATTGAGGCCATTTGCAGAAAGTTCTTTCACTCTTTCCTCATCTCACATTCCTCTAACATTAGCACCCATTATTTTCCCTTACATTCCAGTCTCTGATGAGACTTTTAACTCTCCAAAGGCAATCTCTCTAAATGTGTCCTTGATCAAATTCCCTCCCAATTTTCTCCAACAAATCTGTTTTCCTCCCTACTCTCTTACTTTCAATCTCTCTTTATCTACAGCTCCTTCCCTGCTGACTTTAAACATACCTATCATAAAAAAAAAATATCCCTCACTCAATCCTCCCAAACTTATCACCCTACATCACTCCTCAACTTCATGGCTAAATGCCTTGAGAAATTTTCCTACGTTTTGTGCCCTCTCCCATCATTTGTTTCTGAACCCTTTGCACACAGGCTCCCAAACACATAATTCAACTGAAAGTGTCTTCTAAAAACTTACCATTTACCCATTAATTGCCAAGTCTAGTGACCTTTTCTCAATTCTAATCTTTTGTTTTTAACTTTTCTGCAGAATTTGATACTGTTCATCACTGTCTCTTCCTGGATACTGGCTCTGTGAGATTCCATAACACTACTTTCTCCTAGTTCTCCTCTTATGTATTCAACTGGATCTCGGTATCTTTTGCTGATTTTTCAACGATGTTATAATCACTAGCTTTACACATCATCCAGTGTTCTGCCCTAGACTCTTTTTTCTTCCTTTATATTGTCTCACTTTAGGACCTCATCAGTTCACACTGATTTAATTATCATCTCTGCTGATCATTTTTGTCCTTCATCCTCATAGAGGACCAATGACATCAGAAAGGTGATGTCTTCACTTCCAAGTGAATTGGATTTAAGTGAGAGAGGGCTGTGCAAAGTTACCAGGCTCACTCTTTCCTCCAGAGCCATCTGGGTCCAACTGCAAGATATAGATCAGGAGGACTAAAGACGGCCTGAATGCAGTAAAAGACCTGACACTTTTTAAACTAAGGTGTTTCCCAGGTCTCAGTTTGTCTGAGGTTATACCCATCCAATGATGAAGAATAGGTTAAGAAATGAAGCAAAAGAAGGCCTCTTTTTCCTCCTCAAAAAAAAAAATCTGGGAGGAGAAGACCCTCCCCATTTCTAACCAGACCAGAAACAATTGCTGTTTACAGGCACTCTGAGCCATCAAGACCCAAACAATGACCAAGTGAGGTTTGGGTTGGGAACTATTGTTGGCCAATCAGTGAAAGCCATAGTGATTTGGGTTTAAGGCATACTCAAGCAACTCCATTTGAATGCCAATGGGCCTTACCAAAACCTGTTTTTTCCAGAGCTCTATTTCAAGAAATCCACTTTCCTTTGGGCAGAGCACCCACATGTAAGTTCATAATTCCTCATGTGGACAGAGGGAAGGAGAAAGGAAGAAAGGAAAGAGGAAGCATTACCCCAACTGGAACTTACCAGGTGGGTCCCCAATGGGGCATCTACCAGTACTCACAGATTGTTGTTTGTCTTTCATTCTTGAAGAGGACCAGTGACATTAGGAAGGTGATGCCTTGACTTCAACCTCTGTGCTGATGATTCCTAGATCTACATAACTTGCCCTGGTCTCTCTCCTAAGCTACAATGATGTATCTTCAACTATCTTTTGGATGTTCCACAGGCATTTCTAACTAATTGTGTCCAAAATAGATAGCATAATTTCCACCTCAAATCCTCTCTTTTGAATTCCACTATTACCGTGGAGGATTTCACCACGCTCCCAGTTCAATGAGTTTCACAACCTCAAGGTGTTATCCTGAAATCCTTACTCTCACCTACCCCACTCATTCAATCTACTGTCAAATATTCTTGTTTCTGTCTTTAAAACATTTCTTATGTACTATTACTGTACTACTTTGGGACTTCTCTGACTTCTCCATCAAGTTACAGGAGGCTTATCATTGGTAAACCTCATCATTCTGCAAGATACAATCATTCTTGATACACATACCTCATTAGATGGTTTCTAAGGTCCCTTCAAATGTCAAGATTCTAAGAGTAGAATTTTCACAAGGGGGGAAAATAGGATACAAACCTATACAGTTATGAGGTTTCAGGAATATAAAATGTAGAAACTAAAAACAAATGAAATATATATCTACTATTTAATACTTATATGAAAAGATTACATGCAAATCCAAGATTCATAAAGCTTTGTTTTGGTATTGGCCTCATGGGGCTTAATCAACTTTAAAAAAATTCTGAAGAAATAATTTCTAGCAGTTCTCCCTCTCATATCACTGAATCAGCAACACTGATATCATATCTTTTGAAATATGGAGTGGATAGAATTTTATAATGGCAAGATTCCTAGCATTTCTTAATTTCTTCACAGCACTATTCACCACTTATTAGATAAAAATTTATTTTTCCTCTGGGCACATGGAATATTTAGACTAGATCTTTAGACAAGTAGATGGAAATGTGAGTGTGTGTTATGGGAATCTGAAGATCTTCCCTGCCCCTAGGCTCTTTGCTAAAGTGGCTACACGACTCTGAGAACCTTCCCTGATTTGAAAGTATACTCTGCCCCTTAATAGGCTGAATGTGGTCACGTGGAGCCAGTGGTGATGCTTGTTTTTCGGGAATGCCCATGCCTTGTAGCTTTGTGATTGGGCAGTGAGTCAAGAGGGCTGTGACATTCTCTGAGCCAGGAGAAAGCTATATATACGCCCTGATGTGAGGTTTTGCTTTGGGGCTCACTTTGAGAAGAGTTGTGTGATTTGGCCAGATGATACTCTGGGAAGCTTTTGAGCCCTCCCAGCTTTGAAAAACCCAGATGTTGGTGCTTCCCACTCTGGTAACTGAATAGGTATGGATGTAATGGTCAGATGCTGGAAGTCCATCTGCTGATCTGTTTCTTTGTTTGCTTGTAACTTGTGTTTGCATTCTCTGAAGTTCAGGGTGCTGACTTTTTTTCCCTGAACTAGATAAATGACATGTGTTTGAATTTGATTAAAGTGAGACTGTTAACCCATTTGGAGTTGCTTTCCTTTAGAAAATCAGATCTAAGAACCTGTGCTAGCAGCCATCCTGGGTATGCTAGAGTGCTTGCTGATACAGTGTGTAACTTGGAAGGGAGGGCAGTGCTAGAGATAGATCTGGGAGTCATGTACAAAAGTACTTCTATAAACCAAGGGATCAAGTGAAAGAAACAATGCATAAAGAGTAGACAAAAGGGCCAAGGACAGCACTATGGGAAAAACTTATACATTATAGAATCGGAAAGAGGATGGGAAATGAGTAAATGAGAGGGAATGAATAATTAGAGAGGTAGGCGAACTAAGAGAAAGAGATATCTTGGAAGCCAAGGGGAATAGATAATTGAAAAACAAAGGGAGTGAACAGTGTCAAATGCTACAGAAAAGTCAAGTAGAAAAAGTAAGAAAATCAAAAAGGAGAAGATATAATGGGAAAATAGGATTGCATCAAGTAGATAGAAGTGATAATGAAGGTAAAGAACCAGAATAGCAGGTATGAAGGATGTGAAGAGATGAAATTATATTCAGTGAAGAGAGTTTAAGAGAAAAGTTAAATAATGGTAGTAGTAAGTCACCAAACTTTTACTCAGTACCAGGTCTTATGCTAAGCAGTGGATATACAAAGAAAGGTAGAAGACAATACCTGTCTCTTAGGAGGAACTCACAATCTAATGAGGGAAATAGCGTGCAGACAACTATGTACAAAGTACATACAGGATAAATTACAAATAATCAAAAGAGGAAAGGCACTAGAATTAAGACCAGTTGGGAAAGACTTCCTGTAGAAGGGTGTGATTTTAGTGTGGATTTAGCAGAACATTGGTTTGGATGTATTCCCAGGGATCAAGCTGTACCCTTCTCTTCTCCTAATAAATCAGATGTGTTGAAAATGGGTTGCACCTATTGGAGAAGACTGAAGGGAAATTTTCTTTTATGGTGGGGGAGAGAGGAGAACAAACACATTACCATTATGATGAGGGTGGATCATTAGGAACAATTTTGATCAATTATATGTCAGTAAATCTAAAAATCTAAATGAAATTTATGAATCTTTACGAAAATTCAAATTGCCCAGATTAACAAAAGAAGAAATAGAATACTTAAATAACCCCATCATACAAAAAAAAAAAAAGGAACAAGTCATTAATGGGCTACCTAAGAAAAAATCCCCAGAACCAGATGAATTCACAAGTGAATTCTATCCAAACTTTAAAAAACAATTAATTCTAATACTATATAAGCTATTTGGGAAAATAGGTAAGGAAGGACACTTTCCAAATTCCTTTTGTGACACAAATATGATGTTGATACTTAAACCAGGAAGAGTGAAAACAGAGAAAGAAGACTACAGACCAAATTCCCTAACGAATACTGATGCAAAAATCTAGCAAGCAGATGACAGTATTATGCCAGAAAGATAATAAATTGTGGCCAGGTGGGATTTACACCAAAAATGCAGAACTGGTTCAAAATTAGGAAAACTATCAGCATAATTGACCATAACAAAACCAACAGAAATCATATTATCTCAATAGATACAGAAAAAACTTTTTTGGCAAAATGTAACACATATTTCTATGAAAAAAAAACCATACATACACTCTAGAGGCCATAAGAATAAGTGAAGTTTTCCTTAAAATGATAAGCAGTACCTATCTAAATCCAAAAGCAAGAGTAAAATGAGCAGAGCCAGGAGAACATTGTACACACTAACAGCAACACTATACGATGACCAATTCTGATAAACTTAGCTCTTCTCAGTAATGCAATGATCTAAAATAATTCCAAAAGACTTATGATGGAAAATGCTATTTACATTCAGAGAAAGAACTATGAAATCTAAATGAAGACTGACGCATACTATTTTTCTCTCTCTCTTTTTTTCTTTCATGTTTTTTTTTTCCTTTTTGTTCCAATTCTTCTTTCATAACATGACTAATGTGGAAATATCTTTAATATGATTATATGTACATAGACTGTATCAGACTGCATGCCATCTTGGAAGAAAATGGAAAAAAAATTGCAACTCAGATTCTTCTAAAAGAGATTGTTGAAAATTAAAAATAAAACAAACAAATAAATAAATAAGCCAAAAAGCATAAATAAAGTAAAATCATAAGTAAATATTATCTATAATGGATATAAACTAGAAGTCTTCCTAATAAGATCAGGGAAGAAACAAGGATGCTCACCACCCAATATTGTACTAGAAATACTTGCCATAACAAAAAGGGAAAAAAAAAGAATTTGACAGAACCAGAATAAGCAATGAAGAAATAAAATCAACACTCTTTGCAGATGATATGATGTTATACTTAGACAATCCTAGAGAATCAACTAAAAACCTAGTTGAAATAACTTAGCAAAGTTGCAGGATATAAAATAAATCCACATAAATTATCAGCATTTCTATAGATATTACCAATAATGTATAGCAACAAAAGATAAAAAGAGGAATTCCATTTAAAATAATGGCAGACAATAAAAAATACCTGGGAATCTATCTGACAAGAAACATCCAGGAACTATATGAACACCATTACAAAACATCTTTTCCACAAATAAAGTCAGATGTGAACAAGTGGAAAATATTATTTGCTTACGGGTAAGCTGAGTTAATATATTAAAAATGACAACCCTACCCACATTAATTTTCTTACTTAGTGTCATGCCAATCAAACTACCAAACAATTATTTTATAGAACTAGAAAAAATAATAAGAAAATTCATCTGGAAGAGAAAAAGGTCAAGAATATGAAGGGAATCAATGAAAAAAAAGGTGAAGGAAGACAGCCTAGAAATTCCACATCTCAAACTCTATTATAAAGTGGTAATTACTAAAAAACAATCTGTTACTGGCTAAGAATTAGAGTGGTGGATGAGTGGAATAGATAAATTACATAATATACAGTAGTAAATAACTGTAGTAATCCAGGTTTGATAAATTCAAAGATTCAAGTTTTGGGGACTCACTATTTGATAAAAACTAGTAGGCAAAGTAGAAAACAGTTTGGCAGAAACTATGTATTGACCAACATCTCACTCCATATACCAAGATAAGGTTAAAATGGACAAGTGATTCAGACATAAAGGGTGATACCATAAGCAAATTAGGAGAGCATGGAATAGTTTACCCATCAGATCTATTTATAAGGAAAGAATTTATGACTAAACAAGAAATAGAGTGCATTAAAAGATATAACATGGATAGGAATTTTTTTTAAATGCAAAAAATTGTTTTTATGTGTAATTAGAAAAAATAAAAATAAAATATTCAAAAAAAGATGATGGTCATATATATGTAAATATAAATATACATATGTATGTGTGTGTGTGTATATATATATATGTATACATATATATTTTTTACACGCGCACACACTCAAAGTTTGTAAACATAATTCACATTCAAATATGGGTTATATCTGGTGTCAAAGAGAGGATTACTAGATATTTGGGGAATGAAGCAAGTAGGATTCCAATAATGGATATAACTGAATTAGTAGGAAGCAGCAAAGTTTGAGAGTGTGTTGTGCATAGAGTGATGGATACAGAAAACAATGATGAAAGAGGATGAGAGGTATCCTGGAGGCACAATTTAGTTTCAGGTGTGAAGAAAGGATGATGGAAGAGCAGAAGTTAAGAGTCAGTGAGGAAGGTTTACCAATACCAAAGTTCCCATTTAAATCCCTACATTCTGAATCTAATTAACTTCAATTTCCTAGCCATGTTTTGCTATACTTTCAAGTTCATTTAGCATCTTTGGTGATAAAAGGTCAGACTGACTAATGTTTATGGTTCAGGCCATTGAACTTTCATACCCTGTTTTATTTGTATGCATGCACAGGAAAGCATGCCAAATTCCAGGTAGTTAGGATGACCAGCTTTCTGGTGATAGTATCCATAATGAACTAAAATAAATGGAAGCATTTTGAGTTACAACTTCTTTTGGCACAGGCTTACATAATTGTTTTTGGTTGGGTACATAAAAGTATATGTATATGTCAAACCGGAATAAATCTGTGGCCTGTTTTAATCTAGCTAATGTACAGTTGTAGAGTTTGAGGAAAATCTACAGGAAGTGGGAAACCTGACTGCCAAGTTACACCACAGATGTACAATTCATACAGTATACCCCCTTATTTATATCAGTCGTGTATAAACACACTATTAGTAACTAGAAAACATGGAAGGATTATTCTGCATATTGTTCTAAAATTAAACTCAAACTTACTTCACTATACTTTCCTCATAAGAAAGGTACAAGATCTCTATAACAAGAACTTAGAGAAATTCAGTTCTTATAAGTTAGCTAGAAGGATAAAGAAGAGAAGCTCCAGAGCTTTAAGAAAAGGAAAGGTATCATTTTAGAAATAAGGAGATTTGGGAAACAGCTTTGAATTCTTACTCTTTTTGAGGTAGTGGTGGTAGTGCAGCAGTCTAAAGCTGTGATTTCATTTCTGGACAAAATTCTGTGTAAAGAAATCCTCTCTACCAATCCATATCAGCTATTCTGCTACTTATAGTCCAAGAACTTATGTCTGAGGAAATGAAGAAAATTAAGTCATTTGCCCAAGGTCACACAGTCAATTATGCTTCAAAGGCAGGAGTTGAACTCAGGTCTTGTTGATTTATCTACTGTGCCTTGTTGCTTCTCAAACTCATATTAAGAGAAAGGAAAAAAAATCCTGTTGACTGGTAATCACTATATCAATTAAACTTTAGAAATTAAATATAATGTGACTAAAATGCTTTTTAAATAGTAAGTGGTGGCATCACTTTCAGGGCACTGGCAATATAAATGCTGTTTGGTATTTTACCAATACCATCATTTGTAAGAACCATGCCTTATGGCTAGAGAATAATACTTGCTAAATCTTCATAAATTTCTTGTTTTTACTCCATGGATAAAAAAGTTTTATTTTGTATTTGATGACATTTCTTTAGAAACGGTTGTCTATATGTATATAATTGTCATATATTTGTGTGTGTGTGTGTGTATATATACACTTTTTTTTTCTATTTCATCAAAATGAATATATGGACCTTACCAGTAGTACCTTTATTTTTCTGTCTGGCCTTTCACCCACAGTGAGTATTAGACTACAAAGTTCTTCAGATGCTCAAAAAATGTTTATTGCTGATATTTTTGGTCCTCTGAAAAGATGACTAATTATCATATGACTAACTTGAAATGTGGATTCAATCTATAAACATTTATTAAGTACCTAAGATGTGCCAGGCATTGTGAGAGATCTGGGTCTCTTTTAGCTTCCAGAGTCAAGAGAAAAGCCATACCATTCCAACCTCTCTTCAGGGCTCCTGAGGGGGAAAGACTTTGGGAATAAGCCAACATGTGGAGGAACTGGCAATCTCAACCATGCCCTTATCCCCAGCTTGCTGTATTAGAGACCATGGGGAATTCCTCTTGAGTGAGATCTCAGACTCTCTCAGTTCAGTTGATTTATTTTGTCCTCAAAGGGAGAGCTTAGTCACTCTGCATTGTCTGGTATATATTCTTTTATGAATCATTTTTCTGATTTGTTTTGTTATTGACCTAGAGAAATGGATTTATTTCTTATTTGTTATATGTTTTCATGGTGGAATTAGTATGTGGTGGGAAGAGAGTCAATTTTTGGATAAATAACTTGGGACCCTCCTTTCCCATTAAGGGTTAATGTAGCTCGAACCTAAAAAATGTATTTCCTCTAGACTAAAAAATATTTAAGGAAGCAGACAGACATAATTATGACCTAGTACCCTCTCTCTCTGAGGAGAAGAGAAGAGTCAATCACTATTCCCAGCTTCCTCCTTTCCATCATAACAGGAATCATAGTTTTCTTTGGATAAGGGTGTGAGGAGGAGATGCCAGAAATATCTATTCTTGCCTCCCTCTGATCCATATCTAGACAGACTCATGTTGGTACACATAACCTACATGACCAAAACAGTTCCATGTCAACCCATTACAGGATAAATACGAACACAAACTTTACTAACCACAATGCAATAAAGATTATGTTTGATAAAATGCCTTTGAAGAAAGGATTAAAGTTAACTGAAGACTTAATAACTTAACCCTAAAGAACTGGTGGGTCAAGTGAACAAATCATAAAAACAACAGATAATTTTATAAAAAAAAAATTAAACAGCAGCAAAATATGAGTGATTTAGCCAAAGTAGTCCTTTGGGAAGATTATTTTTTTTCCTTTGAACATGAACAAAAAAAAAAAAGAATATACCAGCGAATCAAGCATACAACTAAAATATAATAGAAAATGAACAATATTCAAGAAAAACCAACTAAAAACCAAACAGAAATTCTGAAAATCAAAGAAGAAACACATTGAATAAATAAACCATGACCCATTTACTTGATAAAACTGATAAAACAAATGCTTAATAAGTTTGATTTACAAAAAGAAGAAAAATCAAATCACTAGTAATAAAACTGAAAAAAAAATTCACAAGAAATAAATGAAATGAAATTCCTGATAATTATGTTGTGCAACTATATTACAAGATAATCAATATCTTAAATGGAATGGTGACTATTGTTAAGATTATCAAATGTCCCAATTAACAGAAAAAGAAATAAAGATCTTAACCCAATCTAAGAAAAAGAAATTGAACAAACTATAAATAATCACAGGTTGGGGGGTGGGGTAGGAGGAGAACAGGACCAAATAGATAGGTAAATGAATTTTCTCAAATACTGAAAGAAGAATTCATTCAAATATTGTATAAATTGTACAACACAAAAGGAAAATGGATTCTATTCCCCCTATAATATAAATATTGTTTGGATACATAAAGCAGAGTGTATCAAAACAGAGAAAAACTACATTCCAATATTACTGATAAATATAGATGCAAAAATTCTAAATGAAATCTTAGTAAAGAGGCTACATGTAGCATTGATTCAATATTAGGAAAATGATATTAATGTAATAGACAACTGTAATGGTAATGGGAATTTGAAGATCTTCCCTGCCCCTTAATTAGGGAATTTGAGGAGCTTCCCAGATTTGAAAATATTCTCTGCCCCCCTAATAGCCTGAATGTGGTCACATGGAGACTGTGGTGGGAAGAGTTTGCTGAAAAATAGACCAAAGACTGACAGGAGAAAGTTGCTTAGGGGAGGCTTGTTTTTCAGGAAGGCCCACACCTTGTTACTTTGTAATTAGGGAGTGTTGTCATGAGGGTTGTGATGTTCTAATAACATTCTCTCCTGGAGAATGCTATATATACCTTTGAGTATATATTTTGCTTTGGGGCTCACTTATGGGAAGAGTTGTGTGAGTTGACCAGGTGAGATTCTGGACAGCCTTTCAGCCCCTCGACTTCGAAAACCCAGATGTTGGTGCTTCTCTCTTTGGTAACTAACTGTATGTATGTGATGGTCAGACAGGTAGAAGACCTGTTGGTTTCTTGAAATGTGTTATTTTCTTTCTCTGTATTTTTTGTCTGCTTGTAACTTCTGTCTGTCTCTGAAGTTCAGGGTGCTGATTCTTCCCCCTGAACTAGGTAAATGATATATGTTTGATTAAAGTAAGATTGTTAATCTTTTTTGAGTTGCTTTCCTTTAGAAAAGCAGATCAAAGAACTTGTACTAGCAGCCATCCTGGATATGTTAGGGTGCTTGCTGTTACATCGGTACTAATAAGAACAACAAAAATCATGATTATATACAGAAAAGGCTTTTAACAACATACAAAATCTATTTTTGTTGAAATTCTAGAAGACGTAGAAATAAATGGAGCTCTCCTAGATTCTATAAGTAGTGTCCATCAATAACCAAGAGAGGTGAGCACATGAAATAGAGATAATCTAGACTTCTTTCCAATAAGAAAGTAAAGATGTCCACTGTCACCACTACGATTTGATATGACGCTGGAAACACTAGCTATAACAATAAGCCAAGAATAAGAATTTCAGGGAATAAGCATAGACAGCGGAAACAAAGTTTCCACTTTTTTTCAGATAACATGGTTTATTCAGAGAACCCTAGAGAACCAAGTAAAATTAATTGAAACAATAACTTTAGGAAAGTTTCAGAATATTAAGTAATCCAAATAAATCATCAATATTTCTATATGTTACCCCCCCCAAAAAATCAGGAATGGATTTTAAATAAGGACAGAACGTAAAAAATATTTGGAAATCTACTAGCTAAGACACACAGAGGAACTATATGAATACAACTACAAAATACCTTTAAAGAAAGACTTAATCATTTAAGGAATGTTAATTGCTCATGGGATATGATAATAAAAAAATATATAATCATATTAGCCTACTCCTACTAGCTATTGCTTTAAGGCAAGAAAAGAAATTAATGGAATAAATCTAGGTAAAATGGAAGAATGTTTATATTAATTGCTCATGAGTAGGTCAATAACAAAAATTACAATGATATATAAAATGATTTATATTCTGTGCCGTTATAGTTAAACTACTAAAGAATGACTTTAAGAGCCAGAAAAAATATATTTAAAAATTCATCTAGGAGAACAAAATGTCAACCATCTCAAAAAACACAGTGGGAAAAGTAAGAAGGATCGTGCCCCCAACAGTACTGGATATCGAATTGTACTCCCAAGCAGTAATTATCAAAACAATTTCATACTGGTTAGAAAGTAGAGAAATTGATCACTGTAATGCATGAGATACATAACATACAGAAGGAAACAAACAGAAGAAAACAGTAGCCCTGTGTTTTGTTTTGTTTTGTTTTTAACACAAATAAACTTTCTACATGGTTAAAGATTCATTATTTGACAGTAACTTCTGGGGGAAAAAAAACAACTGGAAAATTATGTTTGGACCAATACTTCCCATGATATAGGTCCAAATAGATACATGACTTAGATATAAGAGGTAAACAAATTAGAGGAGCAAGAAAGAAATTCCCTAAGAATAAGAGTGGTGTTAATGACTAAATAAAGGATACAAAGTATCATAGAATATAGAAAGGACAATTTTGATTACATAAAATTATTGTTATATAAACCAAATTCATGCAGCTAAACAGAGAAAGAAAAGAAGAAATTGAAAAAAAAATCATTGCAGTGAGTTCTTCTGACAAATATCTCCTTTCCAAGCTATTTAAGGAATAAGAGTCATGCTACAGTTAACAAATAGTCCAGGAATATAAAACGGCAGTTTATAGAGAAAGCAAGCCAAACTATCAGTAGTCATATTTTTTTTAAATGCTCCAAAAAAATTCCCCAAATTGTTCATAATTTGAGAAATGTAAATTAAAGGACCCCTGATGAGCCGATTCATATGCAAAGACTGGCAAAAATGTAAAAGAAGAAAATAGAAAATTTTGGAGGATGTGTATGTGGTGGTGTTGGGGGGTGGTGGGGGGAAGACCATGAATTCAGTGTCAGAGGAACCTGTGAATCGGTCCAGTCATCCTGGAAAGCAATTTAGACCTACGCCTAAAAAAGTCACAAAACTATGTGAACCCTTTGATCTGTCAATACCACTATTACATTTATATTGTAAAGAGATTAAAGAGGAAAAGGTACATATGAACAAAATGTTTATTTTAATCCTTTTTGGTATCACAGAATTGGAAACTGAAGGAGTGCCTCTCAATTGGGGAATGGCTGAACAAGTTATGCTTTATGAATGTGAATGAATACTACTATGCCATAAGAAATTTAAAAAGGAATGGTTTTAGAGAAACCTGGGGAGATTTGCATGGACTGATGCAGACTGAAGAGTGCAGAATTAGAACATTTTACTAAATAACAATTATGTTGTAAAGACAACTCCAAAAGACCTAAGAACTCTGATCAGAACAACCATAATTCAAGAGGATCAGTGATAAAGCATGTGACTCATCTCCTGAGAAATTATGCACACAAGGCAACAATAAGGATAAACACTTTTGGACACGGCTAAGGTGAGTTTTACTTTATTTCACTATGCATGTTTCCTACAAATATTTTGTATTGTTTTCATTTTTCTTTTTAAGTTGTGGGTAGGCATGTGTGAGAGAGAAAATAAATGCAAGTATGATAAATAAAATATTAAATCAGTATTTTTTTTTAGAAAAAGGAAAGCTATATGGAGAAAACATCATCGGACTGTGGATATCACTAAATATCACGCATGAATAAGTGTCTTTCTTAGTAGACAAAGATTTATCAGTGACTATTAAGGTAAATTTGGAAAATCTTGCTCGAGGTCAAAGTTGATATTGTATTTTCCATTTCTTTCCATGTCACACCATAGAAACAAGGGCAAAAAAGGAAAAGCAGGACAACAATTCCATTCTTCTCTTTCTCCTATTAGTGGGTAATGAAGTGATGCAAGTACCTCATTTGTAGCTCTATTACTTCTAAGTAGATATATGTATTGTACAGTCATTGGTCTTATATTCTACATGCTTTTAGTTACTTTTCCAGTAGTAGTAACATGTTTGTAATGAGGCATGAACACAGTCTCCCCAAGTCCCTCCAATGACTAATGGCCTAATCTAATTTCATGCTTAATCCAGATGCATTTAATTCATTGTGGCAGCATGGAAAGAACCTTGGACTTAGAAAACCTGAATTTGTCATTTCAGCCACTTAGTATTGACGAGTAACAGGGCATATGAATACTCTGTCTCTCTGTTTCTGACTGACCATGTGTGCTAGCTTAGCACTTGGGTATCATACCCTCAGGTATGATAAAGTAACATCCTTATGGGCTGCTAGGCAGGAAGAGTTTCTAACTCAGTAGATCTTTAAAGGGAATAACCAAAGAATGACTGTTCTGTCTCCTCTCTTCTCTTCTCTTCTCTGCTCCACTCCTCTCTTCTAAATCTATGAAGACTTTGTGAGGTACTCACTAGAGGTACAGAGATAGAGCTGGTGCTTTTCTGACACCATGTCATTCTGGCATCATGTCAACTGCTTCCACAGGGTACCTAGAGAAGATGGCCTCATCTCAGCAAGCTTGTGCCTGGCCCTCTGGCTCTTTTCTGCTTTGTGTTTCTGTCCTTGATCAGAAGTAACTGAATATCATTCTAGATGTTTTAGACTCTGAGAAGACCTTGTGAGTTTGAGATAGATGTCTGGAGATCCTAGGTCCTCAGTCAGTGCCAGATATACTTTGGAAGGAATTCTTGGCAGCTACTCTAGTGCTTTTGGAGAAAATGAACAACAGCTGGAAGATAAGTCCAGCCCCTTGTCTAGCTGGCCAGAATACAACAAATTGAAGATTACGAGTGCAGAGTCAAAACCAAATGTAAATTACCTATTCAGTAGTCCTCAAACTGCTTCATGTTCCGACATTAAAATCTTAGCATCCTGGAAGTGTGCAAATTACTGTAGTTACAAATTACTGCACCCTATTTTATGTCTTCCTCCAATATGTGCTTCTCCAATATGTCTAGTATTTATTTTGAGTACAGTAAATACCTGCCCCATTTCTGATTTAGATTATATATTAAAGATCTTTATATCCTCTATTGTTAGACAAAAAAGTGAATTCTTAATCCAGAAACTCAGGTCTTTGTGTTTATTGAACATTAGTTCACAAATTTCATATGCTTCTATGTGCTATGTACCTAATAAGATTGCCTGGTCCACCTCTCTATCAGCACCGAATTATTTTGATGATTATGACTCTGATACTTGATTATGGCTGTGTGTGTGTGTGTGTGTGTGTGTGTGTGTGTGTGTGTGTGTATGTGTGTGACAGATTGCTAGGTTCCTGTTTTCCCACTTAAAAACTCTCTTTTAGATTGCTGACCTTTTAGTATTCCAGATGAATTTAATTATTATTTTTCTACCTCTACAAAATAATACTCTGTTGGTTTGATTAGTTTGTCATTGAATAAGTAAATTTATTGAAGTAGTGGTTGTTAATTGTTAGAGATATGATCTTGGGTATTTCACAATCTCAATGGGTTTCAGTTTCCCCAATTCATAAAATAAGTATAATTACACTAATTGCAGGTGTTTTTAATGAAAACATTATCTTTATAAGAATGTGAGTAATTAATAGTAGTAGTAGTAATTCAACAACTATTCTTTGAGAGCCAATTAAATGTTTAATATCGATATTAATTAAAATTGATATATTAATAGTAATCAGGAGTTATGGCATCCTGTTTATAAGTTTTTGCCACTGGATATTTATGAGAGCTTTTGTGAACTAATGAATCTGTGAGAGTAAAGTAGGCACAAATGAGTTAAAGTGTTTAGTCATGAGAATACTGTCTCTAGTCCCTAGCCCTGTTATTACATATACTATAGTATTTATGATCTTTAAAGGAAGTAAATCTAAATTTCTCTCTCAGAAATCTGTTCTAATTCCTTTTTTTCAATTTTTAAGATTTTTTTAAAATTTAATTTTATGTTTATTTTTAGTTTAGATCATAAATTTCCACAAGATTTTGAATTACAAGTTTTCTCCCCATCTTTCCCCTACCCACCACCCCAAAACAGCAATCCCACTGTATACTCCCTCCCCCAAGCTGCCCCTTCCTATATCCTCCCCCATCTTCCCTCTTACTTTCTGGTAGGGCAAGATGAATCTCCATACCCCAGTGCCTGTATATCTTATTTCCCAGTTGCATATAATAATAATAATAATAATTTTTTAAACATTAGATTTTAAAACTTTGAATTCCAGATTCTTTCTCTTCCTCCCTCATCACCCACCCTTACCGGGAAGATAAGCAATTCAATACAGGTTGCACATGCATAGTTACGCAAAACATTTCCATAGTGGTTATATTGTGAAAGATTGACTATATTTCCCTCCATCCTATCCTGCCCCCAACTTGTTCTATTCTCTACTTTGACCCTGTCCCTTTACAAAAGCGTGTGCTTCTAACTACCCTTCCCCCTTAACCTGCCCTTCCCTCCATCATCCCCCCTCTCATTCCCTTCCCCCCTACTCTCCTGTAGGGCAAGATACCCAATTTAGTGTGCATGTCATTCCCTCCCTAAGCCACATTCAATGAGAGTAATGTTGACTCATTCCCTTTTGCCTTCCTGTTCTTCCCCTCCATTGTAACAGTTATCCCTTGCCTCTTCTGTATGAGATAATTTACCTCATTCTGTCTCTCCCCTTCTCCTCTCATTATGTTCTTCTCTCACACC
>CM053584.1:113373824-113407995 GCA_028627135.1 Pseudochirops cupreus
CCCCCTCTCATTCCCTTCCCCCCTACTCTCCTGTAGGGCAAGATACCCATTTTAGTGTGCATGTCATTCCCTCCCTAAGCCACATTCAATGAGAGTAATGTTGACTCATTCCCTTTTGCCTTCCTGTTCTTCCCCTCCATTGTAACAGTTATCCCTTGCCTCTTCTATATGAGATAATTTACCTCATTCTGTCTCTCCCCTTCTCCTCTCATTATGTTCTTCTCTCACACCTCAATTTCACCTTTTAAATATCATCCCTTCCTATTCAATTGATCCTATGCCCTCTGTCTATGTATACCTGTAAACATATATACACACATTCATATGTACATATACCCTCCTATATAAACATATATATGCATGTATACATATATACACATATATTCGTGTGTGTGTATTATATATATGTACACACACACACACACACGCGCGCGCGCGCGCACACACACATTTATATTGCCTTCAACTATCCTTATACTGAGAAAAGTTTCATAAGTTACAAATATCCTTTTTCCATGTAGGCATGTAAATAGTTCAACTTGGATAAGGTCCTTATGATTTCTCTTCCTTGTTTACTTTCTTATGCTTCTTGTATTTGAATGTCAAATTTTCTATTCAACTCTGGTTTTTTTATCAAGAATACTTGAAAGTCCTCTATTTCATTGAATGACCATATTTTCCCCTAAAACATTATACTCAGTTTTGCTGGGTAGGTGATTCTTGGTTTTAATCCTAGCTCCTTTGATCTCCAGAATATCATATTCCAAGCCCTTCAGTCCCTTAATGTAGAAGCTGCTAGATCCTGGGTTATCTTAATTGTGTTTCCACAGTATTCAAATTGTTTCTTCTTGGCTGCTTGTAATATTTCCTCCTTGATCTGGGAACTCTGGAACCTGGCTATAATATTCCTAGGAGTTTTCTTTTTGGGATCTTTTTCAAGAGGTGATCAGTGAATTCTTTCAATTTATATTTTTCCCTCTGGTTCTAATATATCAGGGCAATTTTCCTTGAGGATTTCTTGAAGGATGATTTCTGTTTCTTTTTTTGATCATGGCTTTCGGGTAGTCCAGTAATTTTTAAATTGTCTCTCCTGGATCTATTTTCCACGTCAGTGGTTTTTCCAATGATATATTTCTACATTGCCTTCTATTTTTTCATTTGTTTGGATCTGTTAATAGTATCTTGATTTCTCATAAAGTCATTAGCTTCCATTTGCTCCAATCTAATTCTGAAGGATTTATTCTCTTCAGTGAGCTTTGGACATTCTTTTTCCATCTGGCAAATTCAGCTTTTTAAGGCATTCTTCTCCTCATTGGCTTTTTGGGGCTCTTTTGCCATTTGAGTTAGTTAATTTTTTAAGATGTTATTTTCTTCGGTCAGGTTGTTGACTCTCTTTTGATGATTTTCTTGCATCATTATCATTTCTCTTCCCAATTTTTCTTCCACTTTTCTTACTTGATTTTCAAAATTCTTCTTGGACTCCTCCATGGCCTGTAACCAGTTCATATTTTTCTTGGAAACTTTTGGTTTTTCTTTGGTATCATCCCATCAAAGTCACCTTATATCCATACTCTCTTTCTACATGTACTGCTTCTAATTGTTCTTACAGTAATAAAGTTAAGAGTTACAAATATTATATTGCCATACAGAAATATAAACAGTTTGACTTTATTGAATTTCTTATGTTTTCTCTTTTCTGTTTCTTTTTTACCTCATGTTTCCCTTGAATCTTGTGTTTGGAGGCCAAATCTTTTATTCATCTCTAGTCTTTTAATTAGAAATGTTTGACAGTCTTTTATTTCATTACATGTCCATTTTAAAGCCTGAAAGATTATATTCAATTTTGCTGGGTAGGCGATTCTTGGTTGTAATTCTAACTCCTTTGCTTTCCAGTATATCATATTCCAAGCTCTCTGATTCTTTTGTATGGAACCTATCCAATCCTATGTAATCCTGACTTTAGCTCTATGATATTTGAAATGTTTCTTTTTGACTACTTGCAATACTTTTCCTTGATCTGTAAGCTGGGGAATTTGGCTATGATGTTCTTGGATTTTTCATTTGGGGATCTCTTTCAGGTGGTGATTGATGGATTCTTCCAATTTCTCTTTTGCCCTCTGGTTCTATTATATCAGGGAAGTTTTCTTCGATAATTTTTTGAAAGATGTCCAGGCTTTTTTTTTTATTATGTCTTTCAGGTAGTTCAATAAATCTTATATTATCTCTCCTGAATCAGTTGTTTTTTCCAGTGAGAAATTTCACATTTTCTTCTTTGTTTTGCATTTTTTCATTTTGTTTTATTGTATCTTGATGTCTCATAGAGTTATTAGTTTCCATTCATTCAATTCTAAATTTTAATGAATCTTTGTACTTTTCTATTTGACCAATTCTATTTTTAGGGAGTTATTTTCCTTGGTAATTTTTTTTTATATCTTTTCCCATGATATTCACTCTTATTTCAAGATTCTCTTGCATTTCTCTCATTTCTTTTCTCATTTTTTCTTCTACTTCTCTAATTTACTCTTCAACATTCTTTTGAAGTTATTCCAGGAAT
Organism: Pseudochirops cupreus; assembly: GCA_028627135.1. Taxonomy (NCBI): domain Eukaryota; kingdom Metazoa; phylum Chordata; class Mammalia; order Diprotodontia; family Pseudocheiridae; genus Pseudochirops; species Pseudochirops cupreus. Next base: position 113,376,379 of record CM053584.1, read on the forward strand.
TCTTTTTGGGCCTGAGACCAAATTATATTTTTCTTCAAGCCTTCACATATAGCCATTTGGACACTACTGTCCTCTTTTGAGTTTATGCCTTGATCCTGCCTATCACCATAGTAACTTTCTATAATTAATCTCTTCATTTTTTCTAATTTTTTCAGCCTTTTTCATGACTTGATGTTTTTATGTGAGAGTTAGGCTATGGTCCTGTACCATAGGCCACAGGAGTGGGAACATCACTGTTGGCCAGGCCCAGGGTGCAGTTTCACTGCTATTTGGATATGGGGTCAATGCCTTCCTGGTGGCTTGTGCTGGTGGTTGGGTTACCGGGGTGGGACCTTGCTGAGTTGCACAAACTGATCACTTGCCTAGGAGGATCCTAGTTTGCAGGAGAGCAGGGCCTCACTGATGGATTACCCCAGGCTCAGAGCCCTGCTCCAGGCCCCTTGCACTGAGGCTGGCTGACACTGTTGCTCTTCTCTCCTCCCACTCCAATTAGACAGACCTTTTCTATCAGGCTGATAAGCTGCTTCCTTGCTCCTAGATCAATTCTGAGGCAGTTTTCTAGTTGCTTGGAGGGGAATTTGGGAGGGCTTCAGAGGGTTCCTTCCTCACTCTGTCATGTTGGCATGAAAAGTGCTCACATTTCTAAACAGGGTAGCTAACTTTATTTGTTTTAAAAATGCAGATTCATGTATAAATGTATTTAAACATACTATATTTGCATATATGTTCACATCCATTGTGTGCATATGTCTCTCTCCATATATAAATATACACATACACACATATATTTACAAATATATATGCATACATCTAGATCTATTCAGATATCTAGCTATATAAAGAGATAAGGAGAGACAGAGGAAGAAAGAGACAGAGAGAAGTAGGAAGGGAGGAAAATAGAAAAAGAGAGAGACAAACACAAACAGAAAGAGAGGGATAGGGATGTGTGTGTGTGTGTGTGTGTGTGTTCACACTTCTTTCTATTACTCACATTTTCGTAGAGGGCTTGAAGTGTCTCCAGGTCAACCACAGAATTATCCAAGTTCACAACAGCTGTTTTAAAAAAAAAAGCAAAAAAGAAGTTCAAGTTAGTTATCAAGATGATTATAAGCTGATTGTGAAAAGTTACCTGGTCATTTTAGTATACACAGCAAAATGGCTTCATAAATCTATAGTCATGTACTGTCAAGTTTTAGTTCAAATGATCCCTCTAGGCCCATCCCTAAAACCGAAAGTCAGTATTCTTACAGACACAGATATCATGGTAAAAAAGAAAACAAACAAGAAATAATAAAATCCTCATACATGTTATATACATCTATATAGTCTCACAAGTAGAGTTTGACTGTAAACTGAGGAATCAGTGGGAAGCTATGCCCTGACATTTATGCCCTGATGAAAAGAATTAGAAAAATCTGTACCATGCTAGAAAAATAAGTAGCTTTCTCTTGTCACTGGTAGACTTCAGTCTTAAACTGATTAACCCAGACATCACCCAGCTTATTTTAAAACACTTGACAAAAGTTAAATCTTCTATTACAAACTGACAGGGTTAGTACAGACATAACATATGCTTTTCCTGTTGTCCATTAATATCAATTCTTTGATGTAGTATTCTGTGATTTAAAAAGATATAAAAGATACTTTCAAAAACTTTTGAAAATTGAGCCCATACATTTTATACAGAACTCAATTATGCACTCTAGGAAAAAAACACCATATTTAGTCCAAAATAAGTAAATTTAAAGATGATTTTAGTCTAAGACTTTATTATGTACCATCCTTGTTTATTGATATTCCTCATTTATATCTTCTTTAGCCCACTATTCAAATTAATCTGTAATAGTTAAATAGATAATTGATAGAAATGTGGCAATTTAGTCCAAATGTAAACTCTGTGCCAAGGAGAAAATTTGTCTCAGATTAGGGCCTTCCTCGAGCTAATCTGGAAAATTTAATGGTCATGAGTTATTTACTTTATTTGCTTATTCCCAATATTAGTGCTGTCCAACTCAAATAGAAATGTAGGCCACTAAACTGTATGTAATGATCCCTGACAGTTGCATATTGACTTAGAAAATTTCATATTAATATTATCTATAATCTACTGTATTTTAATTTATTTTGTCAAATATTCCCCAATTAATCTGTTTGAGGTTATGCTAGGCAGTGATGCTGGTGTTTGATACCTCTGCATTATATCATATAGTATACCTCTAACCCCACAGAGCTTAAAACACAAATACCACATTATCTTAGGAACACTGGTGGCATATATGGAATGCAGAAAGTAAGTATTGCTAAAAGAATGAGTAACTTGAACAAGATAATTTAGCACTTCTGTGTTGAAGTTGCAGGTATGCCCCAGATACATCAGCAAGATCTATACCAAGGAAAACATGATACTTCCACTCACATGATAAACCCATTTTCACTTCTAGAGAAAACAAAATCTCAGATCTCTTCTTTTCTTCACACTGACCCCTTGGTGAATCAATTCAACTCTGCACTATGTTCTTCTCTTGAGTCCTTGGCCTCCTTATCATATTGCTGATTTTGCCCTCTTGAGGACTTAGCCTCAGCCTTAAGTCACTCCCATCATCTGCCACTTTTACTCACATACACATGATACTGAACAAAGGCAGAAAACCATCCACTACACATTTATGATGTACAATTTCAACCAGGCCTTCACTACTTCTGATAAATCCTTCCACACTGCCTATCCTACTCTCCATAGTGACTCTTCTCAACTTTTTCATGCCTTCTCAAACCTCCCATGATTCCCCCTCTTCCCACCATCTCAGCTGAGAATTTTGTCTCATATATTACTGAAAAAATTCTGGCCATTCACTGGGCCTTTCCTCTTCTCATCTCTATTTCATCCCATTGCCTCATTTACCCCTATATTATACAAAGAAGTGACCCTATTTCTTGCCAAGATAAAGTGCTCCACTTGAACAAGTGACCATTCCACCTCCTTCAACAATATGCCTTCTATCATTCCCACTTTCACTTATCTTCATTCTTTCTCCCTGTCTATTAGATCCTTCCCTACTATCTACAAACATGCTTGCATCTCTCTTACCCTCTTAAGTCCTTACTTGATTGTTTCATCTCTACCAACAATCATCTTACATCTTTTCTGCCCTCTGTGGCTAAAGTTTTTGAAGGACATGTACAGTGGGTGCATCTACTCCATTTCATTTCACTCTCTTCTTAACTTCCTATAATCTGGTTTCCAACTTCATGCCTCAACAGAAACTGTTCTCTCTAGAATTACCAATAATTCTCTAATTTCCAAATCCAATAGCCTGTTCTTATTACTCCGCCTTCTTGACCCCTCTGCTGTCTTTGACACTATTAAGCATCCTCTTCTTGATATTCCCATCCCTCTAGATTTTCAGAGCAGTATTATCTCCTGTTTATCCTTCTACCTGACTACTCCTTCTCAGTATTCTTTACTGGATACTCATCTAGTATCCTACTAAATGTAGGTATCCCACAGGACTCTGTCATGGGCTTTCTTCTCCCTCTATACTACTTCATTTGGTGATCTCATCAACTCCCACATCATCTCTGTGCTGTGGATTCTAACACCTATTATTCAACCCTAAGCTCTCTGCTGACTTCCATTTTCACATCTCAAACTTTAGGTCCAGTAAACATATTAAACTCAACATGTCCTAAACTGAACTCACTAGCTTTCTCCCTATGCCTTCACCCTCCTAACATTCCTATTACTGTTTAGGGTACCACAACCCTCCCAGTTTCCCAGGTTTACAACCTAGGCATCATCCTTGATTCATAATCCCCCATGCTCCCATATCCAATCTTTTGCCAAGGATTGTTGATTTAGAATTTACAAGATCTCTTCAATAGGCCCCTTTCTTTCCTCGGATACTGCCACCACCATGGCACAGGCACTCATCATCTCACACCTAGACTACTGTAATAGCTACATTGTTGTTCTGCCTGCCACAATTCTCTCTCCAATCCAGTCTTCCCTCCACCAAGCCACAAAAGTCCTTTTTCTAAAGTGCAAGTCCACCCATGTTATCCTCCCCTGCTCAATAAACTCCAATCCAGTCTTCCCTCCACCAAGCCACAAAAGTCCTTTTTCTAAAGTGCAAGTCCACCCATGTTATCCTCCCCTTCTCAATAAACTCCAAAAGCTCACTATTAACTGTAGGACCATATACAAAATCCTGTTTGACATTCAAAGGGCTTCATAATATAGCACCCCTCCCTGCCTTTCCAGTCTTCTTTCACCTTATATCTCCCTTCAAACATAGTACTCTTTGATCCAATGCCACTAGCCTCCTTGCTCTTCCATGAACAAGGAAGACACTCTGTCTCTCAACTCCAGGAATTTAATTTCTCTGGTTGTCTCCCATTCCTGGAATGTTCTCCTTCCTCATCTTCACCTCCGGCTTTCCTGGATTCTTTCAAGTAAGTCTCAGCTAAAATTTTACAGGAATCCTTTCCCAACCCCTCTTAATTTGTGTTCCTTCCCCCTGTTAAGTATTTTCTACTTATCTTGTATATAATAGTTTGTGTATATATATTTTCTTGTTGTCTCTCCCAAAAGACTTTGAGGTCTTGTAGGGCAGGGGCTGTCTTTTGCCTTTTCTTAATATCTCCAGTACTTATCAGAGTGTCTGGTACATAGAATCAGGAGGTTCTTAATAAATGCTTATTGATTGACTATTATTACAAAAACCCCTTCCCAGGTCTTAGTTCTTCATCTATAAAATTGGGGCAGATTTTCTGTCTGGTAAATATACAAAGATAACAGCTCCACAGAGATGGACAAATGGGTAATCACTATTCACGCACAATATTATATCTCATTTTATCACTTGTAAAGTGATCTCACATAGATTATGCCATTTAATCTCCACAACAACTATTCTATAAGACAGGCAGGACTACATAATTGGTCTTTTTATAGATGAGGAAAATGTGGCAAAGGGATATTAAATGGAGGGTCATGTGGCTTGTTTCATTGGAGCCAGAATATACATCTATCCAGGTCTTCTGACTCCAAGTCCAGGGCTCCTTTCACAATGCCATGCTTTCTTCTAACTTTTTTCCATCACCTCAGTGAGTTTCATTTATCTGAACTGGGATATCAGGACATTACATGAGGACCCATGTTTTACAGATTGTAATGTTGAGATTTAACATAAATTCCTGGCTTGGTTATGGCTTTTGCTATGTAACCACTGATTTTCACTTTTGGCCTATGTCTCAATTTCCTCTCCTATAAAAGAGGGAAAACACTACTCACATCTCCTGGGGTGTGACACAATTAGCTCAGTATGGAACTATAGCCAAATCTGTTTCAGTTAGCTTGAAATAGATGTCATGTTTTTTAAAATTTCATTTTGATATATTTATTTACCAAATACACACTGAGGCACAGACATAATCTCAAAACAAGGAATAAATCCAAAAACTGAACAGGAAATCAGTGTTGTAATCTCTAATTATGATTACTTCATCCACTATAAATCATGGCCCCTTAATAGTCAACTAAATGATAATATGAATGCAATTAAAGATTAGAGGATAAATAGTTTTCACTCTTCTTTTTCTTCCTCTTTGTCACAGTGTCTTCACAAATACCATCAGTGTCTGGGAGACATCACAATTCTAAACTGTCTATCCCTAAAATGTCTATAAAGTAATTTTAGCTATATTACCATAATACACATAAAAAGAAATGTTACTCCTAATTTCACTAGAGTATCTGCTTTATTTTTATGTGAATGGGTTCATGGACCAGGAACATGTCAAGAGGAAACACCAGATCTTTTAAAAGAGCAGAATAGTAAGTTATTCACTTATTAAGATCACTGCTAACTTGAGGACAAAACTAATGTAGATATTTGAGGTGCTGATATGTGAATTTGGCTACTTGATATCTAAGATGATTTTATGGCTTCACATTAACTTTAAACTAAGAAAATAAATAAGAATAAATTAGATTCCATGTAACAAACTGTTTCATCTTTGGTAAGTTATTTTTATACTTCATCCTATTACTCATTTGTTTCATTTTTGAAAAGAAGAGAACCATGGCTATATCTATTACTACAGAGGGATCACTTGAGGAAATAAGTTAATGAAAATGGAAGTGGATACTCGCAAAATTATTTCTATTTGGTTTAGAAAGAAATAAAATTTGAAGTCTATGGAAATATATATCCTGGAGGAAGAGGGGAATGGAGCAGAAAGTGGGAATAAGCTGGGAATGTCAGGTAGAAACTAGTTGCATGATTATTTACTTCTGACAAATAAGAATTAAGATGATAAAGTATCAATTGCATTCTCTCATCTTTAATACTTTGGTCAGTGTGTTAAAGCTGTGTGCTAATTTGGCCAAAATCATTGAATTCCATGATCTTTTCAATGAATTATGCTATTACAAAATTAGAAGTGAAAAATCTTATTTTATAATCTCTAATTCAAGTAGTTGCTTAATTTCAAGTATGCAATGATAATTGTATTCCAGAAATAATGCAAATTTACAAGAGGTCCGATAAAACTCCAGTAAATTATTTTCTCTTGTTCTCAAGGTAAGGTATTATACAGAAAAAAAGCAATATCATAAAAAGCCAGATAAAGTTATGAACAGAAAGCTGAGATATTTGTTCTGTAATTAATGATTATGCAAAAAGAGTCTCACATATGTATGACCCACAGATATCAGCATAACTTTCTTTGTACATCAGGTCTTTATGTTATCTTGTTTTCTGAATTCATTTGCTTTAGCACCAAGAAATATGACACATGATTCCTAGTCTGACTTCCTATAATGTTAGAATCACTCAAGGATTAGATAGAAAGCACCGTAACACTTCTGTTTGAATGTTTGTATGAGATAAGAAAATGTCTGCCTGTGAGCTTTCAACAGAAAAGCTATGTGGAAAGGAAAGGATCATATTTTAAAAGCTGGTTTTAAAACAAATGTGTCCAGGAAAAAAGCAGTAAATTTCAATTATCCAAAGGGACTATAAACCCACACTTGAAAATAACACACATTTTTTCAGTTAGCCTGAGAAACTTACTTTACCTAGGAAATTCAACAGAGGAAGATGATTTTTAGGAGTTTTTAAAACATACATCATTGTCAAAGTCTCACTAATCCTTGACATGAATTTCTATTTGAATCTTCTTGCCATGACCACATTTTTACATAATACATACTGTAGTCCTTCTGCCTGGTTCTCTGAATAATCTGAAAGTATTTGATCCACTTCACAGACATTTCATTCCATCCTTAGGATCTGATAATAAAATTGAGCAAGCTTGAGAATGAGAAACAGAATGAAGAGAGGCAAGTAATCTCAGCCCAATTATCTAATTTATGCCGCATGATCCTAATATAATGGATTTTGTAATTTCTGCTAAGTCATTGTGGCTTGAATGAGTAAGTGATTCACCTTTGCCCAAGGACTTCATGAAAGCTCATAATACTATCAACCTAACATGACTGCATTATGAAGTAAGACAATTACAAGTACATTTTCATGACAGACTGATTTCAAGTATAATAGATATGTGATTTCAAGAGTTATATCAAGGATGTCACATGGGCAAAGGCTTATTTCAATAACTGACTTGTGTAGAGAACATAATTGGGATTTAGTAAAATGGCACATGTTTTATGCCATTTTTTTAAAAGCCAGATATGAGGAAGGATGAATAAATCTTCAAGATAAATAAAAGAACTACAGTATCTTAAGAGCTTGAAGAAAATTTTTAGTTCAGTCAAATCTATTCCCCTTTCTGATACACAAATTTCTCTTGAACATCCAGAAAAAGAACTGTAATAGTCCCTGCTATGTGATGGTCATCCAGTCTCTACTACAATAACTCCATGTGTTCTGAAGCAGACTATTGTATTTCTTTATAGAGGTCTTTTAGGAAATCTGCTCTTGAGGGGCTGGAGCCAAGATGGCGGAGTAAAAGCATGAATCTGGCTGAGCTTCCACTCCAACCACCTCCAATACCTATAAAATATGACTCTAAACAAATTTTAGAGCTGCAGAACCCACAAAGTGACAGAGAGAAACAAATTTCCTGCTGAAAGCAGTCTGGCAGGCCAACAGGAACGGTCTTTCACACCAAGCTGGGAGCCAAGTGCAGATCCGAGTGAGCTGGGCGGGCAGCCGGCCCCACCACCAGCAGCACAGACTGGCCAGAGCAGACTTCAGGAGAGTGAATCACTGGCAGCTGTGGTGGTTTCCAGACTTCTCAACACATAAACACCAAAGAGAAAGCTCTTTTTTTGATCTGCTTGGATTTGGGTCACAATCTTGGGTGGTGGTCCTGGGGTGAGGAATGCCAGTGTGCCAGAACTTGTGGTTGTAGAGAGAGTGCCCTCCCCAGACCTCTGACAACATTTGTGAAAACTCCAAAAATTTGAGACTCAGATCTCTCCGCTCTGGAAGTCTTACCAAAGAAACAAAAGAGAGTACACTAGACTGGGAATGCAAATATACAGAAATGAAGGACTATCTAGAACAGCAGTCCTCAACCTGCGGGTTATGTTCACTTTGTAACAACAAAAATACATCCTGCATACCAGATATTTACATTACGATTCATCACAGTAGCAAAATTACAGTTATGAAGTAGCAATGAAAATAATTTTATGGTTGGCGGTCACCACAACATGAGGAACTGTATTAAAGGGTCGCAGCATTAGGAAGGTTGAGAACCGCTGGTCTAGAAGAATATGTGCGTATGTGGGCATGTATGCATATGTGTGTGCTTATATTTATTTACTTATTTATTTATTTATATGCTCACTATGAAAATAAAACGCATTGAACTTAAAGACAGAATGCATAGAGAAAATCTAAGAATCATAGGTCTCCCAGAAAGACAAGACAGGATGAAAAACCTTAACCTTATAATGAAGGAAATAATAGAAAACTGCCCAGAACTTTTAAATATAGAAAATTAAATTTCAGTTGAAAGAATTCATAGATTGTCTCCAGGAAAACAATGATAACAACAAAACAGTGCTACAATATCCAAAATACATAATGGTTAAATTTGACAATTTAATTCATAAATAAGTTCTGCAAGCCATTAGGAGAAAGACTTTCAAATACAAAGAAAAGGATACTTGCATAAAGGAATAGAAAATGTTCCAAAGAGTCATGGAGGTCATGATGCAGTGCAATATGACCTGTCCCAAAAACCTGAGCTTAACCATACAGGACAAAAGATAAATATTAAATAATAAAAAGTCTGAAACATTTTTTAAGAAAGAAAACCAAAACTGAAAAGATCATTTGCCTCGCAGCAGGCAAAGACAGTAACAGAATCAGAATGACATCAGATAGACCAATAAGAAACTTCTTTCTAATGCACTCAAAGAGACAGGAGTGAAGGCAGAAATCTGGTAGAGGTGACAGAGATGGAAGGAGATATTATAGACAAAATCCAGTGACACCCTGCCTACAGATGAGTGCCTTCTTTTGTGGGACTCCATTGTAATACGGGAGAGTACAAAGAAATAAGGGAGTGGAGCTGAGAGATAGAGAGGAGTGAATTTTGTATCAGGGTCAAATCAAGGACTAGCAATCAGGGGAAGGTGACTTCCATGGTCTCATAAGAAGACCTTATGGTGGAATGGGGGAGGAAGTGAGCAGGAAAGAAAAGGGATAGGCAAAGAAAGGAGGCCTTACTTTGGAGGTAATCAGGGATTCCAATCTATGGGTGAATAGAGATGTTCATTGAAGGGAGAAGACCTTACATTGTATTAAAAATTCTGGGGGATTTGTCTTTTGAAATGTCTACTAGTTGTGTGTGTGTATGTAAATCTGGAACCCCTAAGGACACTGGCACCTGGGGAAGAGGGAGAGTAGGGACAGACGGAGGAGATTTCAAAAAAATGTATTAAAATAAATTCAACAGCAAAGGGAATAGATCAGTGGTAGGCTGTGTAATCAAGGACATATGACCCTACCATGGGGCAGTGTTCTCTCTCATGTGTGCAATAATTGAAAGAGTTATGGAAAATGAAAAAAGGCAATCTATGGGGAAAGTTCTACAAAGTCATGGCAGAAATCTCCTAGAGGAGAAAACCTAGAATAAATGCCTTGGAAGCTTTGATTTCACAAAGAATATTAAAAAAAGAAAGATAATTATAGGGGTCATGAATCAGAGATTGGGAGTCCAGAGTAAACAGAAACAGAAGATGGATAATAAAGAGAAGTGGGGAAATCATTTTTGGACAGGGGTGCAAAATTAAAATTTCAAATTAAGGAACAGGATTAGGTGAAGGGAAGGAGGAAAAGGAACGTACTTGATTTAGAGGGGAAAAAAGGAAAGGAAGAAATATATAACAATATAAAAACAAGAGAGAAAAAGGAACTATAAACAAAACTCCAAAGAAAAAGTGGTATCAAGAAGAATGGATCAGGGGTAAGGGAAATAGAGACAGTGGGGACAGGATCACCTTAAAAAAATTGAATCCAAGCAACTGAAGGAGCATAATGCTGTGTTTACAGCAGAAGAGGGAACTTGAAATTGAAGTTTGTGCACAAGCAATAGTAACATATCTGGGAAGAGAAGAGAAGTGGTCAAAGGAGAAAAAAGAAATTTTCATATCAAATTTCTGTGACAAAGGTTTAGTAGCCAAGATATGTATATGTATGTGTATGTGTGTGTATATGTATATATTTGTGTGTATATATGTGTGTGTAAATATATGTGTGAGTGTGTGTATGTGTAGGAATATATATATATATGTGTATGTATGTATGTGTGTGTGTGTGTGTGTGTATATATATATATATATACCTTCAGACTTTGACATCTCTCATTCCATGAATGAGAGCCAAACCTGTTATTATTATATTTTATATATTATATATTATATATTATATATTATATATATATGTATATATAATAAAGAAATGGTCAAAGGAAATGAAAAAAAATTTCTCAAAAGAAAAAGTACAAAGTATTCACAATCACATGAAAAAACAATGAACCAATTCATTAGTAAGAGAACTACAAATCAAAACAGCCCTAAGATTTCACCTCATAAACTGCAAATTCTCAAAAATGACCAAAAATGGCGGCAGTCAGTGTTAGAGGTGCTGTGGAAACATAGATAAAATAATATATTGTTGGTGGAACTATGAAGTGGTATAAATATTTTGGAAAGCAACTTGGAATTATGCAAATAAAGGGACTAAAATGTCCATACGCTTTGAACCAAATTCTCCATTGTTAAACTTATTAATTATAAGGAAGCCATTAATAAGAAAAAGTCTCCATGTACTCCAAGATATGTAGCAGCACTTTTTTGTGACAGTTAAGATTGGGAAACAAAGTAGATGCTCATTAACTGGGGAATGGCTAAAAAATTATGGTATAAAAATGTAATGGAAAATTACCTTGCTGTAAGAAACAATGTGTATGATGAGTATATAGAAACATTGGAAGATCTATATGAACAGATGCAGAGTGAAGTAACTAGAGCCAAGAAAACAACAAACACAGAAACTACAACAATGTAAATGAAGAGAACATACCAAAAATTCAAACATAAATGTAACCAACTTTTAAAGATCAAGTGGGACATAAATGAAAATATATAGAAGACATTACCAACCTTCACCTTTGTGGAGGTGGGATATCTACAGTCTGCACATGTTTTAAGACTTTTTCAATGTATCAATTATTTGTGCTGACTTTTATTTTTCCTCTCCAAAACATACTATTTGTCATATGGGATGGCACTCTAGAAAGGAGTGGGGAAGTATATATGGGATACTATGGCGATGTAAGCAACATAAAAGACAAATAAAAACTCATTTCAAAAGTAAATTTAAATAAATATATATGCATACATAGAGATATGCATATAAATACACACATATATATATGTATATACACGCACAGCAATTTTTAGAGGGGAAAAGACTTAGCTAGGGTAAACAGCTATGAAACATTCTAAGTATTTGAGCTAAATCTTGAAAGGAGTTAAGGATTCAAAAACTGAGAGGTGAGAAAGGAGAACACACCAGGCATAAAGGATGACCAGTATAAAGACTCAGAGACAGAAGCTGGAATGTGCTGTATGGGGAAATAACAGGTTTGGCTCTCATTCATGGAATAAGAGATGTCAAAGTCTGAAGAGTTTTGATTGAACAATTTGTCTTCTGATCTATAGGCAAAAGGAAGCCAGTGAAGTGGTGGCATCATCAACTACATCAAATTTGTCTTGAAAAAAGGCTTTTGTTTTGTGTTGTTTTGATTTTCCATTTAATTAGACTTTGTACTATACTATCAAAAAGGGATTCATCTTTTTATGAAAAAAAAAAAAGGTCTGCCAACCATGGCAAGCTTTGCATTGTTTTCATTCTTCAAATTATAGTAAATAATTTGAAGAAAGAAGACCACATTCTAGCTAATAAGGCAAACCATTAAATCAGCCTGGTATCGCCAGAAAATACTACAATTGGAGTCAATTGGCCTAGTTAATTTTTTTCTGTCAATAACATGTTAGTTAACATTAATTGACCAATGGCAATGTTAATTATGGGGCGGGTAATGTCAGCTTCTAAGTGAAAAAGGTTTTTAAGACTTCTGAAATTCCTCAGTCCCTGAATTGAGTGTGGAGCACCCGTCTGAGGAAATTATAACTCACTGCAGGATTAATTCATAACTATTAACTGCAGGTACTATCCTCCAACCTTGTCAATTTCTTATGCGTCTCCATTGCAACTGTGATAATCAAACTAGAGAATAAATTTTTTTTTCTTGCTTGCTTCTACAAATGTCTGTCTTGAATGTTTCCCTGCTTCCTTATCACATCTACTTATTCCTTTTAAGTTTTTAAAAATGTGGTTCAAAACTTCTTTCAGAATTCTTATAAAGCCAATAATAAAGTCCTCTAATTGGCAATCTTTCAGCATTAAGCCTTTATATTTGCTATATAAGTGGGGTTTTTTTGATCATTTTTTTCATGTGTTCTCCTTCTCAAGCTAGATGATAAACTTTTTAAGGGCAAGAAATGTGTTTCTACTTCATTTGTATCACTCATAATACAGATGGACTTCTCCAAACACTAGGCACTCAATAAAAGTTGTTGACCAGCAATGCAGTCAATAGTCTGAAAGACAAACACACTATAGTATAAAAATGAAAACCTATGACAAACTTATCTCCTCTCATCACATCATTCTTCTTCTACCTCTACTGAGTATTTATCACGTTAGAAGCAAATTTAGATGTTTGCAATTTCAATCTTTATATGGGTCTTCCTTCTCTGCAAATGAAGAAGTGCTCTGAATTTCTTCACATCAGAGTAATTTTAAGAGAATGCTGGCTCATTTTTTTAACATGTGTAGTGGAAAGAACATAGGTTTGACACTAAGGACACCAAGTTCTAGTGGAAACTGCCACTAGCTAGCTATCTGGTTTGGGACAATTAATTTACCCTTTCCAAACCCTAGTTTTGTTGATGGTTCTATGTTTTTTATTTTTTACTACATAATGGGACTTTTGGACAATATGACCTCTAACAATCTCTCTAACTGCTAATATGCAAGTTTCCCATAGTTGTATGCTAACAGTTCTCTGTAATTCAGGTAAAGTCATTACATTTCAGCCTGAGTGTTAAGTGTGTATACATATTCTTTAGTTTATGGAGTTCAATTCTCTTTTTAACGACCTCACCAATCATCTCAATTATTTCATTGCAGTGGAATTTTGATGCGAATACAATGTCAGAAATTACATCCCAAATCTTCTAAAATGAAAAGATTAAAGAAATCAAAGCTTTAAATCACTAGATGAATTAGCAAATAAAATAAGTGAAAGAAATCAAGTATATTTGAAATAAGGAGACATCCCTCACAAATCCTCCCCTTTATTCCCTTAAATTTTAAGTTCTTTTTGATTTGTTTTAATGAATGATGTTGATGTTGGTGGTTAGAATGACTGAGTTATGAAGGCATAAAGGAAAATTAAGTTTAACAGCCTTATTAAGAACTATGTGTTGCTGTTATTATGCACAAGGAATGTAGACACTAGATAAAAAGACAGAATGAAAACTAGTCCCTCTCTTCAAGGAGTTTATATTCTACTTTGTTAAGGAAAAGAGTAATTAGCTCCTTGTCAATAATATAACCAAGGATTTACTGGCAGTATAACTAGTATTTTTTAAAAACTAGACAAAGTTAGTATTTTGTACTAGACAAAGTTAGTATTTTGTGTGGAGAAAACGAAGAAAGTATCTTTGGTATTGGATTAATGCCTTCACCATTTGTAGTAGAAAACATCTGGTGTTCTTTTAAGCTAAATAATTTAAAGATTCTGTAATTATCGCTTATAGAAAGTTCATTGTAAATAGCTCAATAAAGCACTATTTCTATGGGTAAAAAATAATGATATAATAATATAATTATTAATAATGACTGTGATATTCACCGTAATGGGATTTAACTGATAAATTTTCCCTATTAAGACTAGTTATAATGTTAATCTGGCAAGATCAGTCATTTTTCTATTTTATTTTTTTTTTATAGAAACAGAGACCTATTCCTCTAGGGAGGGGGAAAAATAGGAACCATAGTTTGAAAATTTTAGTGCTAAGTTTATAGCTAGACCATGCTAGGCAATTTAAAACTGAGCTTATTATAAAGTAAATGAAAACTCTGTAACTTTATTGATTCTGTCACACCCCACATCACCTAAACTAGCAATGTTCCTTTATCCTTATCATTCTTCAGAAGATTGGCATTGCTCATATGTTTAGCTCCCTTTAAGCCATATTTATAGATTGCAAAATATAGCTCAACTTATCTCCCCTGGTTATTTATACTATTAACACTATATGTTTTGGGGACAAAAAGGGGCAAAACATGGAACCAAAAGAAGTAAAAAAAAGTCAAGACTCCTACATCACAAGAAAAATTTCCAAGAAAAATATGAATCGGTTACAGGCCATGGAGGAGCTCAAGAAGGATTTTGAAAATCAAGTAAGAGAAGTGGAGGAAAAATTGGGAAGAGAAATGAGAATGATTCAAGAAAATCATAAAAAGCAAGTCAACATCCTGCTAAAGGAGACAAAAAAATACTGAAGAAAATAACACCTTAAACATAGACTGCACTAGATTGACTTTTTTTTACTTCTTTTCGTTCCATGTTTTGACCCTTTTTGTCCCCAAAACATATACCGTTAATAGTATAAATAACCAGGAGAGAAAAGTTGAGCTATATTTTGCAATCTATGTTTTGCCCCCAAACAGGCTGTCATCTTTATCTCTCTCTCCCTCTCTTTGTCTCTCTCTCTCTCTCTCCCTCCATTCCATCTCTCTCTCTCTCCCTCCCTCTTTCTCTCTGTCTCTCTCTCTCTCTCTTTCACACACACACACACACACACACACACACACAGACACACACACACACAATCCTTGTTCAGACCACAAATGGAATAATGGAATACTTTATTCTGAAACTGGTACTGTATTTTAGGAAGGATGTTAGAACTCACCTGCAGGAAAATGAATATAATGATGAAAATATTTGGAAACATGCCATGATGGATCCACTGAAAATTAGATTACATAAAATATTTATTGAGCATTTACTATGTGCCAAGCACTTTTATAAGTGCTAAGAATACAATTAAAAGCACAAAGAAAGACAGTCCCTTCTCCCAAATATCTTATATTCAAATAGAGAAATTTTGTTGTTCAATCTTGTCAGACTCTAAGTGAACTCACAGACTTTCACATTGCCTTCTATTTTTTCATTTGTTTTGATCTGTTTTATAGTATCTTGTTTTCTCATAACACCATTAGCTTCCATTTGCTCCAATCTAATTTTGAAGGAATTATTCTCTTCAGTGAGTTTTTGAAATTCCTTTTCCATCTGCCCAATTCAGCTTTTTAAGGCATTCTTCTCCTCATTGGCTTTTTGGACCTCTTTTGCCATTTGAGTTAGTCTATTTTTTAAGGTGTTATTTTCTTCAGTATTTTTTATGGTCTCCTTTAGCAGGCTGTTGACTTGCTTTTCATGATTTTCTTGAATCATTCTCATTTCCCAATTTTTCCTCCACTTCTCTTACTTGATTTTCAAAATCCTTCTTGAGCTCCTCCCTGGCCTATAACCAATTCATATTTTTCTTGGAAATTTTTCTTGTGAAACAGGAGTCTAGAAGACTTTTTTTTACTTCTTTTGGTTCCATGTTTTGACCCTTTTTGTCCCCAAAAAAGAATTCTATGCTCTGATTGCACCTCCTTTGCTTGTTCATCTTGCCAGCCAATTACTTGACTTTTGAGCTCTTTGCCATGGTAGAACTCTGTTTCCAGAGTGGAGAGAGCTGTGTCGCAAATTGCTGGGGTTTTCACAAATGTTGTCAGAGGTCTGGGGAGGGCATCCTCTCTACAGCCTCCACAAACTCTGGCACGCTGGAGTTCCTCAACCCAGGACCACCACCCAACATTGCGACCCAGATCAAAGCAGATCAAAGCAAGAGCTGTTACCCTCTGAATGGTTGGTTGGTCCCCCTACAATCTGCAGGCCAGGAGCTCCAGAGGCAGCCACATGGTAGCAGCTGCAGCCACCAAACCTCTGCCACCTCTCACCCCAGGGGCAGGGGCCAGACCAAAATCTTCTCCACCCAGTTCCAACAGGGTTACCCACTGACTTTTTACTTTCTCTTTGGCATTTATGTGTTGAGAAATCTGGAAACCACCAGAGCTGCCAGTGATTCACTCTCCTGAAGTCTGCTCTGGCCAGTCTGTGCCCTGGGGTCAGGGCAACCCCAGGAACTGCATGGCTCACTTGGGACTGCGCTCGGCTCCCAGCTTGGTGTGAAAGACCATTCCTGTTGGCCTGCCAGGCTGACTTCAGTGGGAGATTTGTTTTTTTCTGTCACTTTGTGGGTTCTGTAGCTCTAAAATTTATTTAGGGTCATATTTTACAGCTATGGGAGGTGTTTGGAACAGGAGCTCAGCCAAGTTCCTGCTTTTACTCTGCCATCTTGGCTCCACCTCTCCATGTGGTTTTTTTCACAAAGATACTGAAGTGTTTTGGCATTTCTTTCTCCAATGTGTCTCCATTTTGCAGATGAGAAACTGAAGTAAATAGGGTTTAAGTGATTTGCCCAGGGTCACACAGCTAGTAAGCATCTAAGACCAGATCAAAACTCAGAACTTTCTGCCTCTAGATCTAATGTTCTATTCACCTCATCACTGAGGGGCTAGAATGCAAAAGACTGAGATGGATTTGATATGAGCTTAGCTGGCCTAGGTGTTTCCTGAAATTGAGATTCTCTGGAGGAACTCATCAATTGAAGGAAGAAGCACTAAGGATGGAAATATTTACATCATGAGCAGGCCCTTGGACTGGAGGTGAAAAAGTAGTACTAGAAGTAGATTAGCTTATAGAAAGTATGACTTAGAGTAAAGGTTTTTAAGATTTTGTTTGTGTGTGTCATGGAACCATTTCACTGTCTGATGAAACCTCAGAATGTATTTAAAAGCATAAAATAAAATATACAGGATTGTAAAATAAGCCAAATATACTGAAATGTATTTGTCAGCATATAAATTTAAAAAATTTGGATTATAGTACTACAGCTAGCCAGCTTTAATAACTACAGTTATTTCAAAGTAGTGATGAGTATAAACTATATTTGAGCTATTTGCAACAACTATAATGTGATATGAAAATATCCCTGATTTCTGTTGGTGACAATGTCACAGGTACTGTTAATGTTACTGTGATTTGTTACCCACATTCATAATTGAAACTGTTAGAGTTCAGTAAAAAATAAAGATGTCAGTTTATTTTTTTCCCATTCCAGTTGTCAGACTCTCCAAAATCCATTAATTTAGAAGGAAACAAATAGTCGGAAGACTATCATATAACAGAAAGCTTAGACTTGTTGTACATGGAAATTATTAAAACTTTCCCTTTATTTTGCCCAAACTGCTAAGCATACACAAAGATAATTTTTAATAAATATTTTTTCAAAATAAAGGTTCTGATTATTTGCCATTGCTAACCCACCTCATTTTGTGTCAAGCTTATCTTTGAGAGAAACTTCTCTTCCAGACAAACCAGTTTACTAATTGCCTACAAGTATATTCATCATATTTCTACCCCAAACCTTTTTTTTTTTGTTTTTCATCTTTCTGGGAAAACTCTACCCTCCATGATCATCAGAAAAATAAACATTAGGTTAAAAAGAGAGTTTGTGTTTTTATGACTCTGGGTGATTGTTAGCACAGTTCTCTGACATATTAGTTGAGCAATATTAATGAATAATGGGAGCAGATTATACCTGTCTATGGGGTGGGACATGATCTGAGGAGGTATGAATTATAGAGATGATTTTATCTTGCAGAATGATGAACTTCAGAATACAACAAGATGGGGAAAGAAGATAACACTGTTAACTAAGTTAGGTTAACAGTGACAGTAGCTTGCCATAGCTGGACACATTTCTAATCCCCCCTAGTCATACACATTAAGAAAAATAATAATATCTTGAAAGATGAAGGACAACTAAATATTAGTGGAGACTGGGAAAAAATATTCTCTGAACAAAGACTGATAAGGCAGGCAAGTTATATAGGTAATAACAGTGAATTAAGAGTTTGAGGTGCAATTTGTTGTGGATGCAAATGGTCAATTGTTACTCATTTAAAGGCTTCCATAATTAGGCTGCCAGTAAGAAAATAAAAGAATAAGATGGGTAAAAGGATCTCAAAAATGTGGCTCTGAAATTTTTAGCTGAAATTCAATAAAGCATGGAAATCTTTGGTTAAGGAATGTCACTGTGCAATTTGGTCACAATAGAGTGCAATTTCATAAAATGAAATAAAGCCTTTCTTTATAATGCGATATTGATGAGGTTAATCCTCACCTGAAAATCTACATACCTGTGAATTTACTTAAACTTTTTAAAAAATCCTAAAGCTTTATTATAAAATAAATGTTTACTTAAAAGTTTTGCTGTATAATCATGTTTTTTGAAAAATATTTGTTTTAATGGAATATTTCTATCAAATTAGTTACATTGAAAGTGCTCTAATAAAAGCAACAAAGATTTGGTACCACATTCATTTTGGCTTAACATTCTAGACTTTGAATTCAATATGAAGGCAAAGGCTGCATTCCTTTCAGATTCTCACCATTATTTATACACACATGCTTATATGTACACAGTTATGCTTGGTACAAATTTTGCTGTGGATACTGAGGCTTGTTACCATGTTTATTCCTATGACATAAATATGCATCAATTTTTTCAAAATTATTTTGGAACACCTAAAAATTAAACTGATTAGAAATCCTTCATCAGTGGTTTCCCTGGTATAAATTCTCATTCTACTGGTGCACAATGAAATCACTCAACAAACATTGGCTGTGGCCAAAGAATTCATCACCCTCCAGTCACTCAAATGACTAACTTTCCACAGATTTAGCAAGGCTGATCTTTCCTTGACAAACATACAGTCCATCAGAGAAATATGCAAAAGAGTAAACAGCTGAGGTCAAAAGAAGATTCTAGAGATGAGAAAAAAGTCCATTCCTTACTAAAACAGAAATCTTAGACTTCATTCTATACTTATTTGAATACTTAAAGGAGTCATAATTTGGTTACTCTCTCCACCAATGCAGATTTCATCACTCCCACTTAAGGAATGATATAGTGAAAAAAGGTCACTGACTTGGTAATGAGTATGTCTGTGTTTAGCCAAGCTAGTTTTTAAATGATGGACATATGTCCCATCCCCTGGGTGGTACTTGAAGTCTCTACATTAGTAGACTCTTTCAGAGTTTGTATCCCACTGTAGTTGTCTAAGTATGAATTATCATGGGTCACCTAAATGGTGCAGTGGATAGAGCCCTGGCCCTGGAGTCAGGAGAACCTGAGTTCAAATCCAGCCTCAGACACTAGCTAAGATACCCTGGGCAAGTCATTTATCTCCAACTGCCTAATAAAATGCATTATCATCTTTAGACCACAATGAGTCATTCTATCTTTGGCCAGATCTTTATTTATTTTTTCTTTCTATAACTAGTATTTCTAACCTTGGGTCTGTGATCTTGGTTGATAGGATATAGATATAGGATATCAGATAGATAGATATATAGATATGTAAATAGATATGATATGTAGATGATATATAGATAATGCAGTTATAGACATAGATAAGAAATACATAGCTATGGATATAGTTTCAAGTACAGATATAGATGTAGATATGGATAAATGGATAGACAGGTAGATAACTATGTACATATTGATATGTGTATTTTGATAGCATTTGCTTCCTTTTTAATCTTGTGGATTTTATTTTATGGATTTAAAATATTATTCTGAGAAGTGATCTATAGGTATCACCAGGAATTCATGACATAAAGAGGTTCAGAAACTCTGCTCTATAGAGAAGTTAGATATGTCTAAGGAAGAGAACTCAAGGACAAGGTGTTATAGGAATCTCAAGATTTTCCCTGCCCCTAGACCCTTTGATAGGCTTAAGTGACTCTGAGAACCTTCTCTGATTTGAAAATATACTATGGCCCTAATAGGCTGAATGGGGTCACATGGAGCCTGTGGTGGGGAGCTTGTTTTTCAGGAATGCCCATACCTTATTACTTTGTGATTGGGCAGTGAGTCAAGGGTTGTGACATTCTCTGATCCAGGAGAAGACTATATATACCCTGATGTGAGTTTTTGCTTTGGGGCTCACTTTGGAAAGAGTTGCGTGATTTGGCCAGATGAGACTCTGGGCAGCTGTTGAATCCCCGGCTTTGAAAACCCAGATGTTGGTGCTTCCCTCTCTGGTAACTAACTAGGTATAGATGTGATGGTCAGATGGCTGGAAGCCCGTCTGCTGATCTGTTTCTTTGTCTGCTTGTAACTTGTGTTTGTATTCTGTTTGTGTTCTCTGAAGTTCAGGGTGTTGACTTTTCCCCTGAACTAAGTAAATGATATATGATTGATTAAAGTAAGATTGTTAACCCATTTTGAGTTGCTTTCCTTTAGAAAAGCAGATCTAAGAACCTGTGCTGGCAGCCACCCTGGGTAGGCTAGGGTGCTTGCTGCTACACAGGGTTTTCATCACAAATATTAAAATGACTTGAATGGTGTGGGTGGTACTTAGGGATAACCTTTAAAAACTATGGTGATATGAGACAGAGGATATGGAGAAAGGAGGGGTAGGGCGGAGGCGACCAGAAAGGTGATGATAGCTGACATTTACATTGTCCTTCAGGATCTGCAAAACACTTTCCATGAAACATCTCATTTGATCCTTTTAGTAACTCCTTAAGTTATTAGACTCATTTTCTGAATCAGAAAACCAAGGTTTATCAAGATTAAGGACATTGCCCAAGTTCTCAAAGCTAGTGTTTAAGGTAGTACTGTATCTGTTATACTATGCTTCCAGGTCCCAAGAAGTATCTATTGGCTAATCATTAAAGGGAAAGCCATACTGGACAACATATTATTGACGTCTCTCCCAAGGATCTTAATTCTTAAGCCAGGACTAGATTTGCTTCTGATCTTGGCTATTCATCACCATCACCATCCTCATCCTCATTATCTTCTTCATCACATTTATTTAGCATTTTGAGGTTTACAAAACACTTTCCATATGCAATTTCATTTGATTTTTCACATTAACCTTTTATGGTAGGTGATAACTTTATCCCCATTTTGTAGATAGTGAAACTAAGACTCAGAAAGGTTAAGTGACATGACTAGGGACATTCATCTAGTAAGGGTCTATGAAAAGTGGTAATGACTGTTCCACTCAGTCTCTCCCATTTGATCCATATCTGAATGGGGGTTTTCTATAGTAGTGAAAGCACAGGTTCAACCCTTATCCCATTACTCTGTTCCCTTTCCTGCAACTCCTCTCTCACTAAATTGTGGGCCCAACATTGTCTGCCAAATCTAAGATTTCTGTATCCCTGTCTTTATTATTTATTCCTTCTTACTGAGATCTTCTACGTTATGATTTCTTTTACAGTAAGAAGGTCAATATTGATATGATTCAGTTCATTCACTAATGTCTATTCAGTCCTCATTAAAGATATATCCAGAATACTATCAGTTAAGTTAAAAAAAAAGATTTAAAAAACTATGATACCCAATACTCTCTATCCCATGGCAGTGTCTCTGCCACTGTCACTGCTAGCAGAAGTGGAAGGGGACAAAACAGAACTAAGTTCCATTTTGAGTTTTACCTTGTTTCATGTGACCCCAGGGCCAAAGAATACATTGCCAAGTGATTAAGGCACTAGTAAGGAACCTCCCATCATGCCAGACAAATGGGTAGCTATGGTAGAAGTGGTATTAGACTTTTTGTACTTTTGGAAGACAGAGCAAGGAACCTATAAGTAGAAGTTACAGGTAGACTGATTTCATTTCAACATAAATGAAAAATTTCCTAATGATTTGAACTGTCCAAAACTGAAATGGCTACCTTCAACATATTACACATTTATTCAGCACCTATTAAGTGCTAGAAATTGACCCAGTTCCTGGGAATACAAAGATAAAAAGGAAATTGTTCCAGTACTAAGTAAGTTTACTTCCATTCTATTAGGGAGGCAGAATGTACATGCAGAAGTGCAAATTAAAGATATATAAAATAAATCCAAGGTAATTTGGGGATGATGGAGGCTCTAAAAGGGTCTCCTAACAGAGACAGGGAGGGATCAACTTTATAGAGAAGGTGGATCTTGAGCTGAGTTTTGAAGCAAACCAGGGGTCCTAAGAGGTGGAGATAAAAGAAAGAAAGGCATTCCAAGTAGCGGGGTAAAGCCTACACACAGGCTTGGAGATGGGCTGTGATCATTTGTGATCATCAGGCAATTATTATTCACCAATTCATTATGGTATATTATAATTACATCTATTTTATAAATTGAGAAAAATATCTGAGAGGAGATAAATTACCCTTCTCATATACAATGTTTTTGGAAGAACCTTACTTTCAGATTTTCAAATCTGTCCATTTTGCAGGATTTTCCAGAGACGAGATTCTTTTCCTACTGAGCAAAATTATACTCTCGGTCTTAAAGAATATATAAGATTTTGATTACAGGGAAAGTAGGAATGGTTATTTCAGGAATACAGAATTAGATGAGCAAAATATACAAACAAAATATAAGCTGAAAATAGATTTTTGGGAAGCATCAGTCTAATTAGAGCTGAAGGTTTCTGCTAAGGTAGGAGGAGGAGATAAGGTCAAAAAAGTTTCCGCCAAGATGGCAGAGTACAAAAGGGACTTACCTGAGATCTCCCATAAATTCCTTCACATACCTCTAAAAAGTGAATCTGAACAAAATTTAGAGTGGCAGAATGCACTAGGAGACATAGCATGGCAGATTTCCAGCCCAGGACACACAGAAAGTCAACAGGTAGGATGTGTTGCACTGGGCGGGGGATTACAAAATACGGAGAGTGAAGGCTATACCAGCACAGACTTGACCACAATGGAGCAGGAGTGAGCCCTGGCAAACTGAATCACACACCAGTGGTGATTCCCAAACCTTTCAGCACAGGACAGGGATCTGTCATAGCTGGGTGAGAGACAAGTACAGGGCCTATGCCAGCGGGCAACAGCTACTCCTGGGGCTATCAATCCACATACTGGACATTGAAAGTCACCTTCTTGAATTTCCAAAAGCCAACATGCTAGAGTAAACAGTAAGTGCTCCCATTACCCCTCCCCCCTTGTTGACCTTGAAAAACTGAGAGTATTGCCCCAGGAAATAGTGGGCCCAGTGGAAGGAATACAGCATTCCTTTAGCTTGGAAGGCTAGAGAGATCAACAGGAAGGGTCCCTCTTGCTGAGGCTGAAGGGGATTAGTGCAGAATGGGAGGTGTCCCTGCAAGCCCCACCTCAGTGGACCAGTGAGAGTCCCTGAGCCCGAGGGGTGTGGAGCCAGCAAGTGACAACACTAGGACCCCACATGCCTTTACACAGGCAGACAACAGTGCACCCCAGCCACCAGCAGCTGAGCCAGTCTGAGCTCCAGCTCAGGGTTGGAGACCTGGAGTAACCAGACTACCTCTCCCCCACATCTCACACTGTAAGCTTCAGTGTAACTCTGGGGAAATGGAGAAAAACCTGGCCTCAGCCTTGGCCTCAGCACACACCAGCCAGCTACAACTCAACACTAGGTGAGCTACAGCATTATATATCCTCTAACTTACAGAACCAGAGGTCACAGCACAGAAAGTCAGTAACCAGGCCCCTAACTCCTAGCACAAGAAGTGATGGTCAGAATTCCCTGTGTCCCAGAAGGATAGATCCATTTTTAAACCCAGGAAATAGGTAATCACAATGGGAAAAAAGCAAATTGGAAAAGGAAAAGCAAAGCCCATAGAACCCTACTGTGGAGACTGGGAAGAACAAAATATACATTCAGAAGAGGATAGCATTGACACTATATCCACATCTGAAACCTCAAAAGGGAATATGAACTAGTATCAAGCCCAAAAAGCATTTTTGGAAGAGCTGAAGAAGGATTTTTAAAGCCAAATTAGAGAGGTACAAGAAAAACTGACCAATTATTTTTAAAATACAATTGGCAAAATGGGAAAAAAAATCACTGAAAAGAACAACTCCTCCAAAAGCATAATTGGCCAAATGGAAAAGGAAGTACAAAAACCAACAGAAAAAATAATTCATTTAAAATTAGAATTAGACAAACAGAAGCCAATAAATATAAGAATCAGTTAAATAAAATCTAAAGAATAGAAAAAATGGAAGAAAAGTTAAAATATTTCATTGGAAAAACAACTAACCTGGAAAACAGAGCCAGGAGAGAGAATCTAAGAATTATTGGTCTACTAGAAATCCATGATGAAAAAAAAGAGTCTGGACAATATCTTCCAAGAAATCATGAAGGAAGACTGCCTGAAGGTCCTAGGACCGGAGGGTAAAATATTTGTTGAAAGAATCCACTAATCACCTCCTGAAAGAGGTCCCAAATTAAAAACACCATGAATATTGTAGCCAAATTCCAGAATTATCAAGCAAAGGAGAAAATACTGCAAGCAGCAAGAAAGAAACAATTCACATATTGTGGAGCTACAGTCAGGATCACATAGGACCTTGCAGCTTCTACATTAAAAGATTAGAGGGACTGGAATATAATACACCATAAGGTAAAGAAGCTTTAACTGCAACTAGAGATCAACTACCCAGCAAAACTGAGCATAATCTTCCTGGCAAGGAGATGGACATTAAATAAAATAAGGGATGTCCAGATCTTCTTGATAAAAAGTCCAGAGGTCAATGGAAAATTTGATCTTCAAATACAAGACTCAAGAGAGACATAAAAAAAGGTATACAGGAAAAAAAAACAAACCCTGTTTTTCAATAAAAGTAAACTGTTTACATCCCTATGTGGGAGGATGATAACTGTTAATCTTGAGAATTGTCTATTTATTATGACATTTAAAAGGGATGTACATAGATAGAGGGTGTGGACATAAATTAATTCATGTGATGATAAAAAACAATTAAGGGTTGCAAAGATTATAATGGGAGAAGAAGAAAGGAGGAGGCAGAAAAGGGTAAATTACATTGCATGAAGAGGCACAAAAACATTATAGGAGAGGGAAGGAAGGGAAGAACATGAGCATTATTTGAGCATCACTCTCATAGGTTTTGGTTTAAGGAGGGAATAACATACTCAGTTAAGTATAGGAATCTAACTTGCTCTATAGATAGTAGGAGAAGAAAAGGGAAATAAAAGGGAGTGGGTAGGTAGAAGGGAGGGAAGAAGGGAAAAGGAAAAGAAAAGGGAGGGGAGCTGATGGAAGGGAGGGAAGATTGAGAGAGATGGTGGTCAAAAGTCAGAGCTAGGAGATCCAAGGGGTTCAGTCTCAGGTTCTAAGAGAAAGAAGAGGGAGAAGCCACAAGAAGAGGATAAGGAGAAGGAAGAGAAGGAAGAGTATGAGAGCAGGCAGCGTGGTATGAAAACTAGATTGCTAAAATTGACATGGTATTTATGGCCTAACAAGAGAAGTTGAAAGTTCACTTTTACAAGTTGTTAACCAGGGGGAGGGATGAGGATGTTAACTGAAGAACAGGCAGCATGGTGTGGTGACAGCCAAAGCATGGAGATCTGGGTAAAATGGAAAGCTAGCCTATGAGAGATACTAGCAGTAGTAGGACTAAAGGTTTCATTTCTTGATTCCACAAGTAGTCAGTGGTCCATCCCCCAATCATTTTGCATTTATTTTGTATATATCATATATGCCAAGGAGATGGACATTACATGTACTTATCTTTGAACATGTTGGATTTCCTTTAGGGAATGTTAACTCCTTGGGGGCATAAGCTGTTTCACTTTAGTCATTACATAGCACAGTGTCTAGCACTTAGCAAGTAATTCATAAACGTTTGCTGACTGATTCATATAAATCATAGCATACACCAGTCTTTGAAAAACTACAATTACAAATAATCCAAAGAGAGAGGGAAAGATACATAATAGGACTAAGTAGATTGTAGCATTGTTTCTATCGACAATATCTTTACAGGCAATGATTTGAGCTCCATAAGAGCACAGTTGTTTAAACATTCTCTGTATTGCCAATGAATAGCATAGAACCTGACACAGAGTAAGCACTTAATAGGTGCTTTCTGATTAGGTTTTGACAGATGTTTATGACCTAAAAAAGTTGTGAATCTGTCCTGAACCATGAATAAAAAAAAAGAGAGATAATTCATCTTTTGACTCCCAGCATTTTCTCTCCCTGTCCCCCATGTCTGGGATGCTCTCCCTCCTCATCTCTGCCTACCAGCTTCCCTTGCTTCCTTTAAATCCCAGCTAAAATCCTATCTTATGCAGAAAGCCTTTTCCCGACCCTCTTAACCCTAGTGTCCTCCTTCTTTTAATTTTTTTTACCTCTCTGTTTATCCTGTATATAGCTTATTTGGGGAAGTTAGGTGGCACAGACTATAGAGTACCAGGCCTGAAGCCAAGAAAAATCATCTTCTTCAGTTCAAATCTGACGTCAGACATTTGCTAGTTATATGACCCTGGGCAAGCCATTTATTTAACCCTGTTTGGCCCAATTTTATCATCTCGAAAATAAGCTGGAGAAGGAAATGACAAACCACTCTAATATCTTTGCCACGAAAACCCCAAGTGGGGTCATGAAGAGTCAGACATGGCTGAAAAGGACTCAACAAAAATAAGAACAAAATAGTTTATTTTTATTTTCATTACTCTGAAACCAATCTGCTGATGGATGAGCCTTTCCACAGTTAGCTAGACTGGTCCACAGGTAAAAGATGCAAAATATGTCCTTCCAGGGCTTGTGATCCTTTGGTACAATCATTAAGAACCCTTCCATATCAGGACTGTGCCTCAGAGAAAGATTTATTTGAGGTGCTTTGTATTAAATGAATGAAAAGCATTTATTACATGCCAAGCACTTTACCAAAAGCTAAGGAGACAAATGTAAAAGACACTCTTAGGAGTGAGGCAAACAGATATAGGCAAGTAGTGGCCAGGAAAGTAGTTATGGTCTTGGAAGTCACAAAGAAGGTAAGTGGAACAAAAGTGAAGTCAAGAGATCAACTGACATGCTCTTTTCAGAGGCAAATATAAGTATTAAAGTGATTACAGTTCCCAGAACAACATATGGGAAGTGGGGAGAGGGGAACGTAAGAGGGAAGGGAAAACAACAAAACCAATGGAAGGGTAGAAAATGCTTAAGAACGAGAGGATACAATGTCCCATATTCCGCATTTTTAAAAAGAGGTTTGTACAAGGGACCACTTAATCAATTTAAGGAGTGTTTTTTTTTAAATCTATTTAAAAGCAGCTATTCAGAGGAACTTATTTAAAACAATTTTATTAACTGGAAGTCATTTTTGCCCAATTACAAATATTTGTGAGATTCTTATCCAATTATAAATAGGAACATGGAAAAATAAACATAAATGCAAAGGCAAGGATTGAATTTTGTGTCTTTGGCACTGCCTGTCAGAGTGCCTCGGGCACAGTGGGCACTCCACAAACACCTGTTTGAACTGCTCTGCTAATCTGCAAAGTTTGTATAATATTGTGCTGGGTAAGTATAGTAAAGGAGGAGATAACTTCTGGAATTTTTTCACCTTTAATTTAATATTTTAACGTATAGAGGAACTAGGATTATGCATAAATGCTTTAGACAATCAGTATTTTTTTCTGATACCCATAGGTTGTATTTGTTGTCCCAGCTTGAAATATTAAATGTGCTAGAAAGGCAATTTCATTTAAAAATACTCAGTAATTGACATTACACTGCTTCGTGATTTCTCTCCTACTCCCAATGCCATCTCACTGGTGAATTTTAACTTTATTTTCTAAAACCAAGGGTACGATGAAATGCCAGATAATATATCTTCCATGCTTAAATTGCACAAAGAAAGGCTTTCTTATAGAAAACAGTTGGTACACATTCCACCACTGGTACATCTCAAGTACACATGCTCATACAAGTCTGTGGACATAAGTTACTGATTAAGTCAGTAGGCTGCATACACCTATGGACTTCCTTTATGAAACTGGTGCAAGTTAAATTGTTAAAGAACAAATAAGTTTTGTTTGAGTCAGTATGTCGCCTTCTTGTCTAGGCAGAAAAAAAAATGGAGACTGAGACTGTAATCCTTTCAGAATAAAATCCTTAAATACAAACATGATTGCCATTGTAGATTGTTTAATCTAGTGATATTGTATTTCATTTCTGGTTTTGGAGAGGTTTGTTGATTTGACTATTCAGAGTGTGGTTTGGTGCTTATCTCAACTGTTTAGATAAGATTTGACTTTGGCAGGTGACAAAATCTTGGGTGTGGAATAAGGGAGGGGAAAGAAAAGGCTGGCTCCTTTCCAAATTATGTTTACTTTAAGCATAGTGTGTGGATGAGTAAACAGTTTCTAACAACATACTTTACTTTGTGTAAAACATCCAGTGTCTCATATTTTTAGTAAACTGGCACTGCACAATTTCCTTTATTGGGCATATACACTTCACCTTCTTGCTTGGGTAAACAATGATCAAAAGTTCTCTTAAAAAAAATAAAAAAGGGAAAAGTGAATTCCCTTTGAATGTAAGGAAGCTAAACTTGAGCTGATGTTTTGACATTGCTTTCTAGTACATGAACTGGACTGATTATACTATGAGGTTACATTTGAATGAACCTTGTTGCTTTATTCTTTTGTGAACAGATTTTCACTAGAATTTTCAATAGAATTTATGAATAGATCACAATAGCTGCTGGTAAAACATTTTTTACCTGACCATAATTATTCTGAATCTATTCTACTACATACAATCTATTGGAATTTGAAGCTCCACATGAAAAATTCCTAAATTAAAGATGAAAAAAACTTATGGGGCAATCATTCCCATTTAGAAACTATTAAAAGATTTTGCTAAATATGCATGTAAATATCCAACTCACTGGGTATGTATGCACAAACATATACACTATTTAGAAGGATACAGAGAAAGAGAGAAAGGCATTGATCCATATATGTTTGAATTTTGAAAGATCAAACTTTTAAACCAAATTATACCCCTCTAAAATAAGAATGCCAACATTACTTCTAGTAATCAGTAAGCATTTGGAGGACAAAGATAGAATCTTAGTCACTTTTGTATCTTTGGCAAAGCCTGTCAGAGTTGCTCTGAATAAAGTAGGTGCTTCATAAATGCTTGTCTGAACTGATTTATTAATTTGTGGAGTTTATATAACGAAGAGTTGGGGGTGTATAGAAAGGAAGAGGTAGCTCTTTTGATTTTTTTATGTTATCTTTAATATTTCAATCTATAGAGGAATCAAGAATATATGCAAATGTTTTAGGCAGTCTTACTAATTTTCTGATACCCATCCAAGACTGAAAAATACTAACTTTTTGTTGTATACAAATTGAGTCACCTAGACCTCAATCTCTGCTGTGATAGATGCAGATATATAAGTAAACCTTGGGAAAATCAATATCTGTCTGCCTTACTTTGTTCTCCCCAAAGAGGTCCTCATCTCTTATAAGCATCCTGGAATTAAACCACATTTTTATGTCACATTTGTCTACCTCACAATGTTCAACTTAATCACCCTCCCAATAGAATCTTAGATTCTGCCCCCAGGAGTCAGGATCTTAAAAATTTAAATTCATCTTTCCTGGAACTGGACCTCCAGGCCTCTTCCTGGCAATCTCTATATCATGACAACATTGAAGTATCTTCTCCCTGCCTCACTTTCCTTTATATGTAATTTTTTCTCCACTACCTAGTACATGGCAAGTGTTTAATACATGCTCTTCGTTCTATCAATCTATCTAGCTATCTGGTTTTAATGCACAAAAAAGTACCAAATTATCTCATACCTGTATCCCTTAGCCATTAGACAAACTTCTTCCCCTCTTTAGTGAATATCAAATAATCATCCCATCTAGTGGGTCTTTGTTTCTTTGGAGATCTAGACCTTTTCTGTCACTCACAGTACCAATGAAAGGATAGGTATGGGCTGCTCCTTTATACATATTGTTCCTTGCTGGGCTGATCTCTTTGTGATGATCAAGGCCAAGGTCCTTGGGTTTTCTCTCCCACTTCCTGTCAAATATCTGTGACTCATTGATCCCTAGTGTCTATTGTTCCCTAAAGTGCCATTCCTTCTAATACCAGCAAGGATAAGGACAACAATCCTATTTCTCCCCCACTGAGGCACTGTTGACATAGCAGCATGTCCATCTGTCACCAACTCCATAATGCACATGTTCACCAAAGGGGTGATATGAATGTACATGCCACTTGCCAGGTCCTGTGCACAGTGGCTCCTTCTTTTTTCTTCGTGGATTATAATGATCTCTTCTTTTGCATCTGCCTGGATTCTTCCAATCAGTGATGGGCAGGGAATGAGGAGGAGGATTATGCTTGTTTTTCAGGAAGAACCAGGACATTCATTTTATGGTCCACCTGCCATGATATCATCACATACACACCATTTACAATAGCTAGCTGAATTTAATAAATGCTGCCTGAATGGAAATTCAACAAAATTCAGTTCACTTCAATAAATATCTATTGAGTACCTAGTACTGCAAGGCAGCATGTTAGACCTAAGAGTATAGATACCAAGTTGAAACAGTCCCTGTGATTAAGGAGCTTCCATTGTACCCTGTAGGTCCTCAAATATGGCCCTTTGACTGAATCCATTGGATTCAGGAATACCAGATAAATTCAGATAAGTAAATTCACAATAATCTGAATAGGAAGACAGTGTTAACCAGTGGATGGGGAAAATGCTGGAGTGGACTGTCAAGAAACATTTTGAATAGGAAATTATTTCTGAGCAAAGAGGGCATAGGGACAAAAGATTCTAAGCAGTGGTATTGTGGTGAGAGTATATTCCACATATAAATACAAGCTGTGCAAAGCAAAGGTAGAAAGAGGGTGTATCAGCAATGCAGTATTCACAATGCCTACAGTAACTATAAATATGCTGATATAGTTATTAATCACAAAATGGAACAGGCTCTCTACATAAGAAATATAGATAGTGCATTCATTTAAATACCAGAAAACTGAGTCCC
>CM053584.1:113408495-113426373 GCA_028627135.1 Pseudochirops cupreus
GCAAAAGGAGTTCGCAACCGCAGCCACTGCCTCTGCCGCCGCTTCCAGTCAGTACCGCACAGCGACTAGCTTGGTTCCGGCGTTCTCTTGCTCCACCCCTTCCTGCTACATCAGCAAGCTCAAGGGGCGTGGAAGATCTTCAAATCCCAGTATCGTTACAGAGGGGCAATAGAAAGTCAGTTTCAAAGATAAACTAGTAGGCTGGCCTAACTGAAATGTAGAGAATATTGAGGGAATATAACAAAATGAAAAAAAAAATAATAAAAAGATAGATGGGGGCAGATTATGGGGGACTTCAAATTCCAGTGTAGGAATTTTCTGTTTTATCTTAGAGCCAGTGCAGGGCCACTAAGTACTTTGAGTAGGTAAATGATATGGTCAGATATATATTCTAGGAATATAAATTTGTCAACTATGTGGAGAATGGGTGGGCAAGGGAATGAATTAGAAGCAGAGAGACTAATGAAGAAATTATCAAAATAGGCTAGATGAGAGCTGATGAGGGCCTCAACTAGGGAATGGACTGACTGAAGAAGACTAAGAAAATGCAAAAGATGCTTTGGAAGTAAAACAGAAAGTGAGAGCCAAACTTTTCTGTATTCCACAGACTTAAAGACCTTTGAAGATTCAAACAATTTCTAAGGCATCAAAGACACTGACTGTAGGTTCATTTGTTAATCATAAACATTTTAAACATATTCACTATTTTTTTTCTTTTGGGATGTACATATGCATGTGAGATTACATGATATTGTGTTTTATTTCCATTTTCCCCTTTTGCTTCAAGCAGAGATAGGAATCAATGTATTTGACCCTCCCATGTCAGGTTGCCAAAATCAAAAGCTCATTTTCTCTTCCAAAATTCCTTTCTGGCACAAAATAAAACATTTAAAAGGTTTGAATAGCAGTTAGCCTACCTCCATAAACTCCCAAGATTTCATCATATTTCAACACGTTAAGCCTTTCACTCAATATTCTGAAATCACTACTTAAGAGAGCTATAGATGCTTGAAAAGTGACATAATATTCTTGTGATATTCAGTCCATGATCTAAGTGTGGCAGAATTATGGAAATATGCAATTCCAAAGGCTTTTTGCCAAGATAACTGACAAATGACACTGAACTGCCAATTTAAATTGCTTAAGCTATACATGAGACATCACTGTAAATTAAGATGTACATTTCAAGATTGTGAATAATGTCAAACTGATAAAATTAAACCTATGAGGCCTAGGTCAAGATAGTGCTTCAAAGTAAACCAGTATAATTGATTCAAAAATTCAAAATAGTATAGCAAACTTCAACCTGGAAAGGGTTGGGGAACTAATAATTGCATGGCGGTAAGTTTGGAATATTACAAAAATGTAATTTTTGAAGAATATAAGTGTGACAACCTCTGGCACGTATTACCTGGCCACCAAACCCTGTGGGATTTGTTATTCTTTCCAGTTGGTAAAGATAAAAAACTCAGCCCTTGGACTTGGGTAGCTCTTGGACTTGTTTCTTGGGTAGCAGAGATTTTCACACAGTGAAAGCAGGTATTTTGAGACTTGTAATAGTCCATGTGAGAAGTGATGAGGGCCAGAAGTAAAGTTTTCACTGTCTGAATGGAGAAAACTGGACTTCTGTGAGAGACGATGTGAAGTTAGGAAGGACAAAATTTGACAGAGGTAGTGGTCATCCTTTAGCAGCAACACTACTGTGCCAGCATTAATAATCTATTACATGTGTAATTCTTTTTTTTAGAACATGAGACATAACTTCTAATTGGACAAGCTAGGAAGTATGTGACTGTGTGTGTTTACCACTAGTATTCTGATAGTAGCATAATTGGTTCAGTAGGTAGTAGCAAGAGCATTGAGAGAAACAAACCAGCCAGATGAAGAACTGGTAGGGTTTGCTCTGCCCCAGACTTACTCCTGCTTAATTATGTGATTTTAATATTTATTCTGTTAAAAGATATTTTCTGGATTTAATATTTATTATAAACACATTCATCTGAACCTGTCTTTGTGCTGACAGATTTTGTTTGTTTTTTGCTTTGCTTGCAACAGGAGAGTACAATGGAAAGTCTTAGGGCACAGTGGGAGTCACTCAAGAGAAAAGGATATTTCCTAGGACAAAGCCAGAGACTATGATAATAGACTATTTTTAGAGTTTTTCTATTCTAACTGGGACAATAAGCACAAGTTATTTCATAACCAACCTCCTATGTGCAAAATCACTCTGAATGATGGCTATGTTTTATAATTCTGTCTCATAGATGCAAGCCAAAGTTACATAATGATATACAAATTTTAGAATTACAAATTCTTTTTTAATTTTTAGCAGACTAAAGATCTAAAACACCACATGGACAGTAAAACCATATCTATTTTCTTGCCCATCTTTTTGCCAGAGACACAGTGTGATCAACAGTATATTGGACTCGTAGTTGCAATCATGAGATCACAGATTGAGCATGAGAAGAAAGTTGAGATGTACAGTTCAACCACTATATTTTACAGATGAGGAATCTTAGGATGAAGGTGAGAAGTGATAGTTGTTGTCCAGTCATTTCAGTCGTGTCTGACTCTTTGTAACCCTGTTTTGGGCTTTTCTTGGAAAAGATATTAGAGTGGTTTGCTGTGTCCTTCTCCAGTTCATTTTACAGATTAGGAAACTGAGGCAAGCAAAGTTAAGTGACTTGACCAGGGCACACAGCTAATAAGTGTCTGAGGACAGATTTGTACTCAGGAAGATGATTCTTCCTGACTCCAGGCCTGTTACTCTATCCACCATGCCACCTAGCAGCCCTAAGAAGTGATTTGCCCAAGGACAAACTACTACTAAATATCAATATTTAGATTCAAACCTAGGTACTTGTTCTCCAAATCTAGCACACTTTCTTGCACCATAAGGAATATCTGAAGTCAAATCCTGGCTCCTATACATATTATTCTTGTGACTCTCACTCACTCCATACATTCTAACCTTTGACAGATATTGCCAATTCTATGTTTGCTGCATCTCTTATATAACTTCACATCTTTTGGCTCACACAACCACATGCTATTTTAGACTTCCAACTCTTTTGACCTGGATTACTTCAATAGCTTTCTAAATAGTCTTCTTACCTCAAGGTTCTAGTCACTTAGTGCCTAAGTGATTTTCTTAATGATTTTCTAATGATTAGGGGGAAAGAAAAAGAACCTGTACGTTTTAAAATGTTTATAGCAACTCTTAGCACTTCTCTTTGCTATGGCGAAAAATTGGAAACTGCAGAGATGTCCATCAATTTGGGAATGACTGTACATGTTGTAGTACATGATTATGATAGAATACCACTGTGTTATAAGAAATGATGAGCTCAATGATCTTAGAAAAAAAACATGGGAAGACTTGCACTAAATAATTAAGAGTGAAATGAGTTGAACTAAGAGAACATTGTATACAATAACAACAATATTGTTTTAAGAATAACTTTAAGTGAATTAGTCATTTTGCCTATTATAAATTTCCAAATTATAAAGGACATATGCAGAAAGACACTATTTACACCCAGACATATGTACAGATGTGGGTACAGAATAATTTTGCATATATATCTATTCATATCGAATGGTAGCCATCTCTAGAGTGGGGGGAGGACAGAAAAAAAGGAAAAAAAAAGAAATTTAAGTGACAACTTTATTATATGTTTAAATGCAATAGCAAGTTGTACATAATAGATCTGTAGTTAAATGTGCAATCTTCTTTTCTATTACATTATGTTATGGAAATACTTGTTTTATTCCACAAATTAAAAATAAAATAAATGTGGAAAAAATGTAGGTCTGAGAACATTAACTGCTTCCCCACACTACTCAATGAACTGCTATGCCTCCCTATTATATCAAATATAAATTTCCCTTCTTGACTTTTAAATCTCTTCATAACCTAATCCCTTCCTATCTTTTGGATACTTTATTCTCTTGAACATTTTCTACATTCCAGCTTGCCAACTTACAGCTCCTCCAATAGGACATTCCACATTTCATGGCCTTTGCATTGGTTAACCCTCATGTCTAGAATGCTCTACTCCCTTATTCCTGACTCTGGGTTTTCTTGGCTTACTTCAAGAGTCAGCTCAACGTCCTCCTTCTGCAAGAGTCCTTTCCTTGGCCTTAGCCAGCTGCTGATGACCCTCCCTTTGAAACTATTTCCTATCTACTCTGTATATATCTTTATATACTAAATTATTTGCATGTTATCTTCCTAATAGAATGCAAACTCCTTGAAAGAGACACTTTTCCCTTCTTTTGTTACCTTGGTACTTAGCACAACACTTAGCACAGTAGTTCTCAACCTTCCTTTAATACTTGTATGTGGGCATATCTGCATGTGGGTGGACCCGCCTGGAGATGGATAGAGGAGTAGTGTCTCGGTTCCTAAGAACATTGGAAATATGTGTTTTCCAATGGTGTTAGGCGTCCCCTGTGACCCCTGTGAAAGGGTCGTTTGACCCGAAGGGGGTCACGACCCACAGATTGAGAACCACTGACCTAGCAAGTGCTTAAAAAGTGTTTTTAATTGATACAGTTACATATATGCACACATAGTTCCATAAAGGTGTGTTACGTAACTATGTATACATGCATACATATATCTACATACTTATAAATATAGGTGATTAAAAATCAATAAAATTCTACTTCAAAATAGGACTAAGAGAACAATCAGAGGTACTGACCAATACATACGTAATTACTTATTATGTGGGAAGAGGAAGTTAAGACAGAATACCTGAACAAGATCGTGGTAGGGAAAAACAAGTAAGGAAAAGGGAAGAGGAATCGCATGAGAGAAAAAAATGTCATATGACTACACATGTATAACCAATATCAAAATGCTTGTCTTCTTGATAAGAACAGGGGAAATGGAGGAAGGGAGAGAATTTGAAATTTAAAGTTTTAAAAATGAATGTTAAAAATTATTTTTAACGTAACTGGGGAAATATTTAAAATAAATATTCAAATGTAAAAAATGGCATATATTCTTTTTCTTCTTCTCCTCATCTTCCTCCTCCTTGGAATGGTGCAGGAGGTGAAGAAGAAGGAAGTTTAAAAAAAAGCAAACGAAGAGAAGACCTAGACTAGTTAGAGTTTGGAAAAAAAAATAAAATGAAGAGAGGGTTGTCTAGTTAAAGTTATCGAAAAGAATTTATTAAATGGAGGAAACTAGTAGTTGTTGACAAGGAAATTTGTGATGTTGTCCTTCAGAATAAACTCAACTGGCAGAAGTGTAAGGAACACTTTTGTAGTCACGGAAATATCTTCATAGTAGTCCAAATCCCAAGCACCAAACCATCATCACCTTCAAAATTATAGATGGAATTATTGAGCAATGTTGAGCTGAGAAAGGTCCAATGAGGTTAACTGATTTGCCTAAGATTACAGGCTAATAATTTAGCGGCAATACAACTACATCAAAGATGCAACAAATTTCCTCCGTTCCTTTAATTCTTGCCAACAAATCTCCCAGGAGTGGTTGGTTTTGTTTATATTTTTGTTTGTTTTTTGGTGCTTTTCTTTTCATACCCTTGCTCATCTATTTTTTTGTTACTGTTATTCACACCAGCTAAAATCCTTTATCACCTTGCAAAATGCTAAGAAGGAATGTAAGTTGTTTGAAATAAGCCAGAAACACTGCCGACTTTTATAATCCCAACTGTAACTGAAGTAGTAGAAAGCACAATAGTCTTAGAGACAGAAGCTGTTGGGGTTTTGTTTTGTTTTGTTTTTTCCAAATCCTAGTTCTGCGAAAACTTCATCTCTATGAATCCTAAGCTGCTCATCTACCAAATGTGGATAAAAATGTACTTGTTTGCACTATGTACCTAACACCAAAATTACTTAGGAAAATTTAAAATACCTAAATGAATTTGAATAGTTTTCTTACTATAAATTTTAGGGGTGAAGATGAACCATTTACAAATAAGTGTTCACTCCATAACAGTTATACAGGAATCACATTAATATAATGGGATATAATTCATTTAAGCACTTAGAATCAGAGACCCCAGGGAAGTAACCCAGTTTTTTAAACAAAAGTTACATCTGATGATGAAGGGAGGGAGACAGAGGGAGAGGGGAAGAAGGAAACAGAAAGAAGGCGAGAGGGAATAGAGAGAGGGAGGGAGAAAGGAAGAAAGGGAGAAGGAGAAAGAAGGGAGAGGGAAAAAGAGGGAGAAAGGAAAGGAAAGAGAAGGAAAGAAAGGAGGAGAGAGGGAAAGGGGGGAGAGAGAGGGAAAGGGAGAGAAAGAGAAAAGAGGGATGGCAAGGAGGGAGAGAGAAAAGAAGAAAGGACAGAAAGGAAGAGGGAAAGTGGGAGAGGCAGAGAGGAAAAGAGTATTCATCTTTTTCCTTTGAAATCATTCAATCTGTCCATTTAATTTTCCACAGACACCACTTATTACTTCTTTCAAAAGTCACAGCTTCCTCCTTGATACATAGTAGAACAGAATTCAAGTTCACAACTTTTGCCCTACTTCTGGAATCAAGCACACAAAGTCACAGAACCTTTAAAAAACCAAGAAGAAACCAGCAAGAAGTTCAAGTGTTGTACACACCACATTTCCCTACCTACCCTAGAAGAACCTCTCCTCCCTTGGCCAAGAATCTTTAAGGGAAAGCTAACAAAGTGGCAAAGGCGAAAAAGTTCTGGAGTATGTGTCCTGAGTACTGGGTTCTAATTCTAAATCTGCCACTAATTAGCTTTGAAAATATGTTCCTGAACCAGGAAAAACTTGTACACAACCACAGACACATTGTATGTGTGATGACCAACCTCAATAAACTGGACTCTTCTCAGCAATGCACAGCTATAAGACAATTCTACAAGTCTCAGGATGGAAGGAGATAACTACATTCAAAGAAAGATCTAGAAAGACTAGAGTTTAAATGGAGACTGAAGCAATACATGCTATCGTTCTTTTTCATGTTTGGTTTTGTTTCTTTTTTCCCAGTGATCACTCATTGTTTACAACCCTTCTATACAACCAGACTATTGTACGATGTGAAAGTATCTGCAGATCCTATACCTGATTGCACGCCACCATGGCGGGGAAGGGAGGAAGGGAAGGGAGAAAATTTGAAACTCAAGGGATTGTGTAACTGAATCTTGTAAACTAAAAGTAAATAAACAAGTCAATGAGAAAAAAAAAAGGAAATATGCTTCTTTACCTTTTTGGCCTTCAATTTCCTCGTTCCTCAAACAAGGAAAAATATAACCAGCAATGCGATGCTCCTAGAATCTCTATTCATATTGGGCAGATCATCAAGGTTCTTTCTTTTTTTTCATTTTTATTATGTAATTAAAAACATTAACCAACAATTTGAACATGTTACTATACAAAAAACAAAAAAACACAACTCACAAAAAGAAGCTTATATGTGACACTGGGAACTTCTACAGCATAGTTTGTTTTTAAGTATGTACTAAATTCCACAAGAATAACTAAAGAGGCCCCAAATACATTCTTACTGGTATTCCCTTCTGGAATTCCTTCTGCTCTCTTCCATTTATTTTAAAATGTTTCCTTAACTTTATTTTCATTCTTTTTCTCTTTTTTTGTGCATTATTTTCATCATCCATCAATCTCTACCTCCTCTAAAATTCCACCCTGTCCCTGAAACTAGAAATCTCTCTTTTGTTCCAAAAACGCATAGTCAAGTGAAACAAATTCATGATGGCCATGACTAAAAGTGTTTGCTTAATTCCACTCTTAATTCAGCACCTCTCTGCTAAAATGTATTAGATTGGTCAACGGTTAAAGATTAGGACTTTAGGTCAGAAAGATCTGACCTCAAATCCTGCCTCAAACACATACTATATGCTTGACCCTGAGTGAGTCACTTAACCTCTTCTAGCCCCAGTTTCTTCATCTTTTAAATGGAGATAGGAGCATGTACCTCACAGGGTTATTGTAAGAATATTTACAAAATACCATATAGATGCTAGATATTAACATTAATAATGATAATCTCACAAGTTTGCTTCAAGGACCAAGTTATGAACATAAAAAATCCTTTACAGCCCTTAAAGTATGATATAAATTCTACTACAAATGCTAGCTATTATTAGTCATATCAAGTCACAATTAGAACATCAGATTTAAACAAAAGAATTGCAGAAACACCAGGATCAATGATCTCAAAGTTTCCTTCCACTTCTGATATTCTATAATTCTAAGTCTTATGGAATAGAATATATATGAAATAAAAAATAAGGACACATGATCTCAAACAAAGGATTTGCCTTGCATAAATCCTCAATAAAAGTACATTTTATTTTTATTATTTGTATTGAAATGGGGGCTAGAATGTCTGCTCACAGCATAACAGCATCTCCCAGCTAGAAAGGATTTCCAATCAGCCTTTTTGAAGTCAGAAACTATTTTGGTTTTACTTTTATGTCCCCAGTTTTTAGGATAGTGCATTGCACACAGTAGGCATTTGATAAAAATGAAATTGGAGTGACATCAGTCTTTTTAGTCCAACTCATACAGGAAATGGATTTCCCCATACAGTAATCTGGATGATTTAATCATCCACCCTCAATTTAAGATCTTTGATGATAAAAAGCCCAGTCCATGTTTAGATGGATTTATTCAGTAACTTTTGCCCTACATTGTGAAGGATTCTGTCTCTCTACAATGCTGATGCTTCTAATTCTACCCCAAGTAGGCTTCTTCTTTGCACATAAGTGCATTTGGGTAGAAAAAAAGGATATAAACACCAGGAGGGCAGAGAACACACCTTATTTAATCTTTATATTGTTTTTCTCAGATACTACATGTGTCTCTAATATATCTCCCTTTAAAATACATAGCATGCTGAAAGAAATCCTGAGAGTGTGATTCTAGGTTCTGGTGGTTCTATTAAGTTGAAAAGGCTTTAATCACAGACCAAAATAAAAACTGTGTCTAGTCAATCAACAAATATTTATCAAGCATCTTCTATGTGCTGCAAGGACCTGAGGATTAAACCATCTCTGTTTATAAGGAAGTTACCTTTCAAGAGGGAGAGAAAAGAAGCACTTTTTAAAATATATACAGCATGAAATTAAAACAACTCTGAAGTACCACCTCACACCTACCAGAATGGCTAATATGACAAAAGAGTAAAACGTTGGATATAAAGCGGTTGTGGGAAAACTGGGACACTAATGTACTGTTGGTGAAGTTGTGAACTGATCCAACTATTCTGAAGAGTAATTAGTAATTATGCCCAAAGCGTGATAAAATTATACATACCCTTCGAGCAAAACACTATTAAGTCTATATCCCAAAGACATCCAAAAAAGGGAATGGGACTATTTGTACAAAAATATTTATAGCAGTTCTTTCCACTAAGAAGTAGAAATCTAAAGGAAGCCCATCAACTGGGGAATGGCTAAACAAGCTGTGGTATAGAATTGTAATGAAATATTATTGTGCTATAAGAAATGAGAAGCAGGATGATTTTAGAAAAACCTGAAAAGACTTACATGAACTGATGCATAGTGAAGTAAACAGACCCAGGAGGATGTTGGATACAGTAACAGCAATATTGCTCAGTAAAGAACTGTGAAGGACGTTGCTATTCTCAGTAATACAAAGATCCAACATAATCTCAAAGGACTAATGATGAAGCATACTATCCACCTCTAGAAAAAGAACTGATGTTGATTGAACACAGACTGGAGCATGCTATTTTTTGCCTCTTTCTTTTTTTTTCCTTTTATTTGAATCTTCTTGTACAAAATGACTAATATGGAAATGTTTTACATTATTGCACATATATAACTGATACGTGATTGCTCACCATCTCAGGGGAGAGGGGAAGGGGGAGAGACAGAATTTAGAACTCAAACTTTAAATAAAAATGTTTAAAAATTGAGAAAAATAAATCTATACAGCATAAATACAAAGTAAATAAATGCAAATGCACACAAAGGAGTTTAGGAGAGCGTTAGTAGTCTTTTAAAAAGGTCTTTAGTCCTGTAAAGCAGTAATGTCAAACTCAAATAGGATGAGGGCTGCTAAAACATACATAACCGACTTAGGAAATGACATATTAATATTATCTATATTCTGATGCATTTTTATTTACTTTGTTAAATATTTACTGATTTCATTTTAATGTTTTGTGTAACCCTTGGGAATGCTGTGACCATGTGTTTGAAACTTCTGCTGTAAAGTTCTTTCTACGTCCATAGTAAATGTAGCAAAGAATTGGCTGAACATACTAAGTTCCAAGCAACCCTCAGCCAATCTACAAACATTGATTTGAATATTGGTAATATTAATGCATTAATATCATCCAACAATTGAGTCGACAAATTGCTGAAGGAAGTAAACTATATCTATATTGTCATTCTTTCTATAAATCCAGCAAAAAGAGAAGTCAGTTGCAACTAAATTACAGGAGGGTACAGAAGTTGTTCTCAGAGAGGGGAACAAAGGAATGGCCTTTAGTGTGGGTCTAAGGATGAGAAACTTCATTTTAAGAGAAAATTGGTAACCTTTCTTTATAGCGCTCAAAGTAAGCATAAGTTAACAGATGGCAATGACTGTAACTGCATCTAACATGCCAATATCTGTTGTAGAAGATGGTAGAGAAATTGTGTGAAAATTTTGAAAAGAGTTCCAAATTGAAAGATT
Source organism: Pseudochirops cupreus (assembly GCA_028627135.1). NCBI lineage: Eukaryota > Metazoa > Chordata > Mammalia > Diprotodontia > Pseudocheiridae > Pseudochirops > Pseudochirops cupreus. Next base: position 113,419,160 of record CM053584.1, read on the forward strand.
ACCTTGTTACTTAGTGATATCAATGTAAAATTAGGCAAAGGCAAAGACAAAGAAAACTATGCTAGAAAATATGGTTTGGATCATGAAATGAAAGAAGTTGTTGGTCTGGAGTCTACTCAGAATCCTTATGTATGTATATCAAGAATATTTAATTTAAAAAGAGAGTTGAAAGGCACTGGGTGGCAATGGATAAACAACACAATAGAAGATGAAAGTGACAATATCTTAGCAAGGACAATTGTTAGTTCTTGACACAGCTGTTATTTGAATATATGTTCTTTTTATAATCAGATAATCAATTGGTTAGCACGAAGATCAAATAAATATCAAATTAAAGGGATAAAGATAAGAAAATATTGGGTACAATCACAGCAGTTCTGAACTAGCCCATTTAAACAAACTGTTAACTCTTAAAAACTAGAAATAGATAACAGTAATACTAAAATAAAATTTTTAAAATACTAAAAAAGCATTTTTAGGAAATTTTACTAGTCTTAATGAGAGCACTTCAAATATTTAAAGGCTGCTTTTATGTGCTTCCTGATCTTTTTTCCTCTTCTTCAATTAACTCTTATATAGCATGATTCCAAGTCCTTTTATCATCTTTTGCATGTTTTCCACCTAATAAATATCTTTCTGATAATTTATTGTCCAGAACCGAACACACTTTTTCAAATGTATTACAAGTAACTATCATAATGGAGTGAGACATATTTGCAATCAGCTAGATCATTTATTAATTTTATTTTATGATGTTTTGAAAATGCTTTATTTTATGTAAGGTTAAGTAATTTCCTTTGATTAGACCAGTGGTTCTCAACCTTCCTAATGCCGCGACCCTTTAATACAGTTCCTCATGTTGTAGTGACCCCAAACCATAAAATTATTTTCGTTGCTACTTCATAACTGTAATTTTGCTACTGTTATGAATCATAATGTAAATATCTGATATGCAGGATGTATTTAAATTGAACGTAACTCACAGGTTCAGTACCACTGTATTAGACCAACTGTATGTAGCTCAGTAGTCTCAAAATAGGATTCGTGGATATCTTTCATAAACATCACCAATCTGAATATTTGTTAGTCAAAATACAAACAGATCCCTGCCTGAAAAGTCTTGGTGAAAGTACAAACATTATTGATTGTATTTGTGTTCCATTTTGAAGGGGAAAATTGAAGTCTGACCCTGAAGGAAAATGCATGATATTCATTAGCATAGTATGTCATTAGTGTAGTCATGCTGAAAGATGTCTTGCTCCCTTTCAACCAGGGGATTATTTTTATTATTTAACATTCCAGCACCTTGTACTTGGGAAGAAGTTAGGGGAGGAGGGGGAGATTGGGGTGGAAACGTAATAGTATCTTCTGAAAACATATGTTGAGGGGATCCAGTGCTTCAAATAATAGGGAAACTGAGATAATAATGATATGCAACATCGTTGTTATTCACTTCTGTACAATGGCCTAGACTTGAGTCTGGATTGCATCACTCACTGTGCTGTTTGTTTTCTCATCTATAAAATGGGGATAATAAAAAATGCTTATATGTAAATATCACTTGAAAAATTACAAAGTTCCCTATAAATAAAAAGCATAATTGTTTAAAAAGAGAATGGCATGAAATAGCCCATTAATTTTTTTTCATACCCAAAGTAGAAGGCAAAATGTCAAAATATAGTTGTTTTTTTTTAAAAATCTAAGTTCAATTAAAGATCTTTTCTGACATTAGAACAATATTGGGAATTTGTAATAATTAATTTTTTACCTTTATTTAGTAATATATGAGAGTTAAAATGATTTAAGAGACCTCTGCTTCCATCCTGAACTAAACTTCAAATAACAAGCATACTTTGAATTAAAATATACTTTGGTATTAAATGTATTGAAAGTAAATTTTAATAAAAATATAGATTGTTAACATGTGATTCAGTTCATTTCAAGACCTTAATTAATTAGAAGGTTACACTGAGATCATCTGAACCTGCCTTCTCAAACTTCTAATCTTAAATTAATCTAAAAATCATGCCCAAAACATTTGTTTCATTTTTTTGGTATAAAAATATATAAACAGTTCTTAAAACTAAAATTATTGTGAAAGAGGAGAAATCAAAGAAAAATATGAACATTACATACCTTAAGAGTACTTATAAACTTTGGTTTAATCATCTCTTTAGCTTTAGTTCCTGGAGCTTTTTACCAAGGCCAGTCTAAGACCCCTGTTGAGTTCCCCTTGGATGACTTGGGTTCTTGTGAGAACTGCAGTCCTTCTGGGGTTAGGGACCCCTAGGTTTCTGAGGTTCAGAGCGCTAGAACTTCAAGGGCTTCTATTATGTCTCAGACCTTGGAGCCCTGAAAATATCTCAATCTGACCAGTCTGACATAGATCCCTGGTGCCCCAGCTGTGTGCTTACAACAATTCTGGGCCATCAAGAGGGAAAGGGGATATGCTCCATACTTGCTATCTACAGAAAGATAGCCCTGAAGGCTACACATGTTTCTGTCCCTTTTTTTATCCTTTTGGGAAGCCATGGGTTTGTTTGCCTATGCCATTACTCACTTTGTATGGGTTGCTGGGTTGCTGATTGCCTTTTTTGTGAAGTTCTGTTAGAATTCACTTACTATGGTTTCTTAATGAATTTCTCAATTGTTATTTAGTCTGGTACAATTTTCAGGTTTTTACTAGAATAGGTGTGGAGAAATTTGCTATTTTGCCTCAGGTAGCAATCTGGGCTCTAAGTTCTGTTTTCTGTTTCTTAAGAGAAAATTTTATGTGTCTCATATTTTTAAATAATTATTTTAATAACCAATTTAGCCACCAGCAAAAAGAATATGTCAAAAGAAGTAGAATTATCTCTCAAAGAGTTATTAAGTACAACTCACATCCCAAAACTTGATTTCACGAAGTACAAGGACAGGTTCATTGTGATTTCATTGGCGTATGGGCCTCATTTGTGAGTAAACTTCCTCTACCATTCTAGGTTTGCACCTCTCCACAATTGGCTCACTTAGAGGTTTAGTGACTTGCTCAAGGTCAAACAATCAGAATGTGTCAAAAGCCAGACTTGAGCCCAAGTCTTCCTTGCTTTGTGGCTTATCCTCTAACCACTATGGCATGCTATACTTTTTCACCAAATAAAAGTAAAATGAAATAGACCTCTTTCTTGTCACAAGATACTGCCTATCACTAACAAGAGATTAAACTGTCTAATTCAGTCATATGCAGTCACAAAGAGTAAGGTTAGAGATAACATAATGTTTATTTACATAAAACTATCATTCTGTGAGGGCAGGTAGGTGGTGCAGTTAGAAGTTAGAAAGACTCATCTTCTTAATTCAAATTCAGCCTCAGACAATGATTAGCTGTGTGACCCTGAGCAAGTCACTTATCCTTGTTTGCCTCAGTTTCCTCATCTGTAAAATCAGGTGGAGAAGGAAATGTCAAACTACTCCAATATCTGCCAGTAAACCCTAACAGGGGTCATGAACAGTTGGACATGACTGAAATGATTAAAGAACATTTTCCTATGAATGAGATTTAGAGACAGCACCATGACATTTTTATAACTGAGGCTACAACCCTGTGCCAATGCTATCTTCACAGTCACATAATGCTATGTGAATCACTTCAATTTTCTCATTTGTAAAAAGGGAGAAATATTTGCACCTATTTCATAGCGTCATTGTGATTGGATGTGAGAGGTAAGGAAAAGAGATTCAGAGAGGCATCCATTGACCCTTCCTCAATGACAGTGAAAACAATGATTCCATTAAGACAAACTGGGAATGTGGAGGTTTGGGCAGCTTTTACAAAAAAGAACCAATCAACAAGCATTTTCTTAGCACTAACATTCTGCTCCAGGAACTTTGCTTAGATGCTGAGATATAAGACAAAAATTGAAATACCTTCCACTTCTCTCTTTCAAGAAATTTATTATCAGGGGAAATCTCATGTGCATAAACAGAAAAAATAATACAAGATAAACACGGAGCAGTTAAATAAAAGGTAGTTGGGGAAAGGGAGCACTGGTAGATGAAGGGCAGGGCAGGAAAAGTCTTTTGTAGAAGACGGTGCTTAAGGTCCATTTTGAAGGAAAAGAGGGATTCTATGAGATGGAGTTGAGGAAGGAGTGATTTCAAAGCAAGGAAGCAAAGTCAATACAAAGAAACAGAGATGGGAGGTAAAGATCGTTGAACTTCTCTGTGTGGGGGAGGATGAACGGACAAGCTGGTAGAAATGTCTAGAAGCTAGGTAGAAACTAAAATACCGAGTTTAGGGGAGAGGTTTGGGGAAAAAAAGTTATAGATTTTGGAGTCATTCCCACAGAGATAAGGATTAAAGTCATGAGAGCAGATGAGAATGGACAGGGCAAGCATGTAAAGAAGGAAAGAAAACTCCTCAGAAAGTGCAGTCCCAAAGAGGTTCAAGGACTAAAACCAGAATGCAAGGCATTCAGAAGTGAGAAAGCAGTGGGAAGATGGAGAAAGGCAATTGTGACTGTTCTCTAGATGTTTAGAAGGAAAGAAAAGAAATATAGAACCATAACTTAAGGAGTTAGATTTGGAAAATAAAGTTTATTAGGTTATTGTACATTTAAAGTAAGAGTAAAACATATATTTGAAGGCAAGGGGAAAAAAGCCCATGGAGGACTTGTGATTCCAATGAGCAGGGTGACTGGGTCAAAGAACAGATGAGACCTTGTACTATTATAATAAAGAAAAGATCATAGGTCCCATAAGAATATAAGGAGAGCTGTGAAAAATAACAGGTTTTCGGTAGCAATTCTGGATGACAGGGATTAGTAGAATTTGGGGGATTTATTAGTAAATAAATCAAGGCCACATGTGGCCTCAAGGGTGCAAGTTCTCTACTCCTAGGAGAATTCTGCAGGTATGTTTGTAGCTGGGAAGGGGTAGTGATTTTTGCGAAAGGGGAGAGTCAAAAGTTGGAAAAGATCTATGTGACTATTATCTTCATTTTCAACTAGCAAGCTGAGATTTATACAGGTTAATGATACCACCAATAATAATGCCAATAATTCAAAATAATAACTAGCACATATATAAAACTAAGTTTTGCAAAGTGCTTGGCATAATATCCCTTTAATCTTGACAAACCCTTGTAAAATAAATCTTAGAGTTATTATTTCCCTCATTTTACAGATGAGGGAATTAAGGCTTACAGGTATTAAATGACTTGCCCCTGTTCACTTAGTTACGAAACGTTAGAGGCAGGATATGAATTTGTTGTTTTTGCCACTTTGCCTCCCTCAAAGCTAAGTGATCTGTGTACCTTCTCATGGTCAGTTAGTCTTTTCCAGGGCTTCAGGCAGCTCTTTGGATTTCAAGTCTAATTCTCTTGCTGAATACTGAGCCTAACCCCAGATAGTAAAAATGAAGGTAACAAATCCTTCAAGTTTCTTCCCTTCTTAGGAGGACACCTGGCTCCTTAGCATTTAACTCCCAGGTTTTGTGTGGTTCAACCGAGATACTGGTAAAGAGTTAGCACGTATATAATGCTGTGTTAACACATGTTTCAGTCATGCAGGACTTTCATGATCCCATTTTAGGTGCTATATAAGTGGCGAAAGGATAAGTAGGATGGCAATAAGCATTCATATAGTGTCTATACAAAGGCAACACATTAAAGGCAGCTATCTGGTACAGCAGATAAAGCACTTGTACTTGAAATGAGGAAGATCTGAGTTCAAATCCATCCTCAGACACTTATTAACCGTGTGACCCTCTCCAAGTCAGGACCTCTTCTGGCCTAAACTTTTTCATCTTGATAATAGGAATAATAGTAGCAGCTAATTCACAGGGTTGTCATATAGAGCAAATGAAACAATTTATGTAAAGCATTTTGTGTTGCTCTGAGAGATATGGTTTATGGGAAAAAGGAGGAATATGAAGTCCTGCTATACTCTGCTTTGACAAAATCACAAATCTAGTACTGTGTCCAGTTCTGAGTACCACAGTTTAAGAAGAATATCAATAAACTGGAGTACTATTATGTTGTAAGAAATGAGGAAATAGCTCATTTCAAAAAAGACATGAATGACTTATGTGACGATTAAATAATCAGAAACAGTAGAAGAATTTATACAATAGCAACAACACTGAAAAAAAAAACCACTCTGAAAGCTGTAATAACTCTGATCAATGCAGTGAACACTCAGGATTCCAGAGAGCCAATGATAAAACATGCAATCCATCACAGAGGTGTTGGGTTTTGCAGAATGAGCCATATATTTTTGTACATAGACAATGAGGGAATTTGTTTTGCTCAAGTATAAGAAATGCATTTTTCTTTTCTTTTTCAGTGGGGACAAGGGTAGGAGAAAGAATTAATTTCTGTTCTGCTTTGTTATTTTTCAGTCAAGAAGTTGGATGCCTACAGATGTGAAACGTTGCATGTATTTTTCAGATGAGGTCACTATGTTATTGGTTTGACTTAGCTGTTTTGCTTTACTATAAGAGGCCTCCCTTGAAGCAGGAGTAATCTGCAAATGTAATGCAAAACAAACACATCAATAAAACTTAAACTATTGAACCAAAATAAGTAAACAAACTGGAGGGAATCTGGAGGGCAACTAAGATATTAAGGGGCCTTGGTTCCAGGTCACATGAGGATCAGCTGAAGGAACTCTAGATCTGAAGCCTGGAAAAGAGAAGAGTAAGAGGAGATATGGCAGCCATGTTCAAGTATTCGAAGTTCTATTGCCTAAAGGAGGAATTTTTGTTGTTGTCATTCAGTTGTTTTCAGTCGTGCCCTACCCTTCATCATACTATTTGTGGTTTTCTTGGCAAAGATACTGGAGTATGTTGCCACTTAGAAAGGAGGAAACTGAGACATACGGGGTTAAGTGATTTGCCCAGTGTCACATAGCTAGTAAGTGTTGCAAGCCGGATTTGTACTGAGCAAGGTGAGTCTTCCTGACTCCAGGTCTCCATCCACTGTGCTACCTACCTATTCCAAAGAAGGAACAATCAATCATAATTTATTTGTCCCAGAAGGAAGAAGCACAAACAATGGGTAGAAGTTGCAAAAGAAATAAATCTAGGGGGAACCAAGATGGCGGCATAGCAGCAGCAACACATCGCAGCTCTCACATAGCCACCCCAAAATACCCATAAAATAGGACTCTAAACCAATCCTAGAACTCCAAAACGCACACAAAGATACTTCCCACTAAAGTCAGCTCAGCTACAAG
>CM053584.1:113426873-113455547 GCA_028627135.1 Pseudochirops cupreus
TATATATATGAACACATAGAGGGCATAAGATCAATTGAATAGGAAGGGACAATATACTAAAAGGTGAAATACTGAGGTGAGAGAGGATTAGATTGAGGGGAAACAGGGAGAGACAAAATGGGGTTGAGCATCTCATAGAAGAGGTAAAGGATAATTGTTACAACAGAGGGGGAGAACAGGAAGGCAAAAGGGAGTCAACCTTACTCTCACTGAATTTGGCTTAGGGAAGCAATGACATAAATTCTAAACTGGGCATCTTGCCACACAGGAAAATACGGGGAATGGGGATGAGAGGTAGGATGATGGAGGGGAGGGCAGGGTTGGGGGGGAGGGTTAATGGAAGTGTACACTTCTGTAGAGGGACAGGGACAGGGTAGAGAGTGGAACAGGGAGGGGGCGCACAGATAGGAGGGAAGGACATGTAATCACTCTCTCACAGCCTGTATTTGATGGCTTGTTCTTCCAGTAGGGGTGGCTGATGAGGGAAGAAGAGAAAGATCTAGAATTCAAAGCTCTATAATCAAATGTTAAAAATATATATGTATGTATATACATATATATACAGTTATTATTACTATTATTATTAACTACATCCAACTGAAACTTAAGATTCACAGGCACTGTAGAAGGAAGATTCATCCTGCCCTATCCGAAAGTTAGAGTAGTGATGGGGGAAGACGTAGGAGAGATTAGATTGGGGGAGGGGTCATACACGGGGATGGCTGTTTTGAGGGTGGGGGTAGGGGAAAGATGAGGAGAAAATTTGTAACTCAAAATCTCATGGAAATGAATGATGTAAACTAAAATAAATGAAATAAAATGTTAAAAAAAATTAATTAAAAAAAAAAAGAATTCTCCTTCCTTAATGGTGACTCCCCAAGGGTCCTACCTAGTCCCCCAGACTCAGAGTGCCACCCTGTGGTTTGAACTCTCCTCAGATGGGAAACAAATTTTGAGTGTTAAAGAGATAGTAACACTTCCACATTCCAGTTAGTTTCAATTTCAGCCCAGGTATCCATATAATATTTTAGGCTTATGATACTTCCCCCTAAAATCTTGGGCTTCACCAAAAGAGGAAATAAACTTTGGGTTGCTGGAAAGGCAAGCCCCTTCCACATTGCTACACTGTCTAAATTACTCACAAGGACAGAACATGGCAAAAACCCAAGGTTTTTCTTGTTGTTGTTATCGCTGCTTGTTTGTTTTTTGATTTTGCTTCCTTCATGTCATTGTAGTTGAATTTGGGGAGAAACTAAATATATGTAGGGGAACTAAAAAATCCCCCCATAATAATCTGCGTGAACCAATTGTCCCTCATGTGTTGGTCCACAACAATCCAAAGAAAATCAATTTATTCCCAGTTGAAGGTATATAATTTTAACTGCTAGGTGGTATTGATAGCTACTATCTTCAACAAGAATTATCTGGTACTAGGTAATCTCTCTAATCTAGATATCACTTAAAGATGCACTCTACTGAGTGAAAGTGCTAGAGAAGTGTCCAGCTCATTATGCCTTATGGTTCTCAGAAACTGTTCTCTTTTCCTCCCTTCCCCTGCCTCTCTCTCCCTCTCTCTCCCTCCCTGCCCCTACCTTTCCTTTTCCCTCTCCCTCCTCCCTTCCCCCCTCTCATATTTTGTTTAGTGACCACACTTATAAGCTCTATCATGAATGTAGATTATTATAGATTCACCCAATCAAAATTAGCTCTCTAGCTCCAGTGTCTGGATAACCCAATCTATTCTCTGGATCTGTAGAATTTCATTGAGCCCTAGTGATCCCAGCGTAATGGGGATACCTCCCCATAGGAACAGAAACAAACATGCTTCAATATTGCATATGGTATTTTACTCTTGGTAGAGAATCAGCATAAGGACACAAAGCAATATGTAATAAAACATATGAAACAGAACGTCACTCCTATAGATATTCCCAGACTAGGGCAGCCCCCAAATCATCCATGGGCTGCTTTAAAATCCAGGAGTTTCAGGAAATGCACGATTCAATTTACGGAACATCCTCAATCAATCCTTCTCAGGAAAAGCAAAGGACTAGCCAATATTGTTTGGAACTATTGTTCAAGTCACACTTTTCAGCAAAGCCAGCCATTAGTTGAATGCTCAGGAATGCCACCAGGCAGTGAAAATTGGAAATACTGATAGCTTGTGCTTTTCTGATACAAATCTCTGGCTGGTTGTTGTCATCGTTAATTTATCTTTTATAGAGCCTGGAAAGAATCCTATAGTTGCCAAGAATTAGTCCTGAAGTCTGTATCACCCTTCTACTATTACCACTGTGTCAGGTCACTTCCCACTGTACTTCCTGACTTGATCTCCCTCTAAAAACTACATATCCCAGGGAGAAGGGTTGAGGACCAAAAGGGGGCTGCTACACAATCAAGGGCCCAAATAAAGGTCATGCTATAAGCTCATCAAATTAATCAGTTAATTCCTCTTATTGACTCCCATTCTGGCTATACAAAAGATGACTAGAGAACTAACATATTACCCAACCTTCATCCCAAATTCCCAATATAATAAATAATATTTAAATATTCAGTCAGGCAGTCAATAACCATTTATTTATTAAGTGCTTACAAAATGCCAGGACTGTGCTAAGCACTGGGAACACAGGGGAAAAAATGTTCTATAGTGTCAAAGCCTGCAAAGTGATCAAAAAGGAGAGACTGAGAAAAATAAAAACCTTATCAAATTTGGCTTTTAAGATATCACTGGTAACCCTGGAGAAAGAAGTTTAGGGTTAAATTATAAGGTCAGGAACCAAAATGTAGAATTAAGAAGAGAGAGTCAAGGGAAGAAATGGAGGCATCTGCTATAGATGGCCTTCTTTTAGTCACAAGAGGCAAAAGAGATATGACAATAATTAGTGGGGATCAAAGGATCAAGTGAGGATTTTTTGAGGATAAAGGAGACATGGGCATGTTTGTAGCCAGTAAGGAAGCAGCCAGGAAATAGGGAGATTGAAGATAAGTAAGAGAGTTGGAATGATGTAGAGACAATATGCTGGGATAGGATAAAATAGGATAATTTGCACAATTAGGATTCCCCTTAGTAATGAAAAGGGCTACCCCTTTATGTGAGACAGGCTTAAGCAAGAGATAAACAAAGAAGACATCTAAATGATGTGAGATGGGGGTGGGGGGGAAGAGATAGCTCTCAGTTAATGCAGTTAATAGCCTCATATTTTTTCCAGTAAAATATGAGAGAAAGTCCTCAGCTAATAAGATGAGGGGAGAGAGAGATATGGGAAGTTTGAAGAAAGATGACAATGTTTGGGAGGGCTGCTATTGGGAATGGGACAGTGAGTTAATCTGGGAGGTGCAAAAGGACTGCCTAGCAGCAATTCTTTCATATGATGAAAAAAATACAAAGGAGATACCATCAGTTCCTGGCTTATAAGAAGCAAATTTTTATTGAGATGAATGTGTATAGTGCATTTTCATTGTTCATATATATTATTTGCCTGAAATGAATAAAGTATTATCTAACATCTCATATATTCTAATGTTTTCAACATAAATGTGGTTATTTTTTTTACATAAACAGTGTATTATATAAGATATATTTACAAATATTCAAATGGCACTGCCACTCTTCCAATATAAATGCTCCCTCCAATGATTCATATCACAATTCATCCATGCTCATCCATTTTGTGCTACTCATCCTTATTCCTAATAAATGCACCATGTAGGCCTATCCAAAGTATACTTTCCATGCTTTCTCTTGAAATTGCAAGACTACCAGTGTTTATAGATACTCTCCAGACTTTATTTTCACATATAACTAGTCTATTATTTCCTTTATCAATCACATGACAATCTTTACTTGGGTTCTTCTTTGTAGTTTCTTTGTGTTATATGTTACAGCCTGCTCACACCACGAGTCTCTCCACTGCTCTGAGTGATTCTCATTTTTAGCTCTTATAAGATTATAATATTTCAGGAAAATTATAAATGCAGTGTCAGTGGAGTTGTGAACTGATCCAACCATTTTGGAGACCAATTTGGAATTATACCCAAAGGGCAATAAAAGTGTGCATACCCTTTGACCCAGCAATACCACTTCTAGGGCTGTATCCCAAAGAGATCATGCAAATGGGGAAAAGGACCCACATGTACAAAAAATATTTATAGCAGCTCTTTTTTGTGGTGGCAAAGAATTGGAAATTGAGGAGCTAGCCATCAACCAGGGAATGGATGAAAAAGTTATGGTATATGAATGTAATGGAATACTATTGTGCTATAAGAAATCTTGAGTAGGTGGACTTCAGAAACCTGGAAAGACTTACATGAACTGAGGTACAGTGAGGGGAACACAACTAGAAGAACATTGTACACAATTATAGCCACATTGTGCGATGACTAACTTTGACAGACTTGACTCTTCTCAGCAATGCAAGGTTCTAAGACAGATCCAAAAACTCGTGATGGAAAATGCTATCCACATCCAGAGAAAGAATTAGAGTCTGAATGCAGACAGAAGCATACTATTTGCACTCTCTCTCTGTCTCTCTCTCTTTCTCTTTCCCTCTCTTGTTTTATTTCTTCTTTCTTGTGGTTCATTCCATTTGTTATAATTCTTCTTTACAACATGACTAATGTGAAAATATGTTTAATATGAATGTATAAGTAGAGTCTCTCTCTCTATATATATATGTATATAGAGAGTGTATAAGTAGAGATTGCATGCCATCTTGGGGAGGTGGCTAGAGGAGGGTGAGAAAATTTAAAACTCAAGAGCTTGTGGAACTGAATGTTGTAAACCAAAAATAAATAAATACATTTTAAAAGCATTATAGTGTTTCTTGACGTGCCCCCATACCACAACACTGATCAGAATACAAATATTAAATGAATAGACCTTTGTTCTAGGGAGAAGTTTGGGTTCCCTGAGGCAATTTGAAATTTCCCAAATACAACAAGGCCACGTGCCTCCTCTTTGATTCCAGACCGAATCATCTTCCACAGAAAACATTTGTATAAGATATGTATCTATTTATATAGAGAGGTATAGATAGATCAATAGATTAATACATACATATGTAAATATACACATATACATACTTATGGAGACAGAAACAGAGACAGAGATAGGAGTTCTTTAGGTGGAAGATACAATCTTGAACAATATATTTTTTAAAAGCACAAGGAACCACACCTAAAAATTATTCTGTCCCTATGATCTGCGTATTCCAAGGGAGTTAATAATTAATGTAGATGTCAAGGTCCCTCTAAATACCTTACTATAAAATAACAATAAAAAAGACCAACTTTATACTGAACAAGTACATGTGCAAACACATGAGAACAGATGATGATTGATTTTTAATAAATAATACCTATAGACAATGAAAATTCACTATATATGCATCTCAGTAAACATTCCTATAAGCAAACTTCACTTCAAGAATGAAGAACAACAATCAACCAAGCATAAGCAAGGGACTTAAATGGTATTTATTTACCTCGCATGTTCCCATTGTGGTGTGGTTGTTTAGTCATTTCAGTTGTATCTGACTCTTGGTGATCCCATTTGGGGATTTCTTGGAAAGGACACTGGAGTGGTTTGCCATTTCCTTCTCCAACTCATTTTACATATGACAAACTAAGGCAAACAGAGGTAAGTGACTTGCCCAGAGTTACACAGCTAGTTCCCATATTATATGCAATACGATGGCACTCCAGAGTACTAGCAAAGGTCCACACTAGCTCAAAGAAGAGATAGCAAAAGTATAAATAACCTTGAGCTCTAAACTTTTTTATCCATGCTTTCACCAAAGTTTCTTGTAAACATTTGAACTGCGGTTTGTTAAAGACTTAACTGCTCAGACTAATGATGATTGAGACTCCCACCTGACCAACACTGAATTAATCATTGAACTAGAGGCATCTTGGTAGAGCATTAGACACAAATCTGAACGTGGAATCACAAAGACATGAGTTCAAATTTGACCTCAACACTTATTAGTTGTATGATACTAAGTAAGTCATTCAATCTCAGCTTCAATTTCTTCATCAAAAAATGGGAATAATAATAGCTCCTATGTCCCAGGGCTGTTGTAAGGATCAAATGAAATAACATATGTAAAGCACTTTGCAAGCAAACCATAAAGTGTTATATAAATATTATATACATTATTATATTATATTAGCTATCATCATCATCATCGTCATCATCATCACCTTCATTATTAGAGAAATAATTTTAGAGGTGAAAGAAATAAAAAAAAATTATTTGCTCCAATCCACTGCAAAATTCCAGTTTACAAAAAAAGAACCTTAATCCTCGAGTGTTTTACTGCATGCCACACAACAAAAGGCAGAGCCAAAACTAGCACCCAGATCTCCTGATCCTCTGGTCCTATTCTTTCCATAAAACCACAAAGCTAATATGTCCTTCTGAAGTGACAGCTCAAAAAGACTGTTTCTGGCTGTCATCAAGGACATATTCATAAAACTATACAAAGTCACTCGTCCCCTTTCAGTTTAGAAGATTTCTCACTATATATCCCCTTATAAATGGTTTTGTGGAATAGAAATACTATTCAGTTTATCAATAGAACATGTTAAATTAGGCTACTACTATTTTGAGTATCTATGTTTTTAGGTAACACCATTAGCAAATACAATTCTACAAAATAAACCAAATTGAGACAAGGTACTACATAGCTTTAAGCTGGTTTTTGCTTTTATTTTTGCCTCAGGGATACTGAAAAAAATGCACTGTATTATTTCACATATAGTTTATTTTCAGCATTCTATTAGGAAAAAAACTTTTATATTACCTAAAGCATTATATAGATACAAATTTATATTATATTGCTTTTTAAAGAAGTGATGTGCATATCTTTGAGAAAGAAAATAATGGTACAAAACAATAGTATCCAACTTTTTTTTGCTGTATGAGGACCCTTTTCAAATGTCAGAGACCTAAGCATGGTAGTTTTTGAGTAAAATCACATAATAACAAAATTATAATGACTGATGCACAAATGAATTTGAGAACGTCTCACAACAACTCCACTGCTCCTATAACAGGACCACTGATAGAGTTGAAAGAGTTTGATTAGATGCTTTCTTAGGGTATTCTCAGCTCTAAAATTCACTGTTTCTAAGAGGCAGTTATTTTTTAATCCCAGAATAGCTTTCTAGATGTCAAATTAAATGAAAATCTATAGTTCAACCATACTTCATTCACATGTATAAAGATGCTTCAAACAAGCTGGAAATTAAAAGTGCCCATTTCACAGAAAGCAAAATCTATTTCAAAATGACCACTGCCATTTAAGACAACCATTCCTTGCAAAGTGGTGTGCAAGCTTTAGAAGAGACGAGCAAACACTTCTTATTCTAATAGGATAAAGGTTAAGTATAATACTGTATGACCCCATCAACTACTGACGTTCATACCATGTTATTGTTAGTGTTGCATGTTAAGCTAGCAAATTTTCAATGAACTTGTGTTGGCTTTACCACAGACACAGATGTTAGGCGGACTCCTTTGTTCATAAGGTTCTCATTATTAACTCAAACCAAGTTGAATATTTGACTGAAGGAAAGGACCATATCATTGTTTTCAGATTTCACTCTATGACTTAACTGGACTACATCTGCCAGTTTTAGAAATACCAAGTACTTCTTGGCGCCAGCCCTGGCGTCTTGCTCTATGACTACCACCCTAAATGTTTCAGTTTGAGGAAGTCTCCTCACCATCAAAACAATTTAATAAAAACTTAAATTGTGATTAAGAGTTACTCATCAATTGACAGAATATGCCAAAGTTGTGCTATTTATGAATTATTCCACATAATATTTTAAGTCCAGCAAAGAGAATTCATGTTTAAAACAGAGTAATCTAGAAAGCCAGTAAAATGTTTTCATGATTTATAAAGTCTGTGTTATACTTGAAACCATATTTATTTAATAGGTAGGCTGGCACTCTACAGGGCAGTTCAATCTGCTTTAAATCTATTCTGAGCCTTTGGGTAGCTTAAGGGACTTTCTGACTATAAATTTAATTCCTCTCTTCACCTTTGTGCATTGATATCCTTTACCATGAATATGATAGAGATAGGCAAAGAAATGCTTAGTTTTTGCATGCACAATTATGAATTAAATAAGGTTAAAAGACAATTATACAAATATTAAAGGCAAAACCCTTTCGAACTTATAAATGTGACCCCTAATACTAAATACAGAAACTATTTTATAAACCCAATTAAAGATTTAAGTTAAAAAAACAACATAAAAGAAATTACAAAAGGTCATGAAATTACTGCTTCCATGTGTGTGGATCACCAGTAATAACATAAAGTGGGTAATGCTGAGAAACCATCTGTGATGCTTGTTTGAAAGAGCAATGTATTCTTGCTATAGCAAAAAGCCAAGGAGCTTGTATTGTGCCCATCTCTGGGTACTGGGTAAATGCAGCCAGGTCTCCAATACAAAAAGCTATGAAAATTCTCCCACAGTTATAGAGAATAACTTTCCTTTGCTGACTATGAGTCACTTCTCCTTCATTTCTACAGAAGGATTTCCAATTCATATCATAAAATTTTAGAATCAAATGGGACATTAGTGGTCATTTAGCTCAATCCTCTCTCCAATGCAGGAATCCCCTCCCAACATTCCTGATAAAATCCAGCAGCGGCTTAAACGTTTCCAGGGATAGAAAACTCACTGCTTCATGAGGTATCTCAGTCCATTGATGTACAGTTCTAAATATTAGAAAGTTCCTCCTGATAGAGTCAAAACATGCATTCCTATAAATCCCACCCAGCTGCTTATGTTCTACTCTCAAAAACACATGAGAACAAGTCCACTGGGGTCCCATCTACCCTATATTCTCCCTCTTACATGACAGTCTTTCAAATATTTGAAGACATTTCAGTCTCTTTTATCCAGGCTAATGTCCTTAGTTCTTTCAACCATTCCTCTTACTGTATGGTTTCTAAATCTTTCATTATTCTTGTTTCCTTCCTTTGAATTATCATTGGTAGCTTGTTGAAATCATGGAAGCCAAAACCAAACATAATTTATATGTTGCCTGACTAGTGCAGAGATAAGTGAGATTATTTCTCCTCCTCCTCTGCCCATCTCTTTTCCTCTCTTTTTAAAACACTCTCATGATGAAGGATGAGAATCTGGCTCTTAGCAAGGTAAAGATATTGAAATTCAACACAACACACACAAACATAGACACACACAGACATACACACATATCTGGTAAAAAAGGAAGAGAGCCCACCATTTAGAAAGTTAATACCATTTATCAGAAACATATAACTATATAATCCAATAGTATTAATGGAAAGTACTGAGAAAGGTTAGTTGATATGCAATAAATGCAATAACATGAAAAAAATGATACTATTTATCCAGACATGCTACTTTAAAGTTGAGTTTGTCTGTGCTTACCATGCTGTATGTCTTTCATATCTAGATGAAGGCTTGACATTAATATTCCAACTGCTTGTGATCTTTTGTTGCTTAATAACTTTACAACCTGCTCAAGATAAAAAGGAAAGGGAGAAAAAAAACAGGAATTAATTTACAATTCAAGCTTATGACTGATTAATTATTTTATAATACTAGTTCCCATTCTAGCAAAGAAGCCATTTTTTGCCAGTGCTTAAAATATAAAGGACTCACTGTCATACTTTATATTTAAAGAGATTAGCTGGATTTAGGATCATTGCAGTACATGACCAAGTAATTTATTAATATTCTCAATTTCACAATTTCTACCTACTCTCTCAATGGAGTGGGTTATAAACAAGTATTATACCAATCATTTGGGTAATTGGTTTATCCTCCTTAAAACCATCTATTACCTACACTGGGTTGATGCTTGATATAGTAACAAAAAGTTCTTTTTAAGGTGGACGCTTGTGACACTGGACAAGTAATGTTAGGAAGGGAAAAAAGAAGTCCCATAAAGTTGCTATCTCATGATTTTTCCCATAGAGTAGATTTAGATTCCATTTTATGCAATATTTTCAAAAACTATACTGTTTGCTGGCATTGTCATTATTTTTGTATTCTTCATACATTTTAGGCTAAAACTTTCCAGAGAA
This sequence comes from Pseudochirops cupreus, assembly GCA_028627135.1. Lineage (NCBI taxonomy): Eukaryota > Metazoa > Chordata > Mammalia > Diprotodontia > Pseudocheiridae > Pseudochirops > Pseudochirops cupreus. The sequence goes on from CM053584.1 coordinate 113,436,971, forward strand.
ATAATAGAGTTCCATTGACCACACCAATGGCTATATTAGGTTTCAAAATGTTTCACCAGTTTGTCTATTCGTTTATCCCCCAAGAACTCCAAAAGAGTCTTCCTAAAACAGTAATGAAGGAGTCTCTATAGAGTAAAAAGGTATATGTGTGTGTGTATATGCATGTGTATAAATATACATGCATACACACATAAATTTTCATATATTTTATATAGGAAATCATATATTTTCATGTTCATATATATATATATATATATATATATATATATATATATATGCTTTTCACCAATATATCCAGCTTTAAGTTTCCTCTATCCCAAAAGCAAGCCATATTTATGACACTTCAAGTTTTTACTAACTCTCTGATGCTTTGTTTTACAGCTGCTTAGAAAAACACTTGGGGAAAAGAAAAACAGTTAAGGTCAAATTACCAGAAGTGACAGCTGCCTTAACAGCTATCATAATTGCCCACCAAGCTTTACTTTTTTTGGTTGAAATTGGGTCAATCAGAGAACTAATAAAATAATCTTAGCCATCTGTCACACAAAGTCACAAAGCGAAACAATATTTGTAATTGCAATAATAGCTTTCTTGGTTCTCTTGAGAAGGGAATGAAGAAGGAAAGAAAATTCAGAATGATCAACCACAACACCATACCCCTTTGTTGAAACTTAAGGTTAAAAAGCCTCTTCTGGGGAAGGGGCAATGTTCTACAGTACATCTCACTCTTAATACAAATTTCGCTGTAGCAAATGGAACAAAGTTATGCCCAAAATCTATGGTAAACTTTTGTTTGGGAGGAGGGGCTTGTTTGTAAATGTAATTAAATCTCTGACTTTCATTGACAATGTTGTTGCTAATTTTTAAAACTACTTGAGATTGAAGCCCCTTGGTCTACCGAAGCCACTCTATTTAAAAAAATCTCCTCTTACATGAAAATCTAGCTTCAGAAAAACAAAACAATTTCTTCTCCTGGAAAGTCTCTCTAACTGAAAAAACAATAAAACAAAAAAACAGTTATCTTCATTCCTAGCTAATATGCCAAAACAATATAATCAAGACCTCAAGGGAATATATACATTTGTCTACACATTTATTTAAGCATCTGTTTAAGATGAACCATTCAAGTGAGAAAATATATATTTAAGTTCACATGAAAGGTACTGAATGGATACAAGTTCATTGGACCATAAATTTTGAGGGTCCTCAAAGGCCCTCAAGTCCAACTTCCTCATTTTACAGTTGAGAAAACTGAGGCAGACAAAGGTTAAGTGTGACTTACCCAGGGTCACACAGCTAGGTCTCTGAGGCCAGATATGATATCAGGTCTTCCTGACCCCAGGCCCTGATGGTGTTCTATTAACTATGCACCCTGGCTTCCTAGGAAGGCACCAGGGAAGAGTACTTAAATGAAAAATATTTTAACTGAAAGATGTGTTGAAGTTATGTTAAAGAAACAGAGGATGACCTATGAATGTATACGGAAGTTAGGTTATGCAAGTAACATAGTCTCTAGGGTGCCTTCTGGTTCTAGATATATGATTCTATCATCCCGTAATTGGGCAACTAAGAAATGGCCTGAGCTCAGCTGACTTAGGAGAAAAGTGACTTTGAAATCAGCCAGTTCACTAAAGTGATGGGAATGAAATTCAGAGTGCAAGAGACTAAGAAGTGAATTAGTTATGAGAAAATGGAGGTATCTGATGTATAATAAATTATCTTTCTAGAAGTGAAGTAGTGAAGAGGGAAGAGTCCTACAGACACAATACTGAGATTCTAATAGAAAAGAAAGGGAAAGAGGACAAAGTAAGTCACTCTGGAAGTAACTGAAAGTGAAGGTAAGGGAATGTTACCAACGTTGGACTTAGAGCTTCCAGGAACCTAACCATGAATTAACAGCAAGAGACCCGATGATAGGCAATACTGTGAAGTCTTCAGGGTTTGGTGCCCAGAGTATTTCTTATTTTATTCCTCTCACCTCCCATTCCCTCCCTTTATTTTTTTTTTTGTTGTTGTTGTTTGTTTTCTAGCAGCAGGGTAGAAATGCTAATTAAAACCTCCATGGAGAACTATCCTATAAACACCTCTTTCTTCCCAAACTGGACCTCAACCACAATCCTAGATATGAACTTTAACTTTATGATAATGAATTCCTATAATGTGAGTCCCATTATCCCAGTTCCTCTTGTTTGCAGCACCCAGAACGGTATCAAACACAGGATCATTATATTTAGAGATGGAAGTCACCTAGGGGATAATTGAGGCCATTCCCTGCATTTTTATAAGTAAGGAATCTGAGGTCCAGAGAGATTAAGTGAATTGCCAAAGGTTACTCAGGTAGTAAAGTAACACATCTAGAATTTCAGCTGAGGAGCTCTGAGTTAAAATCATAGCTCTTTCCACTTCATATCTCCCATATAACACTTCCATACAAACATATACACTAATGCATGCCTTACATATAATACTTTAGCTATGCAATGTCTGTGTAAGTGAGGTCCAAGTTATTTTAGGTAGGAAAAGTTAGGCAGTATGATATAATACGACATAATGACTTAAAAGAAAATTGGAGGGTTTTATTTTGTTTTGTTGTTGTGTTTAAACTGCAAGTTTGAGACAGCTGTGTTCACTGACTTTACTGTTCCTATTTTTTGTTGTTTGGTGATACCTGGATCTTCATGACCCCATTTGAGGTTTTCTTGGCAGAGATACCAGAGTGGTTTGTCATTTCCTTCTCCAGCTCATTTTACAGGTGAATAACTGAGGCAAGGAGAGTTAGGTGGCTTGCCCATTATCACACAAGTTACTAAGGCCAAATTTGAACTCAGGAAGATGAGTCTTCCCAACTTCAGGACTAGCACTCTATCCACTGCACCACTTAGCTGCCCAATTGTTCCTATTTATGAATGACTAAATTAGCAGAGAAAAAAGAGCGTAAGGTTATATATGTATATATGCATACACACACTCATACATCTATGTGTGTAAGTGTGTGTGTATTTGGTATTTTCCCCCCTCAATGAGCTAGATAGGTTTTTATTTTACAAATATGAGGTCAATAAATTACAAAGTAATATTAGGAAAAATGTAAATATCACACTTAAAAACAAATTCCTGCATATTTAAAGAAATAGCACCCAAATACTGAATTTAGAAATGATATCAAGATATACTCTCTTTTGCATGAATAAACAATTCCAGAAGTCAATTCTTCCTCAGGCAGTAATATCTTTCTTTCTTTTTTCTTTCCTTTCTTCCTTCCCTCCTTTCTTCCTTCCTTCCTTCTTGTAAATGATCATATAATTACTAAAACAAAGGAGAATATCAAATCTATCATTTCTGACCTGAAGTTGGTTACAGTAAATACAGAAAAAAAGATGAAAAAAGCAACCCTCAAATTTATTTTCCCAAAAGCTGCCGTTCTACAAGAACCCAGTGATGTGTTAAACAGGAATAGACATCACTCATTTTGTTTAGCCATGTTTTGTATATACCACTTTGGGAGGTAGAGAAGAGGGAACTGTGGTGAGAGTGAAATTGCTTAAGTTCCCATTCACTTACTTCACCTTCTAAATAAGGTACTTATAAAGTAACACAATATAGTACTAATTCACTAAACATGCCCATTAGCATATGTGCCTAAAGTAATTCCCACAGTGAAAATTAAGGGAAAGGAATCATACTAAGCAAAAGTCTAGACCCACAGGCTACAGACTATCGTCGCCATTAAAATGAGAAACAACAAAAGACTAGTAATCAAATCTCTAGAACATCTAACAACATCAGACAAACTACAAAATTCCTTCAGCTTGAGACCTAGAAGACTTTTTGAAAAAAAAATTTCAAAATATAAAGGAAACTAAAGTTTTGTCAGTAGGCTAAATGACTATGTCAAAGACTGTCTAGTTGCTGAAAGGCCCCAGCGTCAGTTGATAAACAAACTATATGCCAAATTTGTTCCTGATCAGATAGCATGAGCCCAACAATCAGATACACACACACACACACACACACACACACACACACACACACACACACACACACACACACACACACACGAGAGGCCAATGTTATGGAGATGCTAAATGAGATCACTGGAATCAGTCTATGAAGATTATTTTTCTCTTCTCTGACCATTCTTCACCCCCTTCACCCCAGTCACTTTTAGATTCAAGAGAGATAATTATAGCTAATCTTTAAGGTTTGCAAAACACTTAAAACACACACACACACACACACACACACACACACACACACATATTTTTCTTTCAACAACACTGAGAGTTAAGTTCTGTTATTATCCTCATTTTATTTATGAGGAAATTGAGGCAAAGATTAAATCACTTATCCAGGATCGCACAGCTAAATGAGTAACTGAGGCAGTATTCAAACTTGTCTTAAAGACTCTTAAGTCCAGTGTTTTGACAACTAAGCCACCCAAAGTAATTACTGAGTGAATGGAGAGAATCAGCTGGATGGGAAAGGTGGTGTAGAGGTTGAATGAATAAGAATTGGAAATTTAGATAAGAGGAAGAAAGAAGAGTCAAGGATGACTCTGAGGTAGTGACAATGGGTGGGCAGTAAAAATAATGAAGTTTAGAGGAGAAGTGGTATTTAGTGGGAAAAGAACATTTTCTTTTAGACTGATACTCACAGAAGCACGTGTAGAGCTAATGATATTCAGTTTTCAGGGGAAGTCACTTAAGTGCTCTGAGTCTCAGTTTTCTCACCTGTAAAATGAGATGTTTGGACTAGATGATCTCAGCTCCAAATCTGTGATCTTATGATTCTCTCTAAATCCTAAACATGGCCATTCATCCCAAGATTTAGTGGCCCATAACTTTCTTCCTCTGCCTCTAAGAGAACTCACTTTCATAGAGTCAACTCTCTCTTTTCATGCAAATGACTCTTAATTCTGTACCATTAACTCTTCTCACTTAGGATCTAAATTTCATACTTACAAATTTCCATTGTTCATTTATATTTAGATGCCTTGCCATCCTCTCACATACACAGGATTTAATTTAATTTATAGCATCATAGATATAGCCATAGAAGGAATCTTAGAGGTTATCAAGTCTCAGTTTATAGGAAGGAACTTAAGCTACAAAAAATAGGTGCTTAATAAATACTTATTCCTTCCTTCCCCTTTTTACCCAGTAATGCATCTCTCCTATTAATTTTTTACATCTAGATTTTTTTTAATTTCTGTCCTTTTTCACCATTAACAACTTAATAAATCTCAACACATCTATCTAGAGCCTCTCTCACTCTATCATCGAAGGTACTGTTGCTAAATGACTGTCCCTTCACTATCACTGTCCCATTCAAAAACTTTCAATAGTTTCCTATTTCCTAACACTTCATCAGTCTTTGGATTTACCAATCTGGGTACTCCCTCCAGTGGTGCAGATTACAACCAACCTTCGCAGAACTGGGTACTGACGTTTCACTAGCTCAGTAGAGCCAATTGTTCAGTGTGAGCATTTATACCTCAGGAAGTAAAGAATGTTGCAAATTATGTCTTTATTGTTTTACTTGTTACTTATTCTTAAGAAAGTGATGGAGAAAATATTAGCAATGCAAACTAAACTTAAAAGTATGTTTCATGTACTTTTTTTCCTTGAGAGTTGATGGTTAAGAAATTACCAGCACACCTCTGCATCTATCCCTCCTCATTCTCATCAAGTCTACTCTATCCTGCTTGGATGCCAAGAATATTCATCATCTAAACCAAAGGTGTCAAGTAGTAACCCTCAAAATGCTCCAGTGCAGCCAGAACCACATTAAAATGTATTTGGGAAATGTTTAACAAAATAAGTAAAAATACAACAAAAGACAGATAACCTTACTTTTTAAAACTAAGAGGTACAGATTAGTAGCCTTCATTTCTCTTTGAGTTTGAGAACCCTGATCAAGACACAGCCATAATTTAGACTCTGTATTATTCAACACCACCTCCCCTTCCTCCCCTCACCCCACACATAACAGCGCCACTTCAGAATATAGTTGAAAGCAACGGAAGAATTAAATAAATGCTTGCTCTTTGAATGACTAAAGCCAACAGAAGTAAGATGATTATTTGTATAATTTTCAGCACAATCGATATTTTTCTATATTACAACATGACAAAGATATGCAAATATATGTTATCACAGTTTCGTATACGAAAGGAGGCACAGCTAAAGAGAAGGATTTATCCATACATTGAACAATTGTTAAAAATAGAATAGTTCAGAAGAGTGGGGTTGCTACAGAACTGGGAGGCCATATCACATACATACACATGTTTTGTTTTTGTTTTTTAAGTCAAAACTGGAAACCTTAGACTAAGCCAAACAGGCAACTAAAAAGGACTTAACAATGTTTTTTTGTTTGGTTGTTTTTAGGGAATAACTATATATATTGCTTTTTTTGGAGGGGAGGCAGGGCAATTGGGGTTAAGTGACTTGCCCAAGGTCACATGGCTAGTGTTAAGTGTCTGAGGATTTGAACTCAGATTCTCCTGACTCCAAGGCTGATGCTCTATTCACTGTGCCACCTAGCTGCCCCCTACTATATATATATATATATATATATTTTTTTTTTAAACAAACAAAACAGTAGTTTATTTGCTCACATACTTAAAGGCTGTCACATAGCAAAGTCAATACTGGAAACCTGGTCCCTAACAGCCCGATACAGCTCTCTTTTATTGCAATATGCCATCTCAGAAGGAAAACATTACTTTCCTCTGAAACAATTGGCATTGACTCACGCTAGAAATTTTGTACTACACTGCAGGAATGAAGGGCCAGATCCAGTAAGTTAAATCCCCCTCTAAGCAGAGCAAGATAAGAAGAATCAACTACAGAGATTAGGTAAAGGTGAATTCCAAAGCAAAAGGCGCCAGAGCAAGGGTCCGTATCCCAGGTGGTATGCAGCACACTCAAGGACCATACAAAGAGCAGCCAAAAACACTTAACACAGTCAGGCAGGCAAGAGAAGAATGAGAATGACCACTAAAAGGAAATAACCTAAACTAGAAACTTAGGACTAGAATAATACACTGGGACATAATAATCTAGTCAAAATTTAATTTCTCAGGAACCCCTCTCCCCCAGGTTCGTGAAAATAACATTGGATTCCCTTATAAACCTCAGATCTGCACCCTGAACCTCCTACAGGCCTTCACCTGTATGCTCTACTTTATCTCCAAATCAACCTGTGCAACAACTGACCTCACATTTCCCCCTAAACCTATTGTTCTTCCTTATTCACTGTTTCTTTCTGAGCTATCACTATTCATCCTGTTTCCTACTGTCAAAATCTGGAAGTATTTTCCATTGTTCCCAAATATCATATCCAATTACTTACCTTTTGTCTCTGCAACATCTCTTGAAGTGAGTTTTCTCCTTTCTGTTCCCAGTACCATCATCCTAATGCAGGTTTGGACTAAAATTGCCTAATCATCTCTTCCCACTTACACTTTCTGTCACATACCTGTCCTGCAAAATAGCCCTTGTAGAACTTTCTGATCAATCTCTTTGGATAGATGATAGAGAAACAGATAGATAGATGGAAAGATAAGCTCTCTATTACCTTACTAAAATTCAAACTCCTTTGCCTGGAATTACATCGTAAACTTTGATATGAATCTAATTTTCCATTCTTGTCAATCAAGCAAAAAGTGATTATTAAACCAGTGTCTTCTATATCGTATTAGCACCCGTCATTCAGTTTTCCAAACGGGGGAACGACGTACTACTCCAGAACAAACGTATATACAGTGCCTTCTCAATTCAGTGCTTTTGCTCATTGTTCTCTATCCCATTCCTTTTGTTTTTTTCTCTTAGTCCAATTCAAGGCTTTGTTTCCATTAAGTCTTACCAGATTTCTCACCTTCTCTGTCCTTCTAGTAAATCACAGCTTCCCTCCTTCAGGTCTCACTTGATTTTGCAAGTTGCTATTGACACGTGTGTGCATGTGTTTATACGTAGCATGATCAATGCCTCAAATGAACTGGAGATTCTGCAAGGGCAAGAACTCTGTCCTAGCCCAATCTTGTAACTCCCTCAGTGTTTTCCATGGTGTTCAATACGTATTTGTTGAATGAATGAATAATGAGGAAATAACTACAAATTAGCATGCCTAAATTCTAACCCCGGCTGTCATTAAATCACCCGAGGGAATTGAGGCATTTCACTTAATTTTCTGTATCCAGTGCCTTATTTGTAGAATACAGATAACACATCTGTCTTTTCTATCTCAGAGATTAAGAGGTATCAATGAAATGATATATTTAAGTGCTTCTCAAATTGTATGTGATATCATTCTTTTATAATTAAAACTTAAGGAAAAACTATATTTGAAAGTACTTCTATCCATAGTATATAATATCCAAACCATTTTCAATCAGAATGGTATGTCAAGTAAAAAGAAGACTGAAAATTGTGATAAAGCTGGGACAAGATCACCACTTAGTAAGAGGAAGCACCCTTGAAACCTGAGAATGAAGCCAAAAAAGCATTTTCCCTGCCTCTCTCCCTTTCCCCCCAAGTGCTTGAATATATTATTGTGTATTGAATGGCATATTTCAAATTTGTATGCTGCCTTCAGGCATATGAATAGGTTTTGGTCCAATGAGAAGTGAAATTAGACTAGCAGTAATGCTCCTAAATATCTATAGATCTTTAGCGAGAGTACTAGATATTGCAAATTACCACCAGTCTGTATTAAAAAGAGAAGAAGACAATGTGTGAGATTTTGAAGAGCAAAAGGTTATCTCATTTCTTATTCTACCTCCACAGTCAAAGAGGGCTGCAGTTTTATTTATACTACCATGTTCATAACATTAAGTCTCAGGACAGGGTGAACCACAGGCTCTGCCTGGCAAGCAGACCTCACAGTCATCCAACAACATTCCAAGGCCCTCCACAGACAACAAAAGGCATTGACACTGACCATATCCCAGGAATGACATCTCTATTCCAAATAGCTGGCACCAGACATTCCTATCCACTTGGGAAGCCTACACTCAAACTTTTTTTTTTAATGGCAAGAAGATACAATTTGCTAATTGGAAAAGGGACATCGGATATCTAATAGTAATTAAGAAGAATCCAGTTGTCTGAAAGAAACCACATTCCAACCTGTCAGGGTTTTCCTGGCTTCTCACTTTGTTCCTGGCCTGTTTCCTTGGCCCAGGTATAAACTCTTGGCTTGCCTCATACTTCACCTCCCCTCTCTGGCCCTGGCTCTGTACCACTCTTAAATGGAACAAAACAACTGCAACATTCTGATATTTTGCCAGTGGATTGTGTGGTCACAGAATGTTGATCTTAATTGCACACCATATTTGCCTTAAAACCAAGTTTGGGTGCTTTGGACACTACTTTAGTTTAAAGAGGCTCTTTTGATTCTGTCCCTAGCTGGGCCCAATTCCTGACTTCGTTGGATATTTGACTTTAACAGCTTGGTTTTGATTCTTATCCTTATGCTACTATTTTAGTCCTCATTGTCTCCCAACTCAGATTCAAGCTTCACTTCCTAGCAAATATTCAAGTCATAAAAGGCTCACATTAGGCCAGCATACCACATATACTTTTAACATAATTGTCCATCGTATGGCTTTGTTGATAGATATTTTATTTCAATAATCTTCCCTCCTTGATCATCTTCTGTCATTTTACATGCAAATATTAATCAGAATTAAACAAGAAACCAAACTTTAAATCCTAACATAAACGGGAAACAATTAACAGAAATTTACATACAAATTATGTTTCTACCTATGTAAATCATGTGCAATCCAGAGCTTAAGAAGTTGTATTACTAATAAACAGTTTAGATTTATATACCACCTCTGACATAGATAGTGTTATTATTTAAATTTTACAAATGAAATGAATGAGCCAAAGAAAGATTAGGAAACTTCATCAACCAATCACCCAACCAAAATTGGGAAACGCCAAAGCTAAGACTTGAACTAAGGTATTTTGACCCTAATACCAATGTTCTTTTCACCATACTAGTACTGTGCCCATCCACAAAGAATAAACATGAGAATATGAGGAAGTAAGGTCATACTTACTCTTGGCTAACCAGATAAAATCAACCATGGATATCAATGAGGGGATAGGTTTCATCATTAGATCTTTTCCCTCCTCTTTTTATGTTATTTTATTTAACAACATAAGGTCTCAGAAGATAAATGCTGAGTTACCTGTTTATATGGGATCTAAAACAATGTAGTTGCTCCAATACTTAACAAGTATGGTGTAGGCACATTTGTCATAACTTTATACTAAAGTATTTTTCATGCATGTATCTTTAGCATTTCTGGTTTGGTAGATTATGGAATATATTACAACATATCTTTAATGCAGTGTTCAAAAATTTAATCTAAATGTAAGAGTTGGTTCAAAATTTAGGAATCTGATGAATTTTTCAACTTTCAAGGAAAGAAAAACAAAAGGGAACAAAAAGGAAATGATGTTGCTTTTAGGATATTGGTTCCCAGAGTCATAATGAAAACCAAATGGGTCTTCAGATTTCTATGTAAGAGTAGCAAACGAAAAGGCTCAAAGGTAGAGCTAAATGTATCTGGTCAAAAGCTTCCTAGATATAATAGGAATGAGAGAAACACAGATTGTGAGAGTTGTAAGAGACCTCAGCAGCCATCTAACCTAGCCTTATACAAAAGGAATTCCTCACTGTAATGTATTTAACAAGTGGTTAGCTGGTCTTTGCTTGAAAATAACCAAGAGGGAACCCACCACTTCTCCAAGACAGTCTGCTGCAATATTGGATAATTCTAACTTCTAGGTAATTTCACGTGAGGTCAATCTTAAAGAAGCTCCGCCTGTGAATGGCTCATTTCTCATTTGTCTAGCATGGTACAGTGGGAGAGACAGTGCTGTACAGCTGGAAGAGCACTGGTTCTGAAATCAGGGTACCTGGGTTCAAATTCTGCCTCCAATATTTCCTACCTATGTGATTTTAGGGAAGTCACTTAATCTCCCTGTGCCTCAGTTTCCTCATTCCTATAATGTTGGGGATGGACTAGATAGCCTCTGATATCCCTTTCCACCGTAGACCAATGATACTACAATCACATCTATCCCTTTTCTCCACTCTTAAGTACACAAAGGAAATGAAATTCAAGCTCCAGGAGGAACACATGGAATATTGAATGAGATGCCTCTACCTGGGTTGCTACTACTACTTGAACCAAGTGGCACTATATAAGTGCCACAGACTTCTTTGCAAGTTACCATGCTAACAACAACAACAACAATAAAAGCCTACTATTGGGGAAGAATATTACTTCTAAATTTGGGGTAAGAGTATCCTAAGAATATTAGGCACCATTATAGTTTTCTAGGTGCTACGGCAACCAGATGATCAGGGTTGTTAAATTCCATTTTAAGGCAATGCTTACTACAATCCACGGCCTGTTAATACAAACAAAAAAACAACAGCAATAACACCAACATTGGCTACAGAGATCAAAACTTTTGCTCTCTTTATAAATTATGTCAACTTGCCTTCTCTTTGGTTAGCCTAAATAAGAACCTGTTTATCTCTCTCCCTCTGTCTATGCATGTATCTATTGATGGATTATACACACACATGTAATATAAATATTGTCTAAATATATAACTACACATATGTATCATGTGTATATATACATACATGTATATGTATTTTTGTGTATGTGTGTGTGTATACACCAGGAAGGTCTCTATTAGATCAAAGAAAGGGCAATAAGCACATTTCATCACAATTATATCCTTGTTCTAATAGGGGGCTACTCCACTTTCAAAACTGCTTTTTAAAAATCACTTCCTGGGGTAGTTAGGTGGTGCAGTGGATAGAGCATTGGCTCTGGAGTCAAGAGGAACTGAGGTCAAATATGGGCTCAGACACCTGACACTTAACTAACTGTGCATTCCTGGGCAAGTCATTTAATCCCAACTGCCTCACCAAAAAAAAAAAAAGACACTTCCTATTTACAATCACACAATAATAAGCAAAAAATATATACTAATCCTTTTAAGAGATGAGAAAGCAACAAAATAAAATACTTCTCAAATTAAAACCAGTGATCACAAATGGCTATCCCCTCTTCTATTCTGGTTAAGCATAGAGGAAACATGCATGGATAATTGAGTCTCTTGTCTTGAAAATAAAACATGAGATTATACTTTTTTTGCTCCCTAAATGTATTCCTTTTGCCAATTTAGACAATTATGTCTTGTACTATATATATGCATATATGTAGGTGTATATATGTATATATGTATATATGCATATATGTATGTATATATATGTCTGTGTATATACACACAGACTACAAACTGACCTTTTCCCTCCCAACATTTCCCATCAGATCGACAAACTTATTTGTTCCAATAATTGGTCACAAGGCAACTAAGATACAGTTACATCTTCTTTTCGAAATTTTTAATAAGACTTCAATGTAGAACTATTTTTAAATGCAAATTCATTACTCACCTCTCCAAAAAATAATAACAAAAATCTAAGTTTAGCATTTAAAACCCTCTATGATCTAGCTTCTACTTAACTTCCCAGTACTATTTCCTATTACTCTGCTTCACCCACTTTCCAATCTAATCAAACTGCTTTGTTTCTCATATCTTGCCTTTGTACATTTGAACAGATGGTCATCTATGTCTTCAAGGTAATTCTCTTTACCTACATCTCTTGTAATATAGTTTTATTCAAAACATAGCTCAGAAAACATCCTATATGAAATCTTTCCTGATTCTCTGCAGTTAAGCTCTTCTTAAAATTATTTGTGTAAGATTTTGAAAATAATTTTTGTTTAGTTCTCTGTACATGTTAAATCCTCCCGCACTCTTATCCCAGTAAAAAGTAAACTTTTTATGGGTAGGACTTATTTTTCTTTGTATCCCCAGCACCTAGGACTGGACCTTTTATATTGTAGGTGCTTTATAAATATTTTATGAATTGATTTGAAAACTTTAAAAATGTTAATTTTATTCTTAGAGTAGAAAATTTTCAATTACTATCCCAAAATCTCAGGTTATGGAAAAAGTTCTTGAATAATGCATGATAAATATTACAAAAATATTTCTAATACAAATGAATGTATAGAACAAATGTGAATTAACAATGACTTGACATAGCATCAAAGCACACATTGCAAAGTCATCTTATTCACATTTCAAAGTAAGGTAACTCACTGCAAAAATACCTGCTCAGGCAAAATCATGGCATCAAAAAGAATCAACATTCCTTTCCCCATCTTCTAACCACAAGAGATAATGGGTTCTACATAAAGGATTGTAACATATGTCCCCTGCTATTTAAGGTTATTTTAAATGCAGAAAGCTTACTACTTACACTTCTTCCAAGGATCTTTCACATGTTATCTTTCCCGTCCCTCCCCCTCCTACAGTATTTTCTGCATTCATTTTGCAATTGAGTGTAGAGGGGTTAAACATTTTACAAAGTCAAAATTGCCACCCAAGGACAGATTTCAGAGTAAGGTTTAGATTGCCTTATTGTCTGGAAATTATTTCCTTTGAAGTACTTTATTTGAGAGTTTTGCAATACATCTTTTCTATAATTTGCTATTACAGTAAGAAAGATAAACACAAATAAGTTTTTTCCTATCTAGGTGCTTTCTTAGATAAAGTATCAATATCAGGCATTTGCTTGATGAGATTAGATAATGTCTTTCAAATAAGGATTTCTAAATTCTTAAGAAATATTTTATTATTTCTATAATCACATTTCTATAAGACAGGGTAAGACTCAATTCATTCATGTTCTAACTGCAAGGTTCATAGGTTATTTATGCCCCTTGTTTCTACTCTTATTCTCTGTTTTATAAATTATCAGTCCTTCCATTGGGGTTAGATCTAAATTCCTGTTCATTCTGCTCACTCTCTTATTGATCCTAGGACTGTGAAGTCAGTTCTACAAGGGCAAAATTCCATTTGCTTCTAACCCATATGTCAACACAATCCCAGATTTTGCACAATTCAACAATCTTTATTCTTGGAAGTGCCATGCTAAGCATCTGGCTGATTTTTCAAAAACCTCCTAGTGTTTGAAAGTGAAAATAAAAATGAACATTGATTTGTCAATGTTCAAATTTGTCAATTTGACGATAAGTTTGTCATTTATGATGATCATTGTTACAGGATAAATGTTTCAATATGGTACTGGTTTTCAAAAACCTATGAGTTTTCCCTCCCATTGGCACTACTTTCAAACCATTTCTTTCCTCTTGCCTGACCAATATAAATTGACAAAATTTACATCATTGTGCCAAAGATAATTTTGCCACTCCCCCTTCCAAACCCATTTACCATGTTAATTTTTCACGTATTCCATGGCCTCATCTCTTCTCCTGACCCCTCACGTCCTATGCTAGCAATTTGAAATGCAACAAACTCACAAACTGGCTGCTATTTACAACATGCTCTTACTATCTCAGTACATCTCATGCCTTTTCTTTAACTCCCCAATCAACAAATTATCCAGTTTTCTAAATTAAACTACACCATGTTTCCAGGCATGAAAGTTTGCTCTCTATGGTTTTCATGGTTATTAATTTTCATTGGCACTTTATTTTGGCATGCATTGCGTATATCATATTATGAGGCGTAAGACAGTGGTATGTCCCTAGAACTGAACAAAAAAGTGGAACTGGTTTACTCGTGGAACTTGCAAAGTTATTTTAATGAACTTGATAATCTCACTAAAATAAAAGACCCTCTCCCCTTTGTTTTTTCTTTCAATATTACTAATCCCATTTTTGGTGTTTAGAATTTCTAATTTGGCATTTAATCAGTGGTTTATGATTTATTTGCTATTCTATTTTTTAAGTTGCCTAATTTATAGATCTCTTTTTTCTTTCTTTTTTTGATGAGAACATTTAGAGATATAGATTTCCCCCTTATGATTGTAGTTGCATTCCAAAGTTTTTTGTTATTGTCTCATATATTTTAATTATTCTATAGATTTCTTCTTTGACCCAGCAATTTTGTAGCAGTAAATTAATTTTTCTCCAATTAATTTTTAATTTTTTCCCCAGGTGTCCTTTATTAAACATAATTTCATTGCATTTTGTTGAGTGAAGGATATATTTAATATTTCTGCTTTTTAAAACATATTTTTGTGATTTTTTTTGCTGTTCTAACATATATGGCTGCTTTTTGTAAAGTGCCATGCATAGAAAAGATTTATAGCTTTTCTATTCCCTTTTAGTAATGACTATATTAAACCATATGTAACTTTTCTAAAATTCTACTAAGGTACTTAAAAAAATTGTTTACCTATTTGTTAGGTTTGTCTAGGGCTGAAGTGGGTACATCATAGTGTTCCACTATGATAGTTTTACTATCTGCTTCTTTCTCCAATTTGAATAAATTGTTCCTTAAGTCCTTAGATCCTATGATATTCAGTCTGAGTATATACATACACATATATGTATGCATGCATACATATATATGTATACATACATATGCATACAAATACATGTATATTCTAAGCATTGATATTGATTCATTGTGGTAACTCTAAGCATAGTTTCCATATTTATATATTGCAATCTTTTCTATACTGTTATCTTCTCTGTGGTTATGATTGCTACCCCTGATTTTTTAAGTATCCCTGAAGCAGAAAAGGTACTGCTCCAGTTTCTGCATCTTTATGCTTTATGAGTGTTTCTTGTGAACATTGTATAATTGAATTCTGTTTTTATTAGATTTCATCTGTTTTGTAGATGAGTTCATAGTTACAAATCTTAATTAGGTATTTCCATCCACCCTATTCTCTTTTATGTTTTGCTCTCTTACATGCTGTGGTTAAGGGCATGGGATACAGGGAATTGTGTTGTGCAGAGGTTACTTGGGTTTTAGGCTGACTCTGTCTCCAATAGTGGCTCATAAATGGGCTTGATGGTAATTTACAGAAAGGTTCACTGAGCACTGTACCACCGGGGCACCAGTTGACACTCTTTACTCAGGTGCCTTCTACCTGGGTGCTGATATATCTCTGTCTCTTTAACTGTATCTTGAGTGCTTGCTTCCTAAGCCCTATATTTGATGTTACCCTGTTTCCCACTGTGGCTCCAAGCTTGTGTGCTATGCCCTCCATCTATCCTAGCTTATCTCTCCTCAAAGGCTCTGCACATTTCTGGAAGTCTTGTGCAGTCCTACAAGGGATGATGGAGGTTTTACCTATTTCTCTGGATTTTTTTTCTAAACTTTGTCCCCTCCTGTTGCATTTTTAAAGTATCTAAGGTTATTTTAGGAGGATCAAGGCTCCTTGAGGTCCTTATTTTAACCAGAATTCCAAGACCCACAGTTTTTTTAGCACCAGTTTTCTGCTGGTGTTCCTATGTGGTTGCAAGTCATGAAAAACTACAGTCTCTGAAAAAATTGTATTTGAGGATCAATCACATATAGCCTAAGGCAGAGAGGCACATTGAACATATACAAGTGACTTACATATCACAAGAAATGTTAAAAAGAGAACAGCATAAAATATATCACCATAGAAATCTCTGACTGAAAAAGAAGGAGGGCTAGACACGGAGTCTGATAAACTGTCTATGTGTTCAATAGAAACCGTAATAATGTCGAGAAGGTCTCACACTAGGTGAACTGTTTGAGGAAAACTTCTGAGAGGAAAAGAATGTGTTATACACAGTGGGCAGGCAAGGATCAGTTGCAATTTATATTACTAAAGGCAATATTCTATTGAAGAAACCACACATTCATTGGAATTATGTATCAGATACTATGGAAGATGACATAGAACAGTGACGTAATTAAAGAATTCCATCAAGATGGCAGAGTAGGTCAGAAAATTCCAAGTTTTCAATATTTTCCCCCACAAAAGAATTAAAATAGCACCTCCAGGTGAACAAAGTGTGGGTGGTGATCAATAAGAACTTGGGCACAACCCAGGTCTTCCTGGGAGAAATTTGAGTAGATCAAAAGAAAAATCCCTGTAAAAAGTGTGGTTCCTGAGAAGAGTACACACCTCCCGGTTAGGTTCCCTTTTAACAACAAGCAGTAAGCCCTGGGGTTAGTTTCTTTGAGAGGCTGCCTTGGCCACAGCCACCTGAACTTTTACCCTGGGATAATGAGGGGAGTTGGTTGTCTGAGCCCAGGAAGATCGAGGGAAACTCTGCTGACCAGGAACACCAGACCCAGCTGTGCTGCCTAGAGCTGTGGGGATGAGAAGGAAGCAGCACATGCGTGGTGAGTGCAGAAGCAGTGGGGCAGAAGGCCCCTGGCTGTGGGCACTTACAGGACGTTGGAGGTTTGACTTTTGATCCAGGATAGACGGAAAAACTGAAGACCTGGGGCAAGAGGCAACATTTCCTAAAACACTGGGCTAGCGGTGATTACAAAAATTAAGCTATTATCACAAAATAATGCATAAGCAAAGGAGAAAGAATCCAACCATAGAAAGCTATGAGAATAGAGATGACCGAAGTTTATTTTCAGAGGAGGATACAGAAGTAAAGAAACCCTCAAAGAGTAATGTCAAATGGTCACCTGCACAAAAAGAATTCAGAGAAAATCTTTATCAAAGACTTTAAACATGAAATGACAGAGATGGAGGAAAAACTAAAAAAGAAAATAAGAATAATTCAAAAAAAAAAAAAACAAGGTTATGAAAGGAAAGTCAACCAATTGGAAAAGGAGATCCAGAAACTTAAAGAAAAAAATGACACCTTGAAAATTAGAATTGTGCAAAGTGAAGTCAGTGAAATTATATGAGATCAAGAAACAATTAAACAAAATATGAATAATAAAAAAAGAAGGGAAAAGGAAACATCTTATAAGAAAAACAACAGATTTGGTGAATAGATCAAGAAGAGAAAATATAAAAATAATCATACTAACTGAAAGTTACGGTCAAAAATAAAGAATCTTGATACAATAATACAAGAAATAATTAAAGGAAATTGTCCTGAAGCATTAGAACAAGGGGAAGCAGGGGGAATAGAAATAGAAAAAAAAAAATCATTGGTCACCACTTAAAAGAGATCCGATGAGGAAAACTCATAGAAATATCATAATCAAATTACAAAACCCCCAGCTTAAGGAAAAATATTAAAAGCATCAAGATTGAAACAATTTAAATATGGTGGTGCCACAACTGGAATTACACAAGACCTAGCAGCAGAGACATTAAAGAACTGTAGGTGTTGGAACACAACATAACAAAGAGCAAAAGAACTGGGGATCAGGCTAAAAATATCATACCCTGCAAAGTTAAGTCCTATCCTGAATGGGAAAAAATGGACATTTGATAAACTCTCAGACTTTCAAGACTGTTAAAAAAATCCTGAACTTAATATAAGATTTGAGCTACAAGAACCAAGAGAAATATAAGGCACATACAAAAGACTGATTATAAGGGATTTATAAGGACAGACTGTTAACTTTTTATATATATAAAATGCAAAATATATGTCTGATATTCTTATTAATAATTGGGTAGCTCATAAGAAAGATTGTGGGTAAACCTGAGTATGATATTAATTTTAAAAGTAAAACCATTTAGGAACAGCTAAAAA
>CM053584.1:113456047-113504294 GCA_028627135.1 Pseudochirops cupreus
AATCATTTTATACAAATGAAGTACAAGAGGAAGAATCAATACAATTCTGGTAACCTGATTTCATCAGGAATGGGTTTAAGGGTATATATTTAAAAGGATATATATTTTATATATATATAATATATATTAAACATTATATATTAAATATTATATTAATATATTATATATCAAATATTATATATTTATATATAAATATATAATATTTAATATATTAAATATATATTTAAAAGGGTATAAGTCTTCTAAATTCAGAAGAAATAAAATGGTAGGGGCATGGGTAAGGGAGAGAGGATAAGGGAGAGATCTTTAGAGGGGATGATGAGGTAATAGGTAAAGTAGGTAAATAGGTAAAAGGGGGGTATAAAAGTGTAGGAAGCCAACATATTTGATCTTGGTGGTCAGTTCTCATACAGATGCCCAGGAGATGCGGTTTTGGCATAGATTTGTGCTATACAAATCTAAAAGCTTTGAAACCTGCTCTCATCCTGTAAAATGTTAACTGACTTCCAAAGACTTGTTGCATTTCCAAAGACTTTTGGTGCCTAGTTTTCTCAAAGCTTCTGTTAAGACAAGTCTTTCCTGTTTCAGTCCCAAGGTATGGCAGATTCAAGACAATGACTGACAAAAGACCTAGATGTTTGGATTTGCATTCTCTTTGATAATGTCGACTGACTTTCTATGGACTGTCCCAGACTCTAGGAGCCTAAAAATCAGAAAGTTGGATTGTATCTGATGTTACTTCCAGGATGTAACTGATCTTTAAAATACTAAAATTAAGATAGTGTCTCAGGATGTGAAAAACTAAGTCTATTGATAAAAACACTTGAATCTTTGTCTTTTGGATCTTTAAAAACCCTGTTTGAATCATCATTAAATGGAGTTCTTCCTTGAGCTTCTCCCTGGTGTCTCTTTTCTCTTCCCTCAATTCTTTTAATCATGTCTCTGCTCACACTTGGGGCTGGTACCCGAGTGGTCCCTGATACAAAAGGGTCTTTAGATTTATGGGAATGGAAGGATAGGGGAGAGATCGTTGGAGGGGAGTAGGCAAGCTATACAAGGGCAAGGTAGTGGGTAGAAGTAAAGTAGAGGAGGCAGGAGGGAAAGGAAATGAAAAATGCACAAACATAAAAACAAAGCTCAGAAATACAGTATATTTGGGAAAGTCTATATTTCTATTTATAAACAAATATACATGTATATTTGTACATATGTATGGGAATTTCTATATTTGCATGTATACATGTATATGTTTATGCATATATCAATAGCTATATAGAAACATATCTAAACTTTATTCTAGCCTTCTTGTGGGGGGAGGTAAAAAAAGAACAAATGAAAAAAGGGCACAGCAGAAAAAAAAGAAAACTTACAAGGAAGCAAAGAAAAGATGGACAATTCTCAACACAACATGTATTATTTTTCATACAGGTTTTCTTGTAATGAAAACTTATTGTTACATATTTTGAATCCTGTCTTATGTTCTGCTATGTACAAATTTTTTTCCTTAATATTTAACTTTATGATAAGTTTTTGTTTCCTTTCTCTATTCTGTATTTGTGTCCTGGCTCCTGAGCCTAAATTTTTTTTTTTTAAATCAGACATTAAAAAACAAAAGAATTCCATGAGAGGCAGTTATATCAGCTGTGTTTGAGAAGGCTTGTTAAAAATCCCCAATTCAGGGGTGGCTAAGTGGTACAGAAAATAGAGCACTGGCCCTAGAGTCAGGAGGACCTGAGTTCAAATTTGACTTCAGACACTTAACACAAAACTAGCTGTGTGACCTTGGGCAAGTCTCTTAATCACCCCCATGCCCTACCTTCCCACCTCAAAAAAAAAAAAGCAAAAAAAAAATTCCCCAATTCACTCTCACTTCTTTCACCTCTCTCTTTACATTACTATCAGTTTTCTGTCTTAGTATCTTATTGCCAACATCAATCACCAAGCTCATAAAGGGTATTAAAGCATCTTCTGTTTCTTTGAGAGTTCTTTCCTCAACCATTGCCTGCAACAGCAACAGTCTTATTCATGCGCACACAGGAGCAGGCATTATATTTTACTGGCTCACAAAACCTTGTGAGCTTTTTTAATTTAGTTACTTTGGGGGTTGGGAAGTCATTTCCCCATGGTTGATGCAGAAAATGTAAACATGGTTTTTGCTATGAGGACAGAAATTCCTTTGCAAATGAGTCAAGAAAACAGAGATTTTTCTGGAAAGCAATTTCAAAATATGAAAATAAAATTATTATTTATTTAAAAAATTAAACTGTCTATACCCTGACCCAGAGATTCCATGGCTAGGTATATAACCCAAGGAATTCACTAACAAAAAGTCTCCAAAATATTTACAGCAGCATTTTTTTGTTTTTAGTAGTAAAGACTCAGAAACAAAATTAGTGGTTATGGACTGGGCAATGGCTAAACAAAATGTGTTATATAAATGTAAGGGGATATCATTTTGCTATAAGAAAACACAAACGTGATGAGAGACACTTGTAAAGCTTCTCAGCAACAGATGCAGAGTAAAATAAGCAGACCTAGGAAACAGTATACACAATGACAAAAATATACATGAACATAAAGAAAATTTATGAAAAATAACTAAAAAATAATGCATTAAAATTCTAAAGAACATGTGCCCCACATTCTTCAAATATTTCCTATCACTCATGAGAAAATGTGGGGCATGGATCCACAAGTATGAAACATTGTCTATCATATCAGATTTCTTTTTGATGGATAGAATTGGGTTTGCTCATTTTTTTTCTCTTTTATTTATTTTATTTTCCCTTTTAAATTTTTCTTCCTGTTATAGGAGACAGTTCTCTAGGAGGAGAAAAAGGAGTGCTAGGAGGGAAATATAGGTAAATTAAAAACAAAAAAAAAATCCAGTAAAATACATATTTTAAATGAAAAGAAGTGGGAAAAGTAATTCTACCATACATAGAAGCAAGCCTCTTCTTGTTTTGAATGTTAAATATGGTAATACAGTATTAGGCAGCCCATTCCACTTTAGGATAGGTCTGACAATTAGGAAGTTTCTTCCATATAATCAAACATCACTTGGCTTTTTGTCACTTCTATGCCCATTTCTTAGGCTCTCTTTGATCGGCCAACAATTGCTCTCAGTCAACCCCAACTTGGTCATTGTTTGGGACTAGATGGCTCAGAGTGAATGTAAATAGCAATTGTTTCTGTTTTGACCAGAAACTCTGAGGGTCTTCTCCAACCAGGTTGATGTATTTTTTCTTTTTTGTTTTGACTAAGCAAAGAGGCCATTCTTTACCTCATGGGTTATCTATCCTTAATCACTAAATGGGCTTTGCCTCAGTCAAACTGAGACCTGTGAAAGACCTTAGCTTAAAAAAGTCCAAAGTCTCCCTCTGAATCAGAGCCATTTCCAGTCATCCTGATCTATATCTTGCCTCTGGATCCAGATGACTCTGAAGGAGAAAGTGAGGCTGGTGACTTTGCACAGCCCTCCTTCGCTTAAATCCAATTCACTTGCAAGTCAGGCATCGCCTTCCTGATGTTGTGGTCCTCTTCAAGAATTAAGGACAAACAACAAATACAACTTCAGTCCTTCAAACACTTAAAGGACAATTTATAGTGCTTACTCTTAAGTTTTATTGAAGTTAAACACTACTAATTATTTCAACTGATTCTAATGATCTGAACTCAAGGCCTTCTCTATGACATCAGTCTTCTTCCTAAAATGTGATACCAATAAGGAACCTCAGAGAATTATCTTTTAACAAAATTTCATTGTTTTTCCCTTCATAATATCTCTCACATATGTCCCATCTCTCCAATTCACACAACCACCACCATACTTTAGGTACCCATCATCTCTCCCTTAGGCTATTACAACTGCCGTTTGAAATTGGTCTCCTTGCTTCAAGTCTCTCTTAACTCCAAGCCATGCTGCATACAATTGCCAGAGATTTTCCTAAAGTGAAGGGTCTCATTGTGTCACTCCTCGCCCTTCTGAATTCAATAAACACTGGGGTTGGGGGGTTCTCTAATGCCTGTAGGATCAAATATAAACTCCTCTGGCATTTAAAACTCTTCATAACCTTTCCAATCTCCTTACACTTTATAGCCCTTCTTGCACTTTATAATCCAGATATGCTAGCCTAAGCGCAGTTTCTCAAACACAGGTAAAGCGTCCATGCCTTTGCATTATTCCCCATGCCTGGAATGCTCTGCTGCCTCAGGTTCGCCTCTTAGTTTTCCTGGCTTCCCTCAATATTTAGCTCCAATTAAATCTTCTGTAGGAGCTCTTTCTCAGTCCTTTAAACCCTTTTTAGGTTAAAGGACCTTCCCCATTTGGATTTGTTGTTGTTGAGTTGTTTCAGTTGTGTCTGACACTTAATGACCCCATCGGTGATTTTCTTGGCAACATACTGGAGTAGTTTGCTATTTCTTTTCTAGGTCATTCTATAGCTGAGGAAACTAAGGTAAACTGGGTTAAGTGACTTGTCCAGGATCATACAGCTAATCAGTGTCTGAGGCCAAACTTGAACTCATGAAGATGGGTCTTCCTGACTCCAAGTCCGTGACTCTATCAACTGCACAATCTAGCTACCCCTTTTGATTCTGTATCTGTCTTAGATGCATCTATTTATACACTCTCTGTTCCTTTTTCCATGTTAGAATGTAAGCTCCTTGGGGAAGAATTCCTTTTTTGATAAGAATTGCTGGGAAAACTAGAAAATAGTCAGGTAAAAATTAGGTTTAGAAAAAATGTATCACACAATAAATTCAAAATGATTCATGACCTGAATATTAAATCTCATACTATATAATATTAAAAGAAATGGATCAAATGCCTTCCAAAGCATTGGCTAGTATATTCTTAACTAAACGAAGAATAGAGGCAATACAAAAGATATATTATTATGATTACATGAAATTGGAAAGCTTCTACACAACCAAAATAAAAGCAACAAAGATAAGACGGCCATCAAAGAAGAAACAAATGCCACTCTATCAAATTTCTTAGAAAGTTTGATATATAAATAACAGAAATATTTGAGACAGTCATTCTCTAATAGATAATTGACCAAAAAATATGAACAGTTCTAAAAAGAACTGCAAGCAATGACAACTAAATGAAAGCACCAATTTTTTTAAGAGAAATGCAAATACTCTTATAACCAGAAAATTGGTGAAAATGACAAAAGATGGGAATAATCAGTCTTGGAAGGGATCTGTCATTGCTGGAGGCACTTTAAATTAATATGTCATTTTTTGGGGAAAAAAAACTGGAATAAAAAATAAAGTAACTAAAGTAACCATACCCTTCTACTCAAAGTTCCCACTACTGGACATTTATTATAAGTATACAATTGTATAAAAGAAAATACTCCATATACACCAAAAGATTTCTTGAAGCAGAAGTCTTTATGGTTGCAAATAACTGCAAAAAATAGATGCGTATCACTTAGGAAATGGGCAAAAAAAATCATAATAAATAAATATAATGGAATATTATTGTCTAGTAAATGATGAATATACTTCATACAAAGAAATATGGTAACATTTAGAGGAATTGATGTAAAGTGAATTAAGTAAATTTTAAAAAGAACAATATACATAATGGACTACAACTACATAAATGGAAAGAACCACTATATTGCAAAATTACAAAAAATAAACATACCCCCCGAGAAGATATACGAGAAGACGCTTAGCTTCTCATACTCATCTTCAGAGATGAAGTTCAAGGGCATTGAATATTGTATATTCTGTCAGATTTGTTTTCAATATATTGATTGGTATTCTGATTTTTTTCCTTTTCCTTTTCTTTTCTCTTTTTTGGTTTAAAATCTGTCATATGGGATAACTGGGTGGGAGGATAGGGAGAAATACGGTGAAAAATGTATGCAACATGAAAACAAAAAAAAATAATAAAAGTTATTTTGAAAAAAGAATGCTAGATAATTGAAGATGTGTTTTTGCCTCTTTTTGTATCACTAGCATTTAGCACAGGGCTTGGCATGTGGCAAGTACTTAATAAATACTTTTTTACTGACTGTTGTAGAATTAGATGCCACCTCTTCTACTTGTTGTCTATATGTCCTTGGCCAAAATACTTGAGATATTTGGGTCCCACTTTCCTTACCTATAAAATGAGGAGGTTGTACTTGATGACCATGTGGGATCTCCCTCAGCTTTAAATCTATGATTCTCAGTTTCTTCATCTGTAAAATGAAGGTCTTGGTTTAGATTATCTCTAATGCCCTTGCAAAGTTTTAAATTATTTGATATTATGATCTTATTAATGCTAAGCTGCTATCTTTTCCTTTTCCATTTACAAATAACACTTTATAAATTGTAGCTTAATAGGAATAGCTCTCAAGACTTCATGCCAGGAATAATGGCTAACTGTATGAAATGAGAAGCAAGTCCCTTCACTCATTTCCTTCTCCATGAATAAAATGATTCACAAATATTCCATTTAAATTAATGATATAAGCAAACAAGAAGGAAGCTAGTTAAATTATTAGTTATTTCACAGTCAGACAACCTTGTAAGGAGAAAGGCAAACATTCTGGCCTCTGATGACCATGCCAATAATTAAAGCTCAGGTGACCTTGCTCCCCTATACTCTATGAACTAATTCTTAAAACTTTTCATATACTCTCCTCAGTTACCCTAATCAATCCACAAATATTTCTTAAATGCTCACTGTGTAATGTCAGTATCTTCTTCATAGAATTTTAGGAGTAGAAAAGACCTGTGATAGAGTCCAAATTCCCCTTGGATACACGTAGCAACTAAGGTCCAAAAGGCAAAAAGTAACTTGTCCGTGGTTACAGGGCTACTCATTGATGGAAATAAGTCTTACAGGTTTCCTGAATTCCATTCAAGTACTCCTCATATGATACCAACTTTTATGTGGAAAAAATTTGCATTCAGAGAGTTGGTTCATTGTTTTCTTTTTAATTTTAACTTTTCTTGAAATTGTACCCTTCATAACAACAAAACATACACAAATGCTTGAATCCAAAAAATACAATTTCCATCATTTTATGATTGAATTTTTCTTTGCTTTTTCTAAACTAATAAAAACTAGTGCATACCAGATTTTTTGTTTGTCATCACTTATAAAAAAAATTCAAAAGATTTTAAAAGTAAAGTAAATTTAATTAGTAAATTCATAATTCTTTTCTGAATCAACTATGTTTCTCAATTCAATGTAACAATCATTATGATGTCACAAACACACCACATTACAAGATATACTTTCATATATCTAAAAGTGAACTCTGGTGACAAAAATTGCTAAAAAAAAAAAAAAGCCACCCTTTAATTCATGTATCAATCTCAGTTGTGTTCCTAGTTCTTTGGGTTGCAGTTGTTGCTTTTCTTATTACTTCAACTGCCTTTTTGAAACCCAAAAGGTAACAAGAACCTAAACCTATCCAAATCTACAGGGCACAGTATAAATATCAACTCTCAATGCCTACTTTTTCTATGACAAGATGAAAGAAAACATTTCTTTGATTTAGAGACTTGTTAGGAAGGGAAAAATGGAAGCCAGAGAAAGATAAGAGATAGCTGGAGTAGGAAAACATTTTCCATTACAATCCAGAACCTAGAAATCATATCCCTGTTCAAAATATTAATACAAGAAGAGGACATTCTCAAGCAATACCTCAGAAGTATAGGACTTGTAATTACATCTATTAATATCCGATCTCAAAAGTTTCTTTTTTTGATATTTAAAAATAAGGGAAAACTGTATAGATTAAGATGAGGCTAATAAAGCTTTACTCAAGGTTAATGCATTGAAATATGCCCATGGGCTGGTAGGTATTCATAAATTAATTCCATTAGAACTAGGCCCTTTGGAATGGAAGCTTCTTGGAGCCAGCGAAATACCACCACTCTTCAAACCTGAACTGCTTCATGAATACATGTAAGGCAGGAGAGCTAAATTTGGGAATTTAAGCTCAGTTTGTTTGCTTCTAATCTTGACTGCAATATCAAATGTACTAGGGTGGGTTTAACTAACATTCTGGGTAACAGCCTTCAGATTCAAAAAGATCTGAACAAATTCGAACAGTATGTTAATTAGCACAAAAGTTTAACCAAGACAAATGAAAAAGAGAATCAAACTTCACAAGTAGAAGATGAAGGAAAAATAATTAGACAACAATCTGGGAGAAACAATTCTGGACGGCTTTAGTGAATTACAAGGTCAGTGAATCAATAGAATGATGTGAAAGCTTCCCCCAGCAACCATCCCTCCCCCTCCACAGCCACCCTAGCAAAAAAAAAAATCAGTACAATCTGTAGTATCAAGAGAAGCATTATCCAGAATGAGGAAATTGATAATTCTACCATACTTTGACCTGGTCAGACCATGTATCTGAAATAATGTCTCAGTTCTTGATGCCACATTTCACAAATAGCATTGGCAAGCTGAAGGTCATACAGTGAAGGGTACCTCGGGGCATAGACTAGAGAACAAAGCATCATGAAAATTGAAAATCAATTGAAATAATGGGAGGTGCTGAGTCTGATGCAAAGAAGTCTTCAGGAGAGATCTCAGAGTTTCCTTTAAGTATCTGAAAGACTATCACAGGGAAACAGAATGAAGCTGTTCCAGAGAGCAGAAATGAGAACAACTGCTAATGGTTAGTTACAGAGAGACAGATTGATGCTCTATTAAAAAAACCAATAACTTCTTAAGTGCTAGAACTCTTCAAAAGTGGAATGTACTGCCTGGAAAGGTACTGGTTCCTTGATCAGAAATTCCTTCTAGAGATCTTCAAACACAGGGTAGACAACTAATCTCTCCCCAAGAATTCTATAAAGGGAATTGCTGCTGAGGTATAAGTTGGATAAGTTGAGGTTCTTTCTGATGCTCACATTCACAACTAGGTGGTGAAATGGGTAGAGCACTGAACCTGAGGTCAGGAAGCCCTGGGAATCAATCAGCCTAGGTAAGTTATTTAACCCATGACTTAGCTTCCTTATCTGTAAAATCAGGATAAGAGCACCTACCTTCCAACGTTACTGTGGAGATAAAATGAGATTCATAAAGCATTTTATAAATTACAATGTACTTTATAAATGGCAGCTATTCTAAAAATAAGACAGGTTCCATGACCACTGCTTTTCTGATCCTTTTTTATCCCCTGTCTGACCTATTAAGGTGTAGTAGCACTTACCACCCTTGGAATTAACCAAACTTGAGAGGGGAAAATCACTTAAGAGAAAAGTTGAATTGACAAATGACAAATATAATTACAGAACACAAAAACACAGAACCCCCAAAAAAGTATGCCAATTTAATCAATCAGGGTATAATCTAAGCATTTCTGAAAATCCTGATCAATCATAAAGGAATTCTTCCTCTCCTTGATGAAAAAGACATCAGATGGTTCAGCAGCAACATGAGAAACTTACAAAAGACTTTATAAAATTTCTTGCACCAACAGGAAGAAAAGGCAAGAGGAGGATGAGTAACTTTATAAGTAGGTAAAACTAAAAACTGAAAGTAAAAAAGGGGTGGGAAAGATGACAAAATCTATCCTTAGAAACCCATGAAGCATAAATCTTTCTCAAATAGATATAAATGGAAACAAAGGGTCAGTACCAATTAAAGAAGCCAAAACTCTCAGAAGACTCTATAAAGCACTGCCTAAAAGTCTTCTAAGTCTGATTCACCAAACATGGCAGATTATATTTGGTTCAGATAACTATTAGATAAATGTTATTACATATTTCTGCCTCCATTCTACTAATTCACTGCCCAAAGAAAAGGAAAATTCATCCAGATATACTGTAATAGTCATATTTTTAAAATTGTTCCCAAATTCTAAATCTGAAAAACAAAAAAGAAATAAATTAATTAATCCGTCAGTGAAATATCTAGAATTGGAGCAGCTACATGGTATAGTGGATAGAGTGCCAGACCTGAAGGCAGGAAGACTCATCTTTTGAATTCAAATCTGGCCTCAGACACTTACTAGCTGTGTGACCCTGGGCAAGTCACTTCACCCTGTTTGCCTCAGTTCCTCATGTGTAAAATGAGCTGGAGAGGGAAATGGTAAACCACTCCAGTATCTTTATCAAGAAAACCCTATACAGGGTCACAAAGAGATGAACATGACTGAAACAACTGAATAATAACATGTAGAATCATCTTGAAATTCAGAGTGGTTTTCTTTCTTCTGGTCTCTGCTGTTACAAATAATGTGTGTATACATATATATACATATTTGTGTGTATACATATATGTATATATATATATATATTCTAGTTTTAACCAATATTCTTTATCATATGAAAACATTATTTCTTTGGAATTTTACAGAACAGTCTTTAGCACTCTTAATGAATCAACCACTGACCTGATTTAAAGCTCTCTTCTCATTAACAGCAGTAAAAACAAACTAATTTAAAGATATAAAGTAGGGAAACCAGATCTCCTGGCTTCATTCCCTGTAATTGGGCATTGATATTTCTTTATTAAGTCCCTCATACAGGATTTCAGGTAATTATTTCACAGACAGAGAATTAAGGCATACTGATGCAATGTGATGGCATCCTTTATCTAACTAAACACTCTGGGTATCCTTCTTTGACAATGTCTGGACTAGAAACTAAATAGAAAAGAAGGAAGACAATTAGGTCACTGATGCTTGTATGTTCATATATATGCATGTGTGTAGATGTGTATGTTATATATATATATATATATATATGTATATGTATATACTCACACACACACACACAACACATGCAACATGGTTAAGGAAGGGTTATTGGACAAAAGGCTGGATAGGGGTACTATTCCTTGCCCCAGCAAGTAGCATATGGTTGTCCAGAAAAAGCAATGGTAAGAATAAAAATATTGTCAAAAGGTCCTTAGTTCTACTATGGGCTAATTTCTAGAAAGAAGCACTTCTTTAACAACAGATAATAAAATACTTCTCTGCCTAAACCATTTGGTATGTAAATTATAATTACTAACATTTTTTAAAAACCATAATGTTATTGCTTAACAATGCCACTATGACAAATATATGACATGTCCCTTTGTGACAGAAAAGAGCAGTATGGCATGCAGACTCAGACTATATTTGGGCTCAAAGAGGCAGTAATTGGCATCTTCACATGTGATGCTCATGTGCACTCACCCTTCCAAGGTCTCTTTCCCTTTCTTCTACATTGGGTTTTCCCTTTTGTGGAAGGCTCTCTACCCCCTTGATATCTTCTCCAACAGAAGCATTGTCCAGTGGGTAAAAGTTTCTCCTGGCCCTTCTCAACCTTTTCTCCTCTTTCCAGGGGTCATCAGGAGGGAGATAAGAATCATGGGGGGAAGGGAGTTACCTGGGAAGGTGGTTAATGATAGAAATTCAATAATGGTTGTTTTGTTTTGTTTCTATTTTTTTCCTCTAGAGAAGCTAGCTGATATCTGAAGCTAAGTAGTGACCTAGGGAATAAGGAGGTAAATAATTCTCAATAAAAGAAAGGACTCTGAGGTAAATGAGTTAGTCTGTGCAACAAACTCTCATCCACCTCTTTTTAATCCCATCTGAAAATGTTTCCCCATTTATTAGCAAAAACATGAATTCTTTCACCTGTGGGCATCTGCATCAAGTAATAGCATAAATGCAACCCAAATATACCAGACCTACCCAGACTTCTTCATTTTGCATTTCATGGAAAATGAAAAGCCTACTATGAAAAGCCATGTTTAATCTTTGACCTCTAGTTCTTTATGTGGAAATCTAGAAAAAAGTGTGTCCAAAATTCTGGCTATATCAGTTTCTAATGAGAAGCATGATTTTCTCTTTCTGGCACAAGCATTTTTTGTATTCCCAAAGCAAGCAATAACTTCTCTCCCTACCAATGACTCATAGATTTAGAGCAGAAAGGGATCTCAAAGATCATGTAGGCTGGGTGTTCTTGAACTAAATTCAATTAAAATTTAATATTTTGATAACTATATGTCAATATAATTGGATTCCGTCTTAATCCTACATATTTTATTTTATATATTTAAAAATACTATTCTGAGAATGGGTCCATGAGCTTTATCAGTCTGTGAAACTGTCCCATGCTACAAAAAATGTTTGAGAACCCCTGGTCTAGTCCACACCTTTCTTTTTACAGATAAAGAAATTTAAGTCCTTGGGTCAATTAAGTCACTTGCCCAAGTCACATAGTATTTAAGGAGTAGGGATAGAATTTGTAACAAGGAGATCTAATTCCAAATAAAAGGCTCTTTCCACTGTGTTCCTCTGCTTCTTTATGACCTCTTCTCTAAACTTCCGTATTCTGCTACAAAACTATAATATAGTCATGTTGCCAGATCACTATAAGTGATTTGAGTAGAGTAAATGAAAGAATGTACGTATGAATGAATGAATATTAAGCGCTTAAATGCAAAGCACTAGACATGCAAACAGAAAAGCAAGACATTCCCTGCTCTCAAGGAGCTTACATTCTAACAGAGGAGAAAATACATAAATGGTTTCAGTTGAAAGTCAGAAGAAGTCCCATGGTCCTTAGGGTGCAATGCCAAGCAGATGTTTCTTAAGAAATAGTTTTCATAAACTAGATAATAAAGTTCATATTCTTCAGGAATGAAAGGAAGTGGCAGGTGAAGAGGAAGAGGAACATAGTTAATTCTCAGAAAGAGCTGAAAGGACACTGCCAACACTTGTTAATTTCCCATACAGGAATGGTATAGTGCTTGGTGCTGTCCCCCAAAAAAATATAATTTAAGGAAAATTTTAAAACAAATTACATTTGGGTATTACATTTTTAAAAAATTTATATTTGGGGACTTCAATAAAGGCAAAAAGCAGGTATGAAAAATAGAAGAACAAAAGAACAAAAACACAGTAAGGGTTTATAATGAAGGGAGCTGATTGATTTGATGTAGTTCTGGGTGGCCCAGTGAAAGGATTTTCATAGATGAATATGGGGTAGTGGTTACAAAAGGTGGTATAATCTGCAAAGCCACCACAGTAACCTCAAGAATGGCAAACATAATTTATTAAGTTGAGTTCACAGAGAAAGAGGACAAACTAAAAAACAAACAACACATTATCATTTTGCATAAAGCATATGTTCTACCTCCATTTCTAGAATACTACATGTAGTACTAGCTGCCATACCACAGATATGCTAATTGCATCATAACATGCAACATAAAGGAGAGGAAAAAATCTTAAATTTGATGAAAACTTAGAGACTGTTCTTGTTTATGAAAATGATAGAGGATGAGGTAGCTTGACTGAAAAAAAAAATGCAAACCCCAAGACAGAACCCCTCCTTCCCCACCATATTGTTAAGTATATCAAAGTAGGAGGGAGAGGTTAGGGTGAAGGGAAAAGAGTAATAATAGAAATGTTAAGAAACTTCAGGTTAATACAGAACTTAAACAAAACTAATTCCTGAAAAAGGGTATGAAACATATGGAACATATTACTAGGAAGCAAACCAAAGCAATGAGGATAAATGAATTCGAGGAACACCTAGATATTTTGTAGAAAAGGTTGGTACTCTATGGGACAGTAAAAATTCAACTAAGCTATAGCAGGAAACTTGATCAGTCAGAAACTTATTCCTATCTTTGCTTCCCTCACTGTTTCATAGAATGTTTAATATGATCACATTTTATTATAGATATTGGCTTCATGCCACAAGAATAGGACCTTATTCTGTAAGTGGTATGCATCTAAAATAATAAATAAAAAGAAGAAAAAAGAAACACTTTGTTAATGATTTGCCAGAAAAAAACTTTAGCAATATCCCACTTCAGTAATAAAATGAATTTAAAACTTCCTAGATGCAATGCAATCAAGGACATGGGCTCAACTTTGGGCTCTGACACTTAATGCCTATATGACCTCAGACAAATAATTTCTCCTCTTTCAACTTATTTTCTCATCTGTAAACCAAAGGGATTGAACTAGAGAAACTCAAAGATCTCAATTCTAAACGGAGAACCCTTTCAAGATTCAGTACTTTCCCAATCTGATGTCCTATTGCTTTCATGTTTCCATTATCTTTTCTCACAATTTAAAATGTTTATTGAATTTTATCCATTGTTAGCTTTGATCTTCCACTATTCATTCCTCTCACACACCAGTGTACTTCCTGATAATTTGTGGAACCCACTCAGAATGATTTTAATGTATGAACCCATTTTTGTGTCAGCAAAGAACTAGAAACAAAATTCTTCCCCATCCCATGGGGAATGAATGGCTAAGACAATTTTCTTATGTGCATAATATGGAATTTTACTATTTGGTACTATTTGGTAAAATATAGCAAACATGAAGATTTCAGGGGAAAATGAACTGATGTAAAAGGAGCTAAATCAAATCATGAAAAAACATACCTAATTACAACAAACTACAACAATGTAGTAAGTGGAAAGAATAAAAAAGTGAAAAACAAAACAAAAAAGAAGCAATAAACAACCCTGAACACCCAGTCATTAAAATAACCAAGGCCAGAGAAGAGATGAGAGAATCTACTTCTTTGCTGTCAATGGAGATGAGAAAGTACAAGTATAGAATATTGCATAGAGCAATTCATACACAAACACAATTCCAGACACAGTTAATGTCTCCATTTAAAAAAAAAAAAACCTCTTTCTCCCCCCTTTTTTCTTTTAAAAAAGTATTTGTTAAAAGGAATGGTTGGGTAGATAGGGAAGTGGGAAAGGATATATTAAAAAATTAGTTAGGCCATAAGGCATCAATTTAAAAAACCAAGCAATTTCTTTAAAAGGTCCCATATATATCAAAATGTTTGACACTTTTTTTTATATATTTGCATAGTATACTTTGTATAGATACAAAGAACTAGAAAAACATTGATGGATGTCTGTCAACTGGGAAAAGGTAAACATATTGTGAAACAAATGCAGCAGAATGGTACTGTGCTAAAAGAAATTACAAATAGGATGAAAACAATGAAACAATAAAAGTGTTATATGAAATGATTCAATGTAAATTAATTTGAACCAGGAAAACAATATAAATATAATGTATAATATAAATACAATATAAACACAAAGAATTACAGAAAAATAATAGAAACTGTATGATCTATGCATATATTATAGGATAATATATTTAGAGCTACAAGAGACCTTAGATGCTAACCAGTCCAACCCCCTCACTATAGAGATGGTAAGAGAGATTAAGTGATTTCCCCAAGATCACACAAGCAATACATTTCAGAGACTAAATTTAAACCGAAGTCCTGTGATGCTGGAGTCAGCGCTTTTTCCACTCAGCCATGTTGCACTGACTCATCCTTAATGAGGGTTTTATTAGGAAAAGGAAAGCATCTGCAAACAATATCCCACAGTGCAATATGTCTTTACTATCCTGCAACTGAATGAGGGGTATAGAAAATTTAAGACTCCACTGATTTTATTCTATGTCCATCATAAATAAGCACTTGACTCAATTGAGCAAAACCATCTTAAAAGTTGTCTTCCAAAAAGATGTCTACCCCATCCATTCCTCAAAATCATTAAGATTTTTTGATAGATACAACAGAGACAACCTTGTTTGATGACCTTTTGGTCATAAATATCAGAAGAGTTATAGAATAAAATGGAGAGGGCATCTGCTTGCCAAAGGTACTTGCCAATGTCAAGCAGGAGATCTAGTGCTTAGTTCAAGTTGAATAAGCATTTCCTGTGGAGGGATTCCCTCCAGATGCTCCTGTTTGCAGATGACATCTTTCTTGCATCAAGTGCTGGCACACTGCAGAATCTCCTTAGAGAGGTCCCTAACTGCGACAGTTAGGCTTCATTGCTCATACAGGAAAAAATAAATAGATTAAGAATGCCAATTATCCAAGTAATGAGATGTGGTTAGCTGAATAACCTACAGACTTTTAAGAGATAATTCAAAATTATGAGATGGGTTCAGGATTAAAAAGGAGGAGGAAGACAAGCTAGATGGC
Source organism: Pseudochirops cupreus (assembly GCA_028627135.1). Lineage (NCBI taxonomy): Eukaryota > Metazoa > Chordata > Mammalia > Diprotodontia > Pseudocheiridae > Pseudochirops > Pseudochirops cupreus. The sequence continues at coordinate 113,472,008 of CM053584.1, forward strand.
CTTTTGAAAACTGCGAAGCCCTTTAATGGGCCAAAATTTCTCCCAGAAACAAAGACCCCTATTTGTTTGTTTTAGTTTTCCTCCTTAAAATTTATTTTAGTGTACTTTCTATTTTATTTATTTTATTTTTCTAAATTAAATGTAAAAAATTAGACATTCCTTTTTTAAAACTCTGAGTTTTAAAATTTCTCCCTCCTTCCCTTCTCTGCCTTGAGGAGGCAAGGAATGTAATATAGATCATACTGTAAAGTCATGCAAAACATATTTCCATAATAGCAATGTTGCAAAAGAAAACAGAGACCAAAACAAAACAAAAACAAAAGACAAGAAAAACGAAGTAAAAAAAATGTATGCTTCAATTCGAATTCAGACCATCAGTTCCTTTTCTGGAGGTTAATAGCATTTTTCATCATACGTCCTTCAGAATTGTCTTGGATCACTGCATTGCTGAGAACAGCGAAGTCATTCACCGTTGATCATCATTCAATGTTGTATTACTGTGTACAATGTTCTCCTGGTTCTACTCACTTCATTTTGCATCAGTTCATATAAGTCTTCCCAGGTTTTTTGAAAGTGTTCTGCTTGTCATTTCTTATAGCGCAATGTGTTGCATCACAATCATATTTCAGAATGTGCTCAGCAATTCCCCAGTTGATAGGCACCCTTTAATTTCCAATTCTTTGTCAGCACTAAAAGAGCTGCTATAAATATTTTTTATATTTTTTTCATATAGGTCCTTTTCCTTTTAAAAAAAATCTCTGTAGCATACAGACCTAGTAGTGGTATTGTTGGGTCAAACGGCATGCACAGTTTTATAGTCCTTTGGGCATAGTTCCAAAGTAATCTCAAGAATGTTTTAGATGAATTTACAATTCCACCAATCATGCATTAGCATCGCAATTTTTCCACACCACCTCCAACATTTGTCATTTTCCTTTTCTGTCATATTACCCAATATGATAGGTCTAAGAAGGTACACTGTAGAGTTGTTTTAATTTACATTTTTCTAATCAGTAGTATTTAGAGCATTTTAATGTAACTATTCATAGCTTTGATTTCTTCTTCTGAAAACTGCCTGCTTATATCCTTTGGTGATTTTTCATTTGAAGAATGATTCATACTTCTACAAATTTGACTGAGTTCTCTATATATTTGAGAAATGAGACCTTCATCAGAGAGACTTGTTACAATTTTTTCCAATTTCCCTTCTAATCTTGACTACATTGGTTTGTTTGAGCAAAACCTTTTAAATTTAAAGGGCTCTAAATTATCCATTTTACATCCTGTAATGCACTCTATTTCTTGTTTGGTAATAAATTCTTCCTTTATCCATAGATATGACAGATAACATTTTCCATGCTCTCCTAATTTGCTTATACTAACAGCCTTTATGTCTAAATCATGTACCCATTTTGACCCTATCTTGTTAAATGGTATGAGATGTCAGTCTATACCTAGTTTTTGACAACACTTTCCAGTTTTCCCAGCAATTTTTGTCAAATAGGGAATTTCTGTCCCAAAAGTTTATCTATTTATCAAACACTAGATTACTATGGTCATTTATTACTGTGTATTGTGTATATAATCCATTGATCCACCTCTCTATTTCTTAGCCAGTGTGAGATTGTTTTGATGATTACTGCAAAAGCCCCCATTTTAACACCAATATTCTACCATTATTATTTGGCAGACAGTCATTGGAGAAAACAATATCCAAGGAATTAAAATAAGTGCTACTTTGAGAAATACAGAATTCTGACAAATGTTGCACAGGATGAGTAGGAATGGATACTCTGTGATTACTGGAAGGACTATCCACATTAATGAAATGGAAGACTGGAGTATTTAAATGTGCTTTACTCTGACATAATGGCAATGCCACTGAACAAGGAGTCAGAAGACCCAAATGAGTTCAAATCCTCTTGGTAATCTATTAGCTAAGGATGTGGAATGAGCCATAGGCTGTCAGATATGATCAGTGTGTTTGTTTTGCTTAACACACTTTGTTGCAAGAGGAAAGTGACTAAGTGGTCCAGGGAAATGTCATTAACTTTAAAAAAGGGAGGGAGGAAACTTCCTCTTCCCCCACACTCATACAACCAGCTAGCCTGCTTTCTCTGGCATTACCCAGGGAATCATGAATGCAAGCTAACTTTCCAAAGAAAATTGTTAGTTACTTTTCAGCCAATTCTAAAGACAGGGATTAGCTTAGGGCAATATTTTATATAGCACTGTGCTGATCAAGGCTATAAAAGGAAGGCTGATAATTTTAAAGACTTTGAATTTCAAGTGGATCCCAACTCAAATTCCAGTTTCCAGTGGCACTTTTTGGCACTAGACAAAAAGAAAGAAAGAAAAAGAAATTCCATGCTCATTAAAGAATGATTTAGTTATAACAGCCATTGATTAAAGTCCACAAAAATTTTAGGAAAGGGAACCAAAGTTAAAAAAAAAAACATTAAAATTCACAAAGCAGCATTAAAGTGAAGGTACTAAAAATAAATAGTAGTTGTGCTATACTTAGGGTTACTATTTTATTGCCCCCTTCCTACAAAAATGATGTATATTTTTTTTGTCACAATTTTTATGACTCCATGAAGAATCCTCCTCTTAAAAAATACATAATTACAATGATGATGATGATGATGATGATGATATAGCACTATAAAGATTACTATTTGGATCAATGAAGTAAAAACATTGCCCTGCATTCCCTCTTATAACCATCTCATGATACAACATTTCAAAAAGAAGATACAAAGAGAAGATAATGATTCATGAAAACACTGCAAGGGACTTACCTGACGTTGGTTCTTATTATTATCATTACATTTTTCTTCATATACAAACTTTTTAATCATTTCTTTCCCCACATCTTTTGGAAGCCATAGTTTGGCTCTTATCAAACTTGAGTTTTTATTTCCTGGCAAGGGCTATTACATCAGCACAAATTTCATCAAATACAAAAACAAACAAAAAAACTACTAAAAGGAAGATTCCAACATATGATAGATAATTTTGATGTTATTCCCTAAAGAATGAAACGTTTTCCTTCAAGCATAAAATATTAGAAATACAGATACTGTTGTAGTTGTTGTTTTTCCTTAATTCTCAAAGAGGATCATGCTATCAGGAAGGTGATGCCATGACTGGCAAGTGAGTGGGATTTAAGTGAGGGAGAGTTAGGCAAAATCACCAGTCTCACTTTCTGCTCCAGAGCCATCTGGGTCCAGTGACAAGATACCAACAATTGGAGATGGCCCTGATGCAGTGGGAGACCTTTGTCTTTTTAAGCTAAGGTCTTTCCCAGGTCTCAGTTTGACTGAGGCAATGCACATTCAGTGATTAAGGCTAGGTCAGAAATGAAGCAGAGTGTAGCCTCTTTTACTTAGTCAAAATATATGTATATATATTTTGGAAGGACTGGGATGTACATTTCTCACTCAGGTTAAGATTTTACTAGATGCTTCAAATGGTAAAACTGATATCCTATTCACTGCAGACGTATTTTGTCACATTTTTTCTAAATCAAATTTTCAATAATAAAAACAGGTGCTATATAATCTCAAAAGTACATGAGGAAAAACTTTATTATTCTATTTTTTAATGATTTTTCTCAGGAGTCTAATTCTACTTGGCTTTGCACATTGAAAAGATGTCTCCTTAAAAATTTGACATCTCAGAATTTATGTTTTTACTTCCTATGTTCCTCTTTCAGCTATGAATTAAAGAGGAAGTAGCACAAATCAAACAAAGTGGTATATTTAGCCTCAAAATGCTCAAAGTACTAGTAAAAAATAACATGAACTAAAAATTATTTTTGATTCCTCAAGTTATTCTTCAGGTAGAAAAACAATAAAATTAGATTCACTTTTTCTTGTGCAGACAGAGGGCAGAGGAAAATTCAAATATCACAGCACCTCAAATTTTAAAAGTATAGCATGAGATCACTCTGTAGGGAACCAATCAATCCCTTTTCAACTTTAGCTATAACATCCATTACCTTTTGTCATTCTGTCACATGGTTCTCAGTACAGTTTAATTTCTTCCCTAACCTGATTAATGCTAGTATCAAAACCAACAAGAATGCAACAAATGATGGCATTTGGGTCCGTTTTCCACTGTCTTAGAACAAGCCCATCCGATTGTGGATTGTTCTATACTTAGGCATGCAGGAAAGAAAATAAGTCACTTAGAGGCTTTAGCCTAAAAGGGCCAGGGTCTCCCATTGCATCCTGGGTCATTTCCAGTCATCCTAATGAATATCAGGTCACTGGAACCAAATGTCTATGGAGGAGAAAGTGAGGCTGGTGACCTTGCACAGCCCTCTGTCACTCAAATCAAAGTCAATTGCAAGTCATGTCATCATTTCCCTGATGCCATGGTCCTCTTCAAAAATGAAGGACAAACACCACAACAGGACAAAGGTTTCCTCTCTGGCAAGAACACGAACAGTTAATGAATGGGATAGTTGCCTAAGGAGAAGCAAATCATAAGAAGAGTCAGGGAGAAAGGACATAGGATCAAGGAAGGAGTAGTTTAGGACTGCCCATAACTTCCAGGAATAGAGAAAGTACCTCCACAGATTTCCATAGTCCTTCACAGTTAATAAAGTCCTTTCCTCACAATATCTATGGGTAAACTTATCATAAAACACATGTTACAAATATACATCTCTGGGTTTGCCGTACTGATCATTTTACTCTTCATGAGGTAGAGGAAGCAAGAAAGCAAAGAGTCACCATGTACTTTAATCACACCAACAATTAGGGAAAGGTTACAGCAGTAGAAATGATGGGAAGTTTGTGAGAGAAGTGACTATTTCGTCTTAAAATTTATGACAAAAAAGTAAAGTTGGAAAGTCTGAAAAAAGAGGTAGATTGTATAAAGTTTTAGGAAAAGGACAAGTAGGAAGGAACTCATGGCCTAAAAGTCTATAAGGAAAGTCAATCTAGGAAGGATAAGAAATTCTCAAGAATGAAATTCTGAAGACACATAAAAAATGTTCTAATGAAGAAGAAAATGAGGAGTTGTCTAAAGAAACTGATGTGGATGTGCAGGTAACTCATCAATTATCTCAAATTGTTAAGAAACAGAGAGATGATGGAATCAAAGACTTCTTACAGAGGATTACAACAGTAGTGTGGCACGATCCTATAGGAAAAATTTCAATCCCACAGAAGCTCAATATAGGTGGAGGCTAGTAAGGAATATTAATGATAACAAAAAGTGGTGGGGTTTATTTATTTAAGTTATATTGGGGGGAAAGGAGGATCAAAGAATGCAAAGGCTCAATAATCAGAATGGTTGAGATGATGATAATGATGGCAGAAGTACAGAAATTTTATACTGATTCCATTTTATCTCCCAAGAAGAATTTTTCAAATAAGGATGGTGCCTTTGCAAAAAAAAAAAAAAAAAAGTAAAAAGGGAACTATAAGCCAAGATAAATAGGGACATATCTACACTACTGCTGCTACCCTGAGACTGCTAAAACTCCCATCCATCTATCCACTGCTGCCACTCACTCTGGGCACAGAACATTCAGTCATGGATAAAAATGGGCGGGTGCAGAAGGTCAAATTGGCTGAACACGCTATGGAATATGATGGAAGGGCAGCCTATATGAAGTCTGTAACTGTGCAAGGAATTGAATTATCCAGTGAGTATACAAAATGTCATAAGGGGCCCAAAGGTCATCTTCGAGGGTTGGTTCAAGTATTGAGCAAAAGACAGAAGGTGCTAAGAAAAAACAGCAGGTGGCCTGAGAATAGAGAAAAAATTGAGATCAAATTAAGAGATATCTACAATGATGTACTGTCTCTATTGGGAAAGGTCTTGATTCCTTAATGCTTCACAATTAGAAAGGAAAGTTTTCTATTTGAAAAGAAAGGAGACTACTACTGTTATTTGACTGAGGTTGCTGCTGGTGATGATAAGAAAGGAACAACGGATCAAACACAACAAGCATATCAAGAAGCATCTGAAATCAGCAAAAAGAAGTTGCAACTAATACATCTTATAAGAATGGGTCTGGCCTTGAACTTCTCTCTGTTCTATTATGAGATCCTGAACTCTCCAGAGAAAGTCTGCTCCCTTGAAAAGACTTTTGACGAAGCTATTGCTGAACTTGATACATTAAGTGAAGACTCATACAAAGACAGCACACTAATAATGCAATTACTGAGAGATGATCTGACATTGTAGACATCAGACATCCAAGGAGATGAAGCTGAAGCAGAAGAAAAAGAAAGATAGAATTAACCAGCCTTCCAACCTTTGTCTGTTTCATTCTAAAATTTATACAGTAGACGACTTGTCATTTATGCTGTCACACAAATAGTTTTTGTTTATGATTTATGACAGTTTTATGACACTTCTATTTGGATTTTTATATTTCCCATGTGGTTTTTATGCTAAATATTAGGAAAGAAGAGCCAGTTAACATTTGGGGAGTTATCTGTTTTCATCTGAGGTGGTCAATATGGAGATATGGAATTTTCACACACATTTTACATGTTTGGCATAGTACTTTTGGTACATTGGGATTTCACAAGGCCAGTGTTAAAATAACTTCCATGTCTAAGCAAAGAAAACTGGCTACATATTGGCCTGTCATGGTTGGGGGATAAAGGGATAATTGGTTCCAGTCACAGGTGTAGGCATTGTGGGTACGATAGGGTTGGAGCACTCATGCCTGTGGTAGAAACAGATGTGCCACAGATATTATCTATAATTCCATGTGTATCTGTGGAATACACAATCTCAATGGGTACACCTTTACGACTGCAATTGCAAAAGTCTTCCTTAAGACAAAGTAAAAACATTTACAAAATGAAACAATGACAGCAGAGAGCCAGCATGGCTTCATCAAAAACAGGCCTTTCCACTTTAATTTCATTTATCTTTTTTTGACAGGATTACTAGATTGATGAATCCAAGGAATATTGGGCTTAGAATTAATCTAAATTTAAGCAAGTGTTTGATTAAATTTCTTCTGTTAGGAACAAAATAGGGATGTACAGGTTAGAAAATTGTTTAGCGGAACCATTAATGATTTGATGTCAACTTGGTGTGTGGTCTCTATGATTGACTTTGTGCTGTATCACATTTTTATCAGCAATTCAAATGAAAGTTTTCAATGGCTTTGTAATATTAATGAAATTTGAAGTTCCTTTTGTATCACTAAGCTGAGAGGTTTCAAATTAAGCCTCTATTAAAGAAACAGAAGGTGTGAAGGTATGAAGCTCTGTTGCTGACATAACAGGAAGTGGCTGAACAAGGAGGAGCAATACTGTATATAAGGAAGAACATTAACTGGGAAAGATAGAATTTCCTGGAAACTTATGGTGGCAGAGCTTCTTCTAAGCCCAGCTGGAGCTGCTGAGGATTTCTGAGGACCAACCAGAGCTGTGGAAGACTGAGGAAGCATGACTGTGGCGTTGGTATTTTGTCTGTTTGTGACTTTGTTAAGGCTTGACTCCCCAAGGATAGAGACTGTGAAAGATTTAAGGTGGACTGGACACTGTGAGTTGCAGTGTGGGGCAGGAACTGCATGGAGAGCTAGACAAGGAGCTAGGAGTTGTCTGCCTTTGAACCCAGGTTACAGTTTGGTGAATCCAGGTAAAATCTGGGACCATGAAAGGGGATGCCGGGAATCTGAGAGCCTACCCCGAGTCAAGCTGAAAGAAGACTTTATTTGTATACTATGTACTGACTGAGAAGATTGTGATTTACTTGTGACCAAGGGGTGGATGGCCTGTATATTTTCTGATGATTGAATAGTAAATGATGACTGAATAGTAACTGACTTGTAATTTAGTGTGTCCCATGAGTGGAGAACTTTGAGTATTGTATTTTGTGACCCTTAAGGAGGTAAGCCTCCTTAAGGCTGATTGAATGATTGAGTTACTAAGTGATTGATTGACTAAATGATTGTACTTTGTTCAAAACTTATGTGACCACTGTGGTGAAAACTATGTGGCCATTTTAGTGATAAGTTGTTGTGAATGTTGTATTTTGATTTTCTGTGATAAGCTGTAACATTGTGAATGCTATATTTTGATTTACTGTGAATGTTTTGCTCTGATTTGTTACTGAATAAAGTGTTCACTATACTATGTAATCAGAACATTGAAAGCTGTTCAAAGTAGCAATCTTCTGGAAAGCTGCTCATGTGTGGCTTTATAGGCCTGTATAACACATTTGTAGATAAAAGTAAATTGGCAGGAGTTGCTAATACCTTAGATTAGCATTCAGATGAAAAAAACCTCAAAAGTCTAGAATAGAGTTATCTAACATATGGCCCTACAACACTCAAAATAGATAAAAATTTAATTGGGAAATATATAGCAACATAAATTTTAAAAATACAATAGAATAGAAATAGTATAAATATGTATTTTTTTCTAACTCAATATGTTGCTGAAAGAATCCTTATATATGGTTTGGTAGTGCCTGTTTCTATTAGTTTGATATTATTGGTTCAAAGCATAGGTAAAATTTAATAAAATGAAATTTAATATAGAAAAGAAATACATATTAGATTTAGGTTCAAGTTCAGGGGTTGGGGAAGGCAGAGCCAAGATGGCAGAGAGAAGCCAGGAAGTTGCTTGAGCTCTCCCCAACTTCCCTTGGAAACAACATTAAATCAAGCTTCTAAAAGAATTCTGCAGTGACAGAATCCACCAAAAGGTGTCATGAAACAATTTTCCAGTCCAAGATAACTTAGAAAGACTTCAGGAAAAGTCTGTCTGGCTCAGGTAAGAGGGGAACAGAACCCAGTACAGGAAGTATCTGCAAGCCAGCAGGAGGCGATTAGCCACAGCTCAGATTAGCAACTGAGGCTTCATGGTTCTGGTTCAGTAGGCCAGCTGTGAGGCTTCTAGCCCCACCACAGTGTACAAACTGCCAGTCCCAGAACTCAAGGCACAACAGACACAACCAGGTAGGGCTACCCTAACAAAGTGGGTAAACTGCCAGCCCCAGTGCAGAAAGCCAGTGACCAGACCTCTGTGTCACATTGCAAGATGTTTGGGACAGTGTGTCCCTGTATCCCAAGAGCAGAGTACAACTTTTAAAAATAACAAAAAAAAAAAAAAAAAAAGGAGGCCTGAACGTAGAAAGCTACTATGGCAAAAGGGAAGATCCAAACTCAAACACAAGAAGAGGACTACAATGTTAAAATGCCCAAAATTTGAAGCCTCAAAAAGGAATATGAATTGGTCTCAAGCCCAAAAAGTGCTCTTGGAGGAGTTCAAAAGGCATTTAAAAAACAAGTAAGAGAGGTAGAAGAAAAAATGGGAAAAGAAATGAGAGGTATACAAGAGAATTATGAAAAAGAGTCAACAGCTTGAAAGGGAAGCAAAAAAATTGACTGAAGAAAACACCTCCTTTAAAAGCAGAATTGGCCAAATGGAAAAGTAGGTAAAAAAGCTAACTGAAGAAAACAATTTGTTAAAAATTAGAATTCAGCAAGTGAAAACTAATGACTCTATGCCACTTCAAGATTCAGTCAAACAGAATCAAAAGAATTTTTTTTAAAAACACGCAATATGTCTTTTTCTCAGCAGTACATGCCACCTACACAAAAAACAACCAATAATTAGGTCATAAAAATCTTACAATAAAATGCAAAAAGGTAGAAATATTAAATACATCCTTTTAAGATCATGATGCAATAAAAATTACATGAAATAAAGGGTCATGGAAAGATTGATTCAAAATAATTGGAAACTAAATAATCTAATCCAAAAGACTGAGTAGGTCAAACAATAAATCACAGAAACAATAAATAATTTTATCAAAGAGAGTGACGATAATGAGACAACATACCAACATTTATGTGATGCAACCAAAGCATTACTTAGGGGAAATTTTATATTTCTAAATGCTTACATGAATAAAATTGAGAAAGAGCAGATGAATGAACTGGGCATGAAATTTAAAAAGCTAGAAAAAGAACAAATTAAAAATCCTCAATTAAACACCAAATTAGAAATTCCAAAAATCAAAGGAGATGCTAATAAAATAGAAAATAAGAAAACTATTGAACTAATAAATAAAACTAAGAGTTGGTTTTATGAAAAAACAAAACAATAAACTAGATAAAGCTTTGGTTAATTTGACCAAAAAGGGAAAGAAGAAAACCAAATTTATCAGTATGAAAAATGAAAGAAAAAATGAATTTACCACAAATGAAGAGGAAATTAAAGCAGTAATTAGGAGCTATCTGGCTCAACTGTATGCCAATAAATCTGGCAATCTAAGTGAAATGTATGAATATTTACCAAAAAAAAAAAATACAAATTGTCCAGATTAACAGAAAAGGAAAACAAAATATCTAAATAGCCCCATTTAAAAATAATAAATTGAACTAGCCATCAACTAACTCCATAAGGAGAAATCCTCAGGGCCGGATGGATTTACAAGTGAATTCTAAGAAACATTTAAAGAACAATTAATTCCAATAGTATATAACTATTTTTTTTAAGTGAGGAAGGATTCCTACCAAATTCCTTTTATAATATAAATATGGTGCTGATAACTAAACCAGGAAGAAACAAAACAGAGAGTAAAAATTATAGACCAACTTCCCTAATGAATATTGATGTAAAAATTCTAAATAAAATATTAGCAAAGAGATTACAACAATTTATCATGAGTATACTATACTATGTTCAGGTACGATTAGTACCAGGAATACAGACCTGGTTCAGTATAAGGAAAACCATCAGCATAACTGCCTATATCAATAATGAAACTAATAGAAATGATATGATTACCTCAATAGATACCAAAAAAGTTGACAAAATACAGCACCTGTTCCTATTAAAAAACACTAGAAAACATAGGAATAAATGAAGATTTCCTCAAAATGAAAATGTATCTATCTAAAACCATCAACAAGTATTATCTGTATTGGGGATAAGCTAAATGTCTTCCCAATACGATAAGGGGTGAAACAAGGATGCCCATTGCACCACTGTTATTCAATATTGTACTAGAAATGCTAGCTTTAGCAATAAGAGGAGAAAAAGAAATTGAAGGAATTAGAATAGACAATGAGGACACAAAACTATCATTATTTTCAAATAATATGATGGGATACTTAGAGAATCCTAGAAAATTAACTAAAAAAAACTACTTTAACAAGGTTGCAAGATATAAAATAAACCCACATAATCGCTGGCATTTCCAAATATAACTAACAAAGCCCAAGAGAAAAGATAAAAAGAGAAAATCTACTTAAAATAACTTTAAGCAATATAAAATATTTGTGAGTCTTCCTGTCAAGACAAACCCAGAAACTTTATGAACACAATTACAAAACACTTTTCACACAAATAAAGTCAGAGCTAAACAATTAGAAAAATAGCAGTGACTCATGGGTAGGTTGAGCTAATATAATAAAAATGACAATTCTACCTAAATTAATTTTATCCAGGGCCATACCAAACTACCAAAAAATTTATGTTATTGAGCTAGAAAAAATAGTAACAATCCATCTGGAAGAACAAAAGGTCAAGAATATGAAGGGAATTAATGAAAAAAATGCAAAGGAAGGTCACTTACCTATATCAGATATAAAACTAGATTATAAAGGAGCAATCATCAAACTATTTGTTAGTGACTAAGAAATAGAGTGGTGGAGCAGTGGAATAGGTATACAAGATACAGTAGTAAAAGACAGTAGTAAATTATGTTGTTTGATTAACCCAAAACCCCAGCTTCTGGGATAAGAACTATTTGACAAAGAACTCCTGGGAAAACTAGAATATTGTATGGCAAAAACTAGGCATGGACCAACATTTCACAGCCAACATAAGATCAAAATGGCCACATGATTTAGACATAAAGAATGATACCACAAGCAAGTTAGGAGAGCAAGGAATAATTGACCTATCAAATATCTGATGAAGGGAAGAATCTATTACCAAATAAGAGATAGAGAACATTAAGAAACACAAAATGGATAATTTTGATTACATTAAATTAAAAAGTTTTGCACAAACAAAACCAACTCAAGCAAGAGTAGAAGTAAAGCAGAAAGATAGGAAACAATTTTTACAGCCAGTGTTTCTGATAAAGGCCTCGTTTTTCAAATATATAGAGAACGGAGCCAAATTTATAGGAATACAAGTCATTCCCCAATTCATAAAAGGTTAAATGATATGAATAGGCTGTTTTCAGATGAAGAAATCAAAACTATCTATAGTCATATGAAAAAAATGCTCTTAATGACTATTGATTAGAGAAATGCAAATTACAACAACTCTGAGTTACCACCTCACACCTATAAAATTGGCTAATATAACAGAAAAGGAAAATGATAAATGTTGGATGAGATGTAGGAAAATTGGGACACTAATGCTTTGCTGGTAGAGTTATGAAATGACAGCATTTTGGAGAACAATTTGGAACTGCACCCAAAGGGTAATCAAAATATGTATTCCCTTTGCTACAACAATACTAATATTAATTCTATATTCCAAAGAAATAAAAAAAAAGGGAAAAAGTATCTATGTGCACAAAAATATTTATAATAGCTCTTTTTGTGGTTGTAAAGAATTGGAAATCGAGGGAATTTCCATTGGTTTGAGAATGGCTGAACAAGTTTCTGGTATATGAATATAATGGAATACTATCGTGCTATAAGAAATGATGAGCAGGAGGATTTCAGAAAATTCTGGAAGGACTTACATGAACTGATGCTGAGTGAAATGAATAGAACCAAAAGAAAATTATACACAGTAACAGCAACACTGTGCGATGATCAACTATGATAGACTCAGCTCTTCTCAAGTGATCCAAGAGAATTCCAAAAGATTCATGACAGAAAATGCTATCCACATCCAAAGAAAGAATTGTGGCGATCAGAGCATTCTACTTTCACTTTTGTTGTTGTTTTTGTGGTTTTAGGACAACTTAAAGCAACCAAGTCATTCTATTATAAATTCCCAATTTAAGCTCAAAGATCCTATGAATAGAGATGCTGTTTGAATCCAGAGAGAAATATTGCTGTGGTATAGGAAACGATGAGCTGGTTGATTTAGAAAAACAAGAGAAGACTTGGACTTATGAAGTAAGATGCTATCCACCTTCAGAGAAACTGATAATAGGAAGAAATAAGCATGTGTATGTAGTCTACGTTCATAGATATCTGTGTGTGTGTGTGTGTGTGTGTGTGTGTGTATGTGTCCACTCTTAATTGTAGCCTTCTTTGGGGTGAGGTGAGGGAAAGAGGGGAAAGAAAAAAAACTAAGAAAAAGGTGCACAGCTAAGGACAAAAGAAAACCAACAAGGAAGCAAAGAAAAGCTGGAAAGTTTTCAAACAACATGTAGTATTTAATACATAGGTTTTCTCAAAATGAAAATTTATTGCTTTATAAAGAACCCTCTCTTATGATCTGTTGCGTACATAACAACGTTGTTTTTCTTTTCTTTTATCATTTTGTATATACGTGTAATTTTTAAAAAATACAAAAAATAATGAGAGAAGTGATACTTCCTCTGTCCTCTGATGCCAGTGGAAAAAATATGAAGTATTGTAACTCATTTCTGATCATTTACATCCTAGGATGGACATTAATAAACTGGAGAATTGATGAACTGAGGCAAATCACGTAACTTCTGAATGTCTCAGTTTCCTCATCTACAAAATAGAGATAATAATAGCACCCACTTCTCAAGCTAAGATGAGAAAATGAAATAATATTTCTGAAGTAATTTTAAACCTTAAAGTGCTATGTAAATGCTAGTTATTATTAGTTATGATTAATCAGCTAAAAGAACTGAAAAAGTTCCTCTTGGAAAAGAGAAGATAAAGAGAGATTGTGAGAGATGTATTTAAATATCTAAAACACTGTCAAGAGGCAGAGGGATTCCTCATACGGATCTTTGAAAACATTCTCTAGGTCTAGGTTGTGTCCTCCAGTGATAGAGATATCAACCACTCATGCCTACACATCTTCTGCTATGCTTTTCTATGTCCTTCCATAAGTTTATCCCAGGGTATTGCCCCCCAATATGCTACAGTAATGCCTTGTTTTCACTCTTTTCAAAAATGTTTGCTTCTAACTATCCCTTCCCCCAATCTGCCCACCCTTCTGTCATTTCCCCCTTTTATCCCCTTCCACCCCCTACTTTCCTTTTGGGTAAGATACCCAATTAAGTATGTATGTTATTCTCTCCTTACTTGCTTTCACTGTGATATTGGGAGGGTACCAGTGCAGTAATCTTTGTTCATCTGTCATAACACCTTGCCACATGATGGGCTTATCTTCCCTTTTTATAACATAATTCTTTGATGATGTCTTGTACTCACTCCCTGCTCTTCTTCCAAGTTGTTCATTGGTTATATGCATCAGCCCTCTCACAAATCATCCATCTTCTCCACTGATTCATGTAAAATACTCATTTTAAATATTTTAACAACAATTATATTCCAAGGCTTACTGCCAGATATAGCAATACTGGTAGAATGTTAATATTCAAAAATCTTGCCTTTGGTTTAATTAAAGCTTGGGGTCACCAAAGATCTTTATAATTTCTTAAAAGTAATGTATTCTGCTCCTCTTGCTCAACTGGCCCAAGTCATTTTCCACCTGTACTATCTCTTTCAGATATATGTACTGATGGATAAGAGAAATTAGATTTTGTATCATAGTACTTAGCACGGTGCCTGGAACAGAGTAAGTACTTAACCAAATGCTTATTGACTACTTGTTGATTTGGCCACAGTGGGCAGAACTAAGAACAAAGGTTGAAAGTTGCAAAAAAGTAAATTTATACTTCCAAGGAAAAACTTCCTATCAATTAAAGCTATCAAAAGCAGAATGACCCTCTCCACAGCTAATGTGCTTCCATTCTTACTTGAAGTCTAAAAGCAAAGGCTAAATGATTACCTATCAAGTATATTTATTACTATTAGTATTATTTTAATTAGTTATAACTAGTTCTAATTACTTAATCACGAGGTAGGCAGTAGCTTCTGTGATAGGGTTGCAGTTAACAGTACCAGAACTGAGGGCTTTTTGAAAAAGCCTTACTCAGCCTTGGCCTATTTTTCTCTGAATTTATCTCTAATTGTGCCCAGTGAGTGACAACACTGGGGCATATAAATTCTTTACCTGCCTCAGCATTTATTCTTCTGTTTTAGGGCAAGGAGATTAATCTGGAGAAGCTGATTTTGTAGATTTCAAAAGATCAATAGAGGAAGCCTTTCAGACAAGCATTAATACTTCAAGAATTCAAGAGCTCCAGTGTGAATAAATTGAGTATTTGGATAGAAACTTGGTGGAACTAGTGCTAATTAGAAGCCAAACTAACAATGATTCTATTTTTCTCAGAGATCAAGTGTGCTCCCAAGGTTAAAGGGATAGAAGTGTTTGTACTTTTTTTTTTCTAACTGCTATATCTTTGACAAAATATCCCTTTGTAAAAGTGGTTTGATATTATTTGATTAAATAACATTTATTAATGAGGCATGCTAGTTGCTCATGACTGACTTGCGGTGGGAGGAATATTATTATTTTTGAGCCCCTCAGATGAGGGTTCAAGCCAATAGCATAGGAGAAGAAACATCACAACCCCACTCTGGGAAAGTGAACTACAAGACCTACTAGTACCACAAGGATGGGCTGAAATATATGAATATTTAACACTGATATGACTTTGAAAATTTGTAATTCTCTGTCTTGTGGGTCATATCATCATCATGACTCAAGTACTTTACCCCTAATCCTATCTGTTAAAAGAAAATATTCACTACCTTGAAATGAGTCAGTGACAATGTTCAAGCTAAACTTTTCAGATGAAAATCTCTAATCCTATTTTAGGCCAAGTTGACAAGAATCATATCAAAGGCTGGGTAAACTACATTTTGTTGAGACCTGGCCAGAATTGGTCTGGATCATTATGCTCAAGTCTGGGAAATGGGTTTTAGGATGAAAAGTCATAGGGCAAACAAAATTTTGAAGTACCTTGAAATTTTACTCCATGGAAATTAGTTGGATAAATTAGGATTATTTTGTTAGTGAAGTGGGAAAAACAGTTATCTTTGTGAATTTTAATAGATTCTTATAAAATTTTATATTGATGTCTTTGTCCCCCAGCCAAATCCTCCATTATGAAAAAGAAAAATAATCAAAAATATCCAAAACCTCTTTCTTACTTTTTGAATGTCATTGTTATCTGTCCAATTTACCATAAATTTCTTCCCAATCCATTATTTTTCTTTTAGTTAAAAGAAATTTTGGTAAGTTTTTTCTTTTAATACAATCAAGCACATTTATTTTTAATACATCCTGATATCTATAATGATGAAGAAACTAATCCATACTAATGAAATAAGAGATCCCTAAAGCAGAACTGAAAACTTACCCTAATTTTAACAGTTAAGTGGTTTGTTCTATGGTGCATAATCAAGTCATGACTAGATCCAAAAGTACTAAATTCTTATTCAGTGTAAAATGGACCAAATTCCTGATCTGGTTGCCATTCTGCTGCATTGTACTTTATTAGAGGCAGGATAGAGTAGGGCAGTATTTGAATGGACCTGAGCCGCTATTACAACATTTTTTTTTGACATTCTGAGGATGGAAATCCCCTTTGCTAAGGCATAAAGGCAACTCCTTCATATCTTACAGTTTGCTAAGGCACTAAAAGGTTAGGTGACTTGTCTTTGACCACCCAGTCAAGATGTATAGCATATCATGGAGGCCTTTCTGGCTCACTGGCTGACTATGGACTATGCCACATTTCTTCTCATGCTGTCCTCTGCCTCATTCTTTCAAGATGACTGTTTTCAAGTATCTAAAAGTTTGTTATGAAAGACAGATTAAATTCTAAATTGGCATG
This sequence comes from Pseudochirops cupreus, assembly GCA_028627135.1. Taxonomy (NCBI): domain Eukaryota; kingdom Metazoa; phylum Chordata; class Mammalia; order Diprotodontia; family Pseudocheiridae; genus Pseudochirops; species Pseudochirops cupreus. The sequence goes on from CM053584.1 coordinate 113,488,868, forward strand.
AAGGAACTGAACTTGGAGCAATGACTGAAAACTCAAAAAGTAGACTCCAGCATAATACAAGGAAAAAAATTCCTAGAAATAGTTATCTATCAATGGAATGGGTTGCATTAGGAGATAAAAGTTCACTTTCACTAGAGGTCTTTTAGATAGTTCCACATTACTACTATTTTATGGAGAACATTCATATTCACGCATGAATGGACCCTGGACTAAATGGAGTTTTGGACCCTTTCTATTTCTGAGATTCTGTGTTTTTGTGACTCTACGTAATATTGTCTTAAAATCTCTCTTCCAAGCAACATTCTCCTCTATTCCTCACATTAACCCCAGAATTACAATTCCATAAGGAATCATCTCTATTTTTAAAAAATGACAACAAAACAAAAACTTTTCCATCTGCCAAGGCACATAAAGTAAAGTCTAATTCATACTCAGTAATGCTGATGAGATTTTGTGAAAATCCAATATATGATAGAAGAGTTCTATTTTTTACATTATCTGAACGTTAACATATAGTTAACATTTAAGTGAACATAAGTTAACAAGGTCAATTACATCTAATCTAACTTCAAGGTATCTTCCTTGATAATGCTTTTGTGTTGTTAAACGTATAAGACTAAAAAAAAGAATGAATCACTTTATTTCTTTGAACATAAAATCCAAAGTAAAAATTAAGGTTATGGTTTTACCATTCTTTGAATTGATTGTATATGCTCTATGTATGGTAATAAGAATAGCATTTTCCAAAAAAAAATAATAAATCCTTCACCATCTAAAACAAATCCAGATTCCACAAAACCTATGTTTGTCTAATTATAGGTTTGTATTTTGATGTGGTTTTCTATGTAAATACATTTTTAAGCTTGCAATAGGAATGTATTCTATTAAAAGCAGATGTTATTTTAACAGTTACAAAGTACCAAATGTTTATTATCTATGCCTCAAACATCAGAAATTATCGTCTTAAAAGAACCTATTTTCCATTTTAGCCTTTATTTCATGTAGCTTTTCCACAGATCAGATATAACTGCCCAATTACTAGCAAAGCACATATCTCACCACATACAGCCCACCCTCCCTACCTCCCAAACTAATACTAGCATCTGCCACTGTCAGTTTTTTCTTTTTTTAAACCTAATATAATGGTAAATGCTGGTATCACATAAAACACCCTTAGTACATAATAATAGATTATGTTTGTGTAAGAATTTTGTACTTCAAAATGATTATTTAGATATACAGGGAACAACTGAAAGGGAGGCCCTACAGGTATAATACATCTGCTTCTTATAACTTGACCCTAAAAACAATGCCACAGAAACAACACTGTTATGAGCCTTGCAACACAACTGTGGTTAATTTCCCTAATTGTCGAGCAGAAGTCATCTAATTTCAATAGGTATTTCACTTAAAAGTAATTGCTCATTATGGATATGAAACTACATATTTCCTCACAGTTAACTACTAAGAGCATCAAAAACAGAAGATTATTGTTACTACTACTACTACTACTACTACTTCAACTGCTGCTACTACTAGTATTACTGCTACAAACTAGCACTCAGTGATCTTCTTTAGGATTTGCCAGATGACTTAGAAATTTTATACTGGCAACAACTTAGGAGATAAGTGCCTTCCTTATCTCCATTTTACAACTGAGGAAACAGAAACTGAAAGAAGTTAAATGACTTATCCAGGGCTACAGAACTAGTATGTGTATGAGGCTGGATCATACTTAGGTCTTACTGAGGTTTTCTGTAGAAATAATGAAAATAACATTGTTTAATCCTAAAGAATCCCTTTTCCCATTATTATTATGAACTTTAATAATGTATCATTTCTTTCTTAGTTTTTTTCGGAATTTGGACACCAAGCATTACGGTACATTGGAACGCGTTCCCAATGATTAATTAGCATTTAAAGATACAGCAAATGCTAATTCCAATGAATCCTTATATTACTTCTTCTGTAATAAGTAACAGACTCAACTATCTACTCTGCTGATCACATTTCCAGAGGCTAAAGCTCAACGAATATTTAGCTATCAAGGATTTTTTTTTCCTCCTTCCCTCCTCCTTTGGGCAGCAGCAAGTTAATCTGATAAATACAACAGAAGAAATTCATGAAGGAATTCATTTGTGTTGCATTAAGTGGTTATACAAACGTCAGTTAGGAGTTGAAACACTAACACAGATTCTTCTTGTTCAGTCTTGTTAACTTCTGTGTGTAAGTTTATGTTGCGGGCAACATGTTCCTATGCATGCCTTTTAAGCACGATCAGACACTATTTATTTAAAGCATATTTTACAGTGATATTCCCATTTTTTTTTGTCATTGTGGGGAGCGTATGAAGTACCATCACTTGACATCCAATGGAGTTTAACCACAACCACTGTCTGCCTCTAACCACTCTTTATAGGCCACACAAGTGAATGGCCTTTACTTTTATTGCTTACAGAGGTCTGTATGCCTAAATCTTATATATAAAGTTATATTTTGCAAAGAAAACATTACATACAGTGGCATTACGGCTTATATACTTGAGGAATTAGAGTAGTCTAAGGCAAGGACTACACAAGTTATTTCCATCTACATGTAAGAAGTACCATTTCACAATTTTTACTATTACAACTTGAATATTGACCAATATTATATATCTATAACAAGGGAAAAAATGCTATGAAAAACTTTGATAAGAATAGGGATTGGGGACTGAATCTGTGATTTTATGGGTTTAAAGAACTCTGTAAATGTAGGTCAGCCACTTGTCTTCAATTTAGACTCTAGAAGAGCTCCCTAGGGAACTGAGAGTTTGAGTAAGTTGCCCAGGGACGCATGGTATGTGTCAAATAGCTGCCTATGCAGCTTTAAGGCCTTGAACCAGGTCTTGATGATTTCACATCGTGTATTCTATACTCCTCTTTCTTTCCCTTTCTCTCCTGCTCTCCTCTTTCCTTTTTTTTTATTGAAGCATGGAAGTTAAATCAACTATTAGAATATATTTTTTAAAATTTCTGCCTTACATTTTTATATTTTCTAACAGTATTTTCATTATGTGAGATGGTCACAAGGAAAAAATACTTGCCACATTTAGAACTGTGCCAAGATCATAATATAGTGTATGATTATGCTTCTCAGATATGGGTGCACACACAAATACATACATGCATGTACAAAGTATATGACATATGCTATATAACTATGAATATAAACATTTATCCGTGTGTAAATATATATTTGGGAAGCATAGTCCTATAATATATTCTGAGCACAGTTCATTGCATTTATGTATGTTTGTACATACATATATATATGTATATAAAACATATGTATATGTATTTGTATCTGCATACACTCACCACTAAGAAATACTTTCTAATTCATGTGACACTGTATTTAATCAGAATGTCTAGAGAAAAAAGTCTTTTGTTTATATTTTCTATTTACTGTGACACTTCAATAGATTTGTAATCTCACTGTTGTGGGTACTTCCCCCAACAATGTAGATCACATTCCATCCATACCTGCCCACTCTAAGAGACTCTTTTTCCATGATGATAAAAATGAAAATTCTAACTTCAAACTAAATGCCAGTACCCTTCCTCTTAATCTCTTAACAGCAAGTCTGTCCTAAGGGTGTATCTAGGTGGTGCGGTAGACAGAGTTGTTGTGTTTTTCCTTCATTTTCAAAGAAGATCATGACATCGGAGAAATGATGACATGACTTGCAGTTGACTTTGATTTGAGTGACAGAGGGCTGTGCAGGGTCACCAGCCTCACTTTGTCCTCCAGAGTCATCTGGGTCCAGTGGCCAGATATTCATCAGGATGACTGGAGATGGCCCGGGATGCAATGGAGATCCTAGCTCTTTAAGGCTAAGGCCTTTTCAGGGTCTCACTTGGAGTGATATAATGGCCATTCAGTGAATTGACATCTTAAAGAAGGAGTCAAGGGATGGCCCCTATAATTTTAAAAAAGAAAAATCAAACTGGGAGGTAAAGACCCTCAGGTTTGCTGGTCAAAAGAGAAACAATTACTACTGACATTCACTCTGAGTCAGGAGACCCCAAAATATAGCCATTAAGTGGTGCTTGGGCAGGGACCTATTGTGGTCCAATTAATGAGCTCCTGAGTAAAATGGGTATAATCTCAAAGTGATCTTTGAGAAAAAGGGGGGGGGGAGAGGGAAGGGAGGGAGGGAGGAAGAGAAGAAGAGAGGGAGTGAGGGAGAGAGGGAGGGAAAGAGGGAAACAGGGAGGGAGAGGGAGGGAGGAAGGAAGGAAGGCAGGAAGGGAAGGGGGGGAGGCAGAAAGGGAGAAAAGGAGGGAGGGAAGGAGGGAGGGAGGAAGGAAGGAAGGAAGGAAGGAAGGAAGGAAGGAAGGAAGGAAGGGAGGGAGGAAAGGAATCCTGGTCAGTAAACCCCAAGTTAAATGGGCAGCTTCTGGTCATCAAAATTTACCTTCAGCTGGAGAGAAGAAGTTGAGAGAGAGGGAGCAGGAGAGGGTTAGGTGAGTTACCCAAGTGGGTGGATCCCCATTCAGGCAGCTCAGACTACTCACAGCTTGTTTTTGTCCTTCTTTTTTGAAGAGGACCATGACAATGGCAAAATGATGACATGATTTACAGTTGACTTTGATTTGAATGAGGGAAGGTTTTGCAAAGTCACCCAGCCTCCCTTTCTCCTCCAGAGTCAACTAAATCCAGTAGCCAGATAATCAGCAGGATGACTGGAGATGGCTAATGATGCAATAGGAGACCTCACTTTGAGTGAGGTAATGCCCCCTTCAGTGAATTGGCCTCTTAATGAAGTAAGTCAAAAGATGGTCCTTTCAATAAAAAAAAAAAATCAAACTGTCAGAGGAAGACTCTCCTGGTTGCTGTGTTGGACACAGAGTAGAAAAAGCCAAAGTTTAAATCTTGCCTTAGTCACGGTGTGATCCAGGCAAATTCATTTAACCACCTATCTCTCAAGTTCAGGTGTTGTTTTGGTTTTTTGGGTTTTTTTCCCCATCATCTAGAAAATGAGAGTGATGATTAATACCAACCCTACATGGTTTGTGTAAAGATCAAATGAAGTAATATACATAAAGTTCTTTGCAAAATTTAAATAGATACACGAATGCTAATTATCATCATTATCTTCATTTGTATTTTATTTGATGTCTAGTTACCATGCCTCCCTCCAACATCCCTGGACTACATTCTTTTCCAGTCATATATTTCACTGATTATGTCACTTCTATTCAAATTTTCTCATGTAATTTGTTATTCGTGTCCATTGGATGCCTCTCCATTCCTCTTCAGTTAAGATTCAGTTTCAATTCTTTGGAAAATGTAGTATTCTAGGACTTGTAGATATAGAAGAATATTGATTTTTTTTTTTAAAGATGTACTTGTTTTTTAGTGAGAAGCCTGAAGTCATCAAAAACTCTGCCAAATTCCCCTCCCACATCCTGGGAGAAGAAACCTGGATGCTGCTGATTTCTATTTGAAGTTTCTGTACAAGACTTAGATGCCAATGGAAATGCTATATAACCTGTCCACCCCATAGCATGCAAGAGCCTACGGTAGTATTCTCCAAACATTTTTGAATATATATTCCATCAATAAAAATGTCTGGACACACAGCCCTAATATGTATACATTTTTATTTATAAACCTGATGCATATATTATTATATTAATAATTATTATAAAATTATAAATAATATGTAAGTAAATTATTATTATAAAGTATTATAAAATGTACAAAAATAGAACTTTAAAATCTGAAATAAAGATGAAATAATATTGGATCTAGAATCAATAGGAGACATTAGAATTTACTGAGCAGGGAAATGTCATGGATAACTTGTACTTCAAGAAAATCTGTTTGGAGACAGTGTAAAGTATTCATGGGAGAGAAAAGCTTCTTGAGACAGGAAGAACAAGCAGAATGTTATTACAATAATACAAGCAAGAGGTGATGAAGGCTTGAATCAGTGGTAGCACAATGAGAATAAAGAAGGAAAATTATAGGAGAGATTTTATGTAGCTAGAAAAACCAAAACTTGAAAAGTCAATGGATATGTACAGTGAGAGAGTGAAGAGTTGAGGAAGACACTTAACTTATAAACCAGAATGACTAGAAGGATGGTGATATCCTCCACAGGTGGCTAAGACTTGGAAATCGAGGGGGTGACCATCAATTGTGGAATGGCTGAACAAGTTGTGGTATACGATTGTGATGGAATATTATTGTGCTATAAGAAATGACAAACAGGATGATTTCAAAATCCATCCTTCCATCCATCCTTCTTTCTTTCCTTCCTTCCTTCCTTCCTTCTTTCCTTCCTTCCTTTTTTCTTTTTTTTCATTCTTTTTTGGAGTCTTCCTATACAAAATTACTAATATGGAAATGTTTTATATGATTGCACAAGTATAACCTGTATCAGATTGCTTACCATCTCAGGGAGGAAGGAGGGGAGAGAGAGAGAAAAGAATAGAATTTGGAAATCAAAACTTTAAAAAGAAATGTTTCAAAAAGTTTTGACATGTAATGAGGGGAAAAATAATACAAAAATTTAAATTAATTCCTGAACTCTCAAAAAAATAAATAAATGCGTCAGGTGGAAGTTGTTTCAATTGTTATTCCTTTATTTCAACTGTTTTTTCCCCCTTCAAACTAATTGGGATTAAGTGAAAATTCATTGTTTTTGTTCCAAACATTGTTGTTGTCAATCTTTCTTTAAATTTAATTAATTAATTTACTTCTTTTTTTAAAACATTCAATTCCATTAGCTTTTTTTTTTCTTTTTGGAGGGCAATTGGGGTTAAGTGACTTGCCCAAGGTCATATGGCTAGTTTTTGTGCTAAGTGTCTGAAGTTGGATTTGAATTCAGGTCCTCCTGATTCCATGGCCAGTGCTCTACTCACTGCGCCACCTAGCCATCCTTCCATTAGTTTTTGAGTTACAAATTTCTCTCCCTCCCCCCATATGACAGCATGCAATCCAATAAAGGTTCTATGATATCTTCAAATTAAACATTAATCAAGTTGTAAAGAAGGATTATAACCAATGGAATGAACAATGAGAAAGAAGGAACAAAACAAAAACGAGAGAAATCATTGACTTTCCAACAATAAAGAAGCAAGTAGTTTGCTTCAATCTGCATTCAAACTCTGTAAATATTTCTCGGGATGTGGATAGCCCTTTCTGTTATGAGTCTTTTGGAGTTGTCCTATAGCCTTGCATTGCTGAGAGGAGACCAGATTATCAAAGTTAGTCATCACAGATATGATGTATCTATAATTGTGTACAATATTCTCCTGGTTCTGCTCCTCTCCCTCAGCATCAGTTTATATAAGTCTCTCCAGGTTAGTATGAAGTCCATCTGCTCCTCATTTGTTATAGCACAATAATATTCTATTACATTCACATACCACAACTTGTTTAGCCATTCCCCAACTGACGGGCATCCCCATGATTTCCAATTCTTTGCCACCACAAAAAAAAGTACTGCTATAATTATTTTTGTACATGTGGATCCTTTTTCCATTTGTATGATCTCTTTGGGATACAGCCCTATAAGTGGTATTGCTGGGTCAAAGGGTATGCACATTTTCATAGCCCTTTGGGCATAGTTCCAAATTGCTCTCCAGAATGGTTGGATCAGTTCACAATTCCACCAACAATGCATTAGTGTTCCAATTTTCCCACATCTTCTCCAGCATTTATCATTATCCTGTTTTGTCATGTTAGCCAATCTGACCAGTGAGATGTGGTACCTAAGAGTTGTTTTGATTTGCATTTCTCTAATTAATAGTGATTTAGAGCATTTTTTTCATATGATTATAGATATCTTTAATTTCTTCCTCTGACCATTATCAATTGGGGAATGACTTGTATTCTTATATATTTGACTCAGTTCTCTGTATATTTTAGAAATGAGGCCTTTATCAGATTCACTGGTTGTAACAATTCTTTCCCAATTTTCCACTTCCCTCCTAACCTTGGTTATGTTGACCTTGTTTGTACAAAAATTTTTCAATTTAATGTAATCAAAATTATTCATTTTGCATTTTGGAATGCTCTCTGTCTCTTGTTTGTCATAAATTCTTCCCATCTCCATAAATCTGACAGGTAAACTTGCCCTCCCATACTGCTTACAGTATCAGTCTTTATATGTAGATTGTGAACCAATTTTTACTTTAGTTTGGTATACAATGTAAGATATTAGTCTACGTCCAGTTTCTGCCATATTATTTTCCAGTTTTCCCAGCAGTTTTTGTCAAATGTCAATCTTTCTAAAGCCCTACTTTACCTACTCTACCACTCTCATAAGTATAGGAGGCTAAACATAATTTTTAATGATCAAAACTTTTATATAACACCTCATGGTCACCACTCTAAATATTAATTATTTTAATACAGATGTAGTTGTAGAAAGTATAGGATGAATGTGGCCTAGTACCCAAATATATTCCCTAGGAGTTTGTTTTCAGTAAATCTTTGATATGACAGAAAATATCATTTTTGTCATCATCTACTTCTTTTGACTAAGAGATAAATTCCAAGAACTTTTATTTTAAAATTCCAGTTACTAGAGTTTTGCTTTTTTTTTTCAGAAATGAGTACTGCTAAAATAAAATACTTCATTCCTCAGTCTTGTACTTCTTTTTTTAGGTAAGAACCTCCTCTTGTCTAGTTATTCAAAAATCAAAAAAAGCTATTATGAAAAATTAAACTAATCAATTGCACTCTTGCCTTTATAAAAAGGTAAAGTGCTTTTTCCCCCTCTTGCAACAACAAATATTTAAAAATGCAAGATGTTGTCATTATTGTTGATTTGAACATCCACAAAACAATCTGTCTTTTCAATATGCCAAAAGGCAAAATTTACCAAGTTTTAGAATTTCATGTTATCACATCAAAAATGTTTGCACTGTGAAAATAATACAGCACAGGCACCTCATTAAATACCATTGCATCCAGACCACAGACTTACTTTCAGGAAGGAGACAGATCACAGAAAAATTATTTAGCTATTTTTAAATATTTAAAGAAAAACAGAACTTCCAGCTTCCATTGTATACAAGTAGAATTACTTTGAATTATCTCCATAAACACATGCCACTGCATTTAAGATTATTAATTTTACTTGAAATGAATCACGAGGTACCAAAATGTGTACACACAATAAGTATACATCTGCCACATAAAGAAAACTACTTGTAAGCACTCTAGGAATATACTTTCCTTAAACAAGATATCATACTGTCCTGTAGGCATTGAATGGATGGATTGCTCTTCTAAATGATGAAGTTAAACAAACCTAGCCTTCTTCAGCAATATTTCACTTAAGAGCAGGTCTCTGTCTCTGCAATTCCTGCTGGTTTAAAAGAGAACAATTTCTATGCCACTCTAAAACCAGACTTGAAACACAGAGTTCAGCATCAGGACCTCAGTCAGGCAATTACTTGACAACTATGGTTATAAGTCAAGATAGAGACAGTTTAGAGACAAGACTTGAAGTTGCTATCATGTAAATGAGTCTGAATTGATACAAATGTTAATGATGTCTAAAAGAATGTCTCTTCTCCACAGTCTGTGTAATGAAGTGTCAGTGATAGAGGAGGATACTGCCTGCCACCAGATCTCTGTAACCTGTCATAAAGCTTTGAATGATTTCTTGTACACACAGATGATACTCAAGAAACGTAGACTGCTAACTGATGGACGGTGGGGAAATCTAATGGCAGACAATATAAGTTCAACTCTTGGCAGCATCCATCATACAACATATTTAAGGAAAATTGAACACTGCTCCAATTCAAATATACTATAAAGTGAATGGGCAACTAGGTAGCCCAGTGGATAGAATGGTGGGCCTGAAATCAGGAAGGCTCCTCTTTGTGTGGTCAAATCTGGCCTCAGACACTAAATAGCTGTTTGACTCTGGGCAAGCCAGAGTTAATCCTGTTTGCCTCCGTTTCCTTATCTATAAAATGAACTGGCCAAAAAACCCCAATGAGATCAAAAAGTATCAGACACAACTGAAACAACTGAACAACAACAATAAAGAGAATACAACGGATATCCTTCAAATGTCACTGTTGGTTGCTCTTTATCAGTCTATAAAAAGCAGGATAAAAAATCCTGTATTTCAGACATATAAAAGAAAGAGTGCACTCATGCACTCTTAGCTCTTTGTGAATGAAGCTCATTCTTAGCTTCCATGTGAATTTTGGGGGAAAACTATTTGTTTAATTTAATTGTAGGAAATAGGTTGTGGTTCTGGTTTGCCCTTTGTTCTGGAAGAGGACTGTGATATCAGTGAGATGATGACATGACTTGCAGTTGACTATGATTTGAGTGAATAAGGGCTGAGCAAAGTCACCAGCCTGCCTTTCTCCTCCAGAGTCATCAGGGTCCAGTGGCCAGATAACGATCAGGATAACTGAAGATAGCCCAAGACGCAGTGGGAGATTCTGGCTCTTTTAAGCTAAAGTATTTTCAAGTTCTCACTTTGAGTGAGTCAACGACCATTCATTAAATAAGCCTCTTTAAGAAGTGAATCAAGGGATGGCCCCCTTAAAAAAAAAATCAAATTGGGAGGGGAAGACCCTCAGGGTTGCTAGTCAAAAGAGAAACAGTTACTACTGACATTTCCTCCCCCAAAAAATAACCATTAAGTGGTGCTTGGGAAGGAACCCTTTGTTGTTCAATCCTTGAGATCCGGAGTGAATTGGGTTTAAGGCTTGGTCTTTGAGAAAGAAATCTAGCCAGTAAACCCCAAGTTAACTAGGTAGCTTTCAGTTATCAAACTTTCCCTTCCTTTGGACAGAACACTTGCAATTTTAGGGGAGAGGAGAGGAGATGGAAAGGTAGGACATGTTGAGTTGACCAACTGGAACTGGTCAGATGGATCTAGGCAATGGGATCTAAAGGAGAAATCCAAGAAATCTTTAAAAGAAGAGATATAGAGAGCCATTTTAAAAAGAAAAACAAATCTTAAGATTCCCATCTGGGGACTATTGTACGTTGTGGTACCATGTTAGAATATCAGACTCTGCGAATCCCAGAAAAAATAACCATGTTTAGGTACCCTTTGTGGATAATTGAGGGTGAAGTTGAACATGATATTTTGCATTCCCAATTTGGGAACTCCCTTGATAGATAGAAAAGTCCAAAACTTATAAGCCTAAAACATACATTCAGAGATTCACCTAGCTAATAAACACCAAAGGTTAAATTTAAATCCAAGTTTTCCAAGCTCCAAGAACAGAACATGTAGCCACTCTGCCTAAAACTTTTTTCTGATCCATTAAAACCTTAGTGTATTGATGGCCACAACGAATGCTCAGTCAAATTTTATTGTATAACTTAAAAATATAAATTATAAAATCTTAACTTTATTAAAAAAAAACAAACAACCCAAACAAACCTTAAATTCAGTTTTCCATCTAACTTCATTAACTTGTTTTCACTTTGAACTTAATTTCTGCCCCTTTCTATATAAATGATCCTATGCTTTCAAGTGCCAGTCAGTGTAGGTCACCAACTTCAATATCCTAATTCATCTACTAAACTACTTATGTCCACTAAGCACAGGCATTGACCATTTATCTATAATAATATTATTACCCTGTGCCTTCTGCATGGCCTTTTTGCTGACAACATTACTGCTAAAGAATGTCATTTTATGAACTAGCGTGCAACAGAAGCATTGTTTGCCCTAAGCATCCCCTAAAAAAGTATCACTTTTTTACATGCTTGGCTATTGGATCTTAGAGCAGTATATCCAACTGAAGAAGCATTAGAGATTTGGAAGCCCATTTATTCTCTATACTGAGATGTTCTTATTTAACTATACCTTTAACATTTTCACCCTTTTCTCTCTGCTTTAGATCTATGTTGGAGTTTACAGTCCAGGAAGCATTTCAAAAGCAAGCACATCTTTTCTAATAAAGTCCATATGTTTGTGCCTGAAATAACGTCCAACAAAAAGGACTGGAAAGAAAAAAAAAGAGTACTCACTTGTTTAGTCTTGGTCTTTGTTATGGTGTCAGAAATAGGTTTCTTTCTCTCCTTTACAGCAGTTTTAGAAAATAATTCTTCAAACTCATGACAATCTATGGATGGCTCTTCTATTTTTTCCCAAATGAGAGAAGTGCTAGAATCTCTAAAGTTAAGCACAAAATGAATGAAGAGCAATGTCAAACTAGTAAGTTAAATTATTAGATGAGGGAAATAATCATGACTAAAAATGGGCAGGTTACAGAAATAATACATTTTACCTATTTTTACAACCATTCCAATTTACTTAATAATATTAGGTGAGAAAAGTTTCATTTTATATAACTATCAGAACATTAGCTTTCTTAGAATACTGGAGTTGTGATAAATTTTCCATATAAAAATAACAGAAGGGCACATTGGTACACGGTTGTGAGAGGTCTATTATCATGGCATAATTTTTCAGTATTATGTATTATTCAAAGTAGTTTTTAATCTGAGGCTTACTTGTCCTTGCTACAGAGCTCACTCTCTTAGTGTTACCTTTGAATGTCAACTCATTTTAGTATTGACCTAAATATACCACTTATCATAAAGCACATGCATGCATCTATGTGTATGTGTGTTTGAGCAAACCCACAGAACTATAATTTCACTAGAATAGGGAACTTTCAATATGGAAACTTTCTTTACTAATTTAAGTCATTAATGGTTCCACATGTAATGACTGCAGAACAGTTTTATAGTCTTAGACAGTTGTCTAGGATACCAAGAGGCCGAGCAACTTGGCCATGAGAATATATTCAGTATGTATTGGGGGTAGAACTTGAACCTAGATTTTCCTGACTCCAGAATAAATCTTCTCTTCGTCTCTTTAGAAAAGGTTGAGGTCATTGAGGTAAGGGAAGGAAACCTGTTGGAATTTTTCATAAAGGATTGTTTTTAGGGATTTTTTTTTAATAGTTTAGCAAGACTGTAGAACAAAATTTTCATTAGACATGCGGTATAAAAGAATGTGACAGTTGAAAGAGCCCTCAGTGGCCATCTAGTCTAATCAGTAAATGAAAAGAATCTGTGATAACATTATGTCTGGTCCTTTGTTTTTAGACCTTCAATTAAGGGGAAACCACTACATCTCAAGACATCACATTCTAATTTTGGACGGCTAGAATTTTTAAGAAGTTTTTTTCCTCTGACATCAAGTCTAAATTAACCTCTTTGTAACTTCCACACATTGTTTCTGGCTTTACCCGCTAGTGCCAAACAGAAGGAATTTATTCCCTTCTCCACATGATTATCTTTCAAACAGATTCCTATCACATCCCTTTTGAGTCTTCTCTTCTCCAGTCTAAACTCATTCTTAAATAAGAGGGACTCAGAGTCTTTCACCATCCTGATGGCACTCCTTTGAACATCCTTCAGATTATCAATGCCCTTCTTTAACATTGCCAAACTAAGGGAGAGTACAGTGAGTCTGTTAATTCTCCATTCTTAGAAACAAATCCCCTCTTAAAGTATCTAAAATTTGCATTAGCTTTTTAGCTACTATCTTCATCTTTTTTCTTATTGTCTAGCCCTCGTTTGTAACTGAGTATTAATATGCAAGTCTATTTCTTGTATATTACTCTTATCCTTTTCATCTGTCTCTTCATAGATCTATACCTGTATATCCTGTATAGTTATCAACAAGGATGTAAGTATATGTGTGTATAGTGTGTGTATTCTCAATCTATTTTTAGATTGAGGGGTAAAGAAGAAAAGAATGTATATATATGTAAGTGGTGGTGGCAAAGAATTATTCTATAACCACATTACACACATACACATACACACATCTGCCCATACCTGCAGATACTTTCATAAGTAGTTCCTGACTAGGGCTGCATAAAAGGGAGTAAGAAAAAGGGAAGGAAATCATCCTGGTGAAGACTGTTTCTCAGGCATGATAAACTGCTCAAAGAAGAGAAATATCCCTTCAAAAAACCATTTATGTAAAGTTTCAATAAAGAATTAGTTAATAAGTCTCAAAGTTGCATTGTTTCCTATTCTATCACATTCCAGACAAGTCAGTGAATGACTGGATGACTCAGCGATATGAACTCCATATAACAAGTGGACAATTTACAAACCACTAGCACCAAAGCAAAGAGAGAAGGACAAAATAGCAGAGAATATAAGAGGGATCTCCAGTCCTGGTTTTGCAGCTCTCTATCTATTATCACTTGGGATATTATCATCAAATTCTCAAAAGCAAGCAAACAAACATGCTTAAATCTGAATGCCATAGATAGGTATATCGTTTAGCACTTCATTCTAGAGGGTGTGCTACAAAAATCAAACCAAACAAGAGAAGTTATCACAATCCCCAAAACATTAGAAATCACTGCCATAGAAGTACAAAGATTCCACTGAGATTCTGATTTATATTTATAAGTTTCTTGGCAGAAATGCAAAACTAAATGATGAATACAATAAGCAAAGCACCCATATGGTGATTCATCTGGCCAGAACCTACTCAGGCTTGTTTACAATCAAGAGCTCCAAGCTTATGTGGTGTCCTTTCCAAAGATTATGGGCATGACAGGAGTTCAGATCTTGGAAACAGCTACTCATTCTCCCAGGAGGAGTACCAATTAACCTTCAGAATCTTGTAGAGTCTGACCTCCTTTTTCTCACTACTCAGAACTTCAATATGGGTAAGAGACTGATTTGAAGAAAAGAAGTGGGAATAACTCTTACTAAGGTTACTGGATTTTTTTAAAGGCTAAAATTGGTTTGACAATATATCAATATAAATGCTGCAAACAAATTTTAAAAGCTGCACAAAAATGCCATTCTTCCCTTTCACAAGACATTCTCCATTAGTACCATGTATGCACTCATATGAATCAACAGTATTTGGCAGCTGTTTGCAATAAGTGTTCCAAACACAATCAAATCTCCATTTCAAGTTCCTGTTTTACCTTTTACTGTGTAGTTGAATTCTTGTCCAGTAAAGAGGCTTCATTGGTCGACAGGGTTCTATTGCTTGTTTCCTACTCACTTTGTCCTGATTCAAGCCTATTCCAAATAAGCCAGCTGGCAATGGAGGAGGAAGAAATCCACATACTTGTGGAAGCATCATGTTTGGCAAAGTACTGCCCCCAGCTTGTGGTGGAGGTGGAGGACCTGATCCAAGTGGTAGAGGGGATGCAGAAAGGGGTGGGATCCCCACTCCAGGCAAAGGCGGAGGAGGTGGAGGGGCCCCCACTCCAGGCAGAGGTGGAGGAGGAGGGGGGGCCCCCACTCCAGGCAGAGGCGGGGGAGGAGGGACCCCCACTCCAGGCAGAGGCGGGGGAGGAGGGACCCCCACTCCAGGCAGAGGCGGGGGAGGAGGGACCCCCTCTCCAGGCAGAGGCGGGGGAGGAGGGACCCCCACTCCAGGCAGAGG
>CM053584.1:113504794-113514991 GCA_028627135.1 Pseudochirops cupreus
TCCTCTTTCCCATTGTTCATTCCATTGGTTACAACCCTTCTATACAACCAGACTAATGTCCAATGTGAAAGTATTTGCAGATGCTATACTTGATTGCATGCCAGCATGAGAGGGAGAGGGGAGAAAGGAGAGAAAATTTGAAACTCAAGGGATTGTGGAACTGAATCTTGTAAACTAAAAGTAAGTAAACAAATCAATTTTTAAAAAATAATTTAAAAAAAGAAAAGAGGGCTTAGGACAGAATCCTATGGGACACAATTGCTTACAGGGCTGATCTGGATGGAGGTCTAAAAAAGGAAGACTGAGATAGGTAGGAAGAAAACCAAGTGAGAATTTTATCCTGAAAACCTAAAGAAAAGAGAGTATCAAGGAAAAGAGGATGATCAACAGTGTCAAAGGTTGCAGGAAGGTCAAAGAGAATAAGGATTGAGAAAAAGTCTTTGAATCTGGCAACTAGGAAATCATTGGCAACTTGGGAAAGAGCTGTTTTGGTGAGATGATAAGGCTAGAAGCTGGACTATAAGGGACTGAGAAGAGAAAGAAGAGAAAATTCACAAGCAGGTGACCCACATCCAAATAACTTCCAATTAAATACCCCAAGAAATTGTGTTTCCAAATGAATAAAATCATAATTATTTTGCATTAGATTTATTAGCTCTACTTATAAGCAGAGATGAGTGCCACTCAGCAGAAATTATACAGTCATAGGGCTCCTTCCCTAAAAGTTTATAATCTACAACTGACTGGTTAAACCTCATTCAATGAAAAACATCATTTCTATCATTTAAATCTAAAATAAATATCTGTTAAATAAGCTGTGCTTTCCCACTGACTTCCATAATCTAATCTATAAGCGATAAATATTACATAGGAAAAAAATTGGACATTTACTGTAGCAAATAATCAAGTACATACACATACAGACACAATGACAAGGATGCAGCCAACTTCTATCACATTACTGTGTATTATTTTAAATAAAGGTAAAAATGTCTTTGGAATAAACTTATAGTATTCAGAATGTTAACAAAGCTACCATTCTTCACAAAGTCCACTTCTGATACTCCATGAGGATGTGTAGGCAAACCCAAGGTTTTTGAAGGCTATGTCAGCAGAGGGTAAGCTCTTGGAGGTTAACTTTCCATTCTCTTTAATCATTTTGAGCCATGAAGACTATAAATAGTTATAATGATAGCATAATAGCATCTATGAAAGTTAATATTTTTATGATGCAAAATGAACCCCATATAATTCTCCATAATGAACTCATAATTCATTTGATGGGCACATGCTTTTAAATTAAAAAAAAACACAGAAAAAATAAAGGTAAATTGAGTCCTTTTTAGAATAATAGATATAGGATATAATAAGCTTGGCATATTCTTTCTTGTGAGATATTATGTCTAGAAGAAATATTGTTTTAAAATCCTAAATCTTTGCTAGTAGACATTGCCATACACTTTGGCTAAGGAACTATATACAATACACCAGCCAAAATTTCTTGATTTCTGTATTATAAGTGGATGGCAAGATTTTGGCCTTATATATTGAATACGTATATATCAAAACCTACAAGTGACTATTTTGAAAAATTCATGCCAAAAATATTTTTCCAATGATTTTCTCATGCCCCAGAAGAAAAGATTAATGTAACATTATTCTTACGAATATTGATAAGAATGCCAAAAAACACTAGAGCTAAGCTCTTGTTGAAAAGTTAATTTGCTCATCCTTGAATCTGTCAAATATAGATCGTATATACTGGGAGTTCAATAATAGGAAAATTTCTCTGTATCTATTATGTCAGCATGTGAACACCATAAATTCATTTTTATACCATTCAATTAAGGTTAGATTCATTACTCTTTTTCTGCCACAGCCTGGGATCCAACTCTTTTTCTCTGGGAACCCTTATCCAAGTGCTTGGTGAATCATGATAGCTCTTTCCCCCCACAATGTGGAAATCCTTTATGTGCCTTGCATATTTTCAGATATTTAATGATGATTTTTGTGTGTCAGAGTAAGAATGTTCCAAGTCACTTGAACCTGAACCTCAAATTCCTCAAATGTAAAATGAGGTTGAAATTTGCTTTAAATACCTTATAGGGTTGCTGTGAGAGAAAAAAAAAAGCACTTCAGAAACCCTAACTTCCATGTGAAAGTGAGCTATTATCATCCTTATGATTCATATAATTTGCTATACTATGTACTAGTCCCTTTTCTTCCTAAAACTAAGAGTTGTTGTTCAGCAGTGCCTGACACTTTGTGATCACGTTTAGTGTTTTATTGGCAAAAATACTAGAGTGATTTGCCATTTCCTTCTCCAGCTCATTTTTATAGATGAGGAAACTGAGGTAAATTGGGTTGTGTGACTTGCTCGGGATCACACAGCTGATTAAGGGTCCAAGGTCAGATTTGAACCCACAAAGATGAATCTTCCTGACTCTAGGCCCAGCACTGAGCTATCTAGCTACCCAAAACAAAAATTAGTATTATTTATGATAGAAAAATCCTGGGGTCCTTTTTAGTATGATCAAGTATATATCAATCAAGTCTATTGTCAACATGAATATTTTACATACTTCTGGTAGTGTTTGCTATAGCAATAAGGCAAGATAAAAAATTGAGAGAATATACTTTTTATAAAAAAAGAAAAATTTATTGCTTTTGGCAAATGCTATTATGATTATTCAGTGAACTCAGAAATTCAACTATAAAAAAATTCAAACAATAAATTCAGTGGACTAGGAGAATAAATGCACAAAATCATCAGTCTCTTTATATTACCAAAAAAAACACAGTGGAAAAATGAAATTCCATGAAAATAAATACAAAATGTTTGCAATGCATGTGATTCCGCCTACTAAGACACACTCAAAACTTATTGAAAACTCTCAATAAATATGTAAAATTACTCTCTTGTCGTAACAACATCCTGTCCTTTTGCCTCTTTTACATCTGTGAGCCTGCTCTTTACCTTCATCGTGATCTCTAATCCTTCAAGTCTGCCATGTTTTCCCAATTCATCATTCTGTCCTGGTTTTACTTCTAACTCTTCACAATTTCAACCATATTCTCAATCATTTCAATAGAAGACTTTTTTTCCACACTTAAAAATCCCTATCTGCCACCACATGTGGATGCCCCCCCATGCCTGGTAAAAATCTTCACTTCCTATCTTCTCTTTGCCCATTTTTAAACTGTTGGTCACAGCAGGAAATAACAAATCCTTGCTGTCTGGGATCATTCCAAGGTCGTGCTATCCAAGGTGATGCCATGGGCCTTATCTGTGGTACATTTTTTGTTCATATTTTTCTCTCACATTTCTCACTGTGGCTCTTTTCATGGCCCTATAACCCCACCCATCATTCTCAATAGACCATCTCACTATGTTCTTGAGAAGTATATCTAGGCTCTCTTTCCAGGGGCAGCATCCAGAGGTTAAATATTCATTCACTGTGTGGTCACCGTGTTGTAAGCAAGGGAGAGGGCCTGAGAACTACCTTCCCTTTCTTCCTAGCCAGGCGGCCCTAAGAAACACACTTGGGATTTTGGTCTTGTTTTTTTGTCCTTTTCAGTTATAGGTGCAGGGAAGAGAGCTCCTCCACTGTAGTGGTAGTGTAATTTGAATTTGAAGATCCCTTTGTGTTGGCAAAGGTAGCAGGTACTTAGCCCTTAGTAACTGACCAAGCCTCTGTTGGGGAAACAGAAGGTATGAACTCCTGTCTTGTCTCCTTTTGCTGATGTAACCAGGAAGAGGTCGGCTGAACCAGGAAACAGCTGATGTTGTGTGAACATAAGTAAAAGCCCCAGAGAGGGACAGTCAGAATTTCTTGGGACCAGCATCCGGAGGCAGAGCAGCTGGAGGCAAGGAAGCTGAAGAGGAAAGCACCCCCTATCCCCACTCCCACCAGGCTGAAGAGAATGGTTTTGCTTTTGAAAACCTGAATGGAGTGATTTTGATTCTGGGAGCCAGCTGAGACTTCTTCTGGGTCTGAGGGCCAGCCAGAGCTACCAAGGAATTGAGGAAGCATGACTGTGATGCTGAGACTTTGTTTGTGGCTTTGTTGAGCTTTTACATCCCAGGAGCAGAGTCTGTAAAGGACTGGACACTGTGAGCTCCAATACAGAGCAGGAAATGCTTGGAGAACTGGACAAGGACCTAGGAGCTGTCTGCCTTTGAACCCAGGGGACAGTTTGATCAATCCAGGTAGGATCTGGGACCATGGAAGGGGATCCAGGGAATCTGAGCGACCACCCTGAGTCAAGCTGAAAGAAGACTTTACTTGGATACTATATACTGACTGAGAAATTGTAAATTTACTAGTGACTTAGGGGTGGAGAGTCTGTGTATTTTCTGATGACTGAATAGTGAATAATGAAGGATGATTGATTGACTAAATGATTGTACTTATTGATTGATGACTGAATAAGTAATTGATTTGTAACCTAGTATGCTCCATGAGTTTGACTTTGACTATTGTACTTTGTGATTGAATTAAGGATTTTGTGAATGCTTGAGTTACTAAATGATTGTCCTTTGTTTAAAACTCTGTGACCATTATAGTGGAAACTATGTGGCCATTTTCTGTGATAGGTTGTTGGGAATGTTATATTTTGATTATCTGTGATAAGTTATAATATTGTGAATGCTGTACCTTGATTTCTGTGAATGTTTTGCTTTGATTTGTTATGGAATAGACTGAACACTATACTGTGTAATCGGAACCTTAAAAGCTGTTCACAGTAGCATTCTTCTGAAAAACTATTCATGCATGGCATTACATCCACCCAGACGCTCAAGTCTTAAGGGATGCTGGAAGCCAGAATTCAAGGCCAGATATTATAATAAGCCCATCAAGGAAGCCTTAAGAAGCCAAGGTCCTGGAATAAAAGCTTAGAGAGATGCTTTGGATTTGGAATGTGGTGGGCCTAATGCTATGCAGGGAATGAATTAAGCTATGAACTGAATCCTCCTCCTCTCCCTAGGGACAAAATGTGAGTGTGTGGGGGAGGATCAGGGGTTTGGGATATGTCGCCTAGGTTGGGGTGAAGGGGAATGTTTGTATGTTTGTTCTTGCAACCTTATACCTTACATTACCCCCTACCTAGCTTTATCTCATCATGCTCCCTTTCACTGACAGTAATGCATATCCCAGCCAAACAAGACTATTACCCATGATCTTCTGCTCCTTCTCATCCTAGTTACTCATGCAGTCTTGCCCTCTTCATTTTTTCACAGAAATGTATTGTACCTCTGTACCTGTCTATCAACTGTCAATTACTTCAAGGCATGTTTTATTCCTTTCTTAGATTATAAGCTCCTTAAAAACTTATCTTTAAAAATTTTTATACTCCCCACTGCTTTACATATAGTAGATAATTAATATGTGTATTGAATTATCAAGAAAAAGCTTAAAAGACAGATTTTTCAAGATAAAAGCTAAATATAATAATACTTCAATGATCCTTTATTTGTCTCTTTAATTTATTGTAATTAAAGACTCTTTATTAAGACAAGCTCTATTTGAACCAGAGACCTTGGCCACTTACTTTTTCTTTTTTTTTTTTTGCTTCTTCAAACTTTTCCTGAAATTCTCCTACACTTTGTTTTTCATATTAATGATCAACACTTATTTGATGGCAAGATTTAGAACTTGTATTTTCTTTTAACTTCTGTAATTTGAAATGCCAGGGAAATGTCTATTCAAATGCAATTTCAGTGATAGTTTATAAAACACAGCCCATAGTTTTTACACTTAATTTTCCTCGTTGCCTTTTCCTTACTCTTCCCAGATTTCAAATAACATTGTGAGTACAATTAAGAGGAAAAAGACATTACTGTTGAGGAATGTGTGGCACACAGTAAGCATTTGATAAAAGCTCATTGATTAATTAGTGTGAAATCAGTATGGAAACAGAGAACAGAGATGAATCACGTAAAGCTTTAAATGACAAGTGAAAGCATCTGTATTTTATACTAAGAGCCACAGAAAAACCCTTAAACAATGACCCAGTCAGATTTGCACTTTTAAAATATTCTATTATTAGTTTGTAAATTCCACAAGATAAAGTATTGGGTATTCTTTAATCTCTGTATTCTCCAGTCTTCTTCCCTCAAAAGATATTAAAGGGCTATTAAAGTTAGAATACTTGAGTGTGCAGAATTATATGCTGCTTACCTTATTTGCATGTATATTTACATATACATTCATGTATATTTACATCTCTTTCATTGTTTCCTTGAAGGCATATTGCATGTCTCTTTCAAATGAAATGATATTTGTAAAGAGCATTGACAGTGCTTGGATAGAGTAGGGGCTTAATAAATGCTTACTCTTTCCACCCCCAATAGTTCCCTTATTACCCAGCTAAATGTCCCATACACAATAAGGGCTAAAGCTTTTATCAATTTGAACTATAGGCTTATGGGGCTATAAAGAACTTAATCCAGCTCAACTACCATTTTTAGGCATGACCTCCAAACCAGTCCTTGTATCTAAATCAGACTAATATTTCTAATTCATATATATTTTTACCACCACTTAAAATTAAGAATATGAAAGTCATAATTTCATTTTTACCCTTTAGCCCTCCTCTTTCCCCCCTTACTCAGTGGTGGGTAACATCCTGAAAGAAAATCAATGTTCTATCTTTGTCTCTTCTCATATTCACAATTCAGTTTTATCTACTGGTCAGGTATTAACACTATATAATTCACCGCATGGATAGAACAGAAAACTCAGCAGTTCTTTAATGTTTTTAAATTCCTTGTTTATGAACTTCTGCCTTCCCACTTCTCATTCACCCATTTAGTCAGAAGTTTAATTCCAGAACAATTACTGTTGTTATTGTTGTTATCACATTATTATTATCCTCTCTGACTGTCAAAATACTACCACCCAGAGAGTTTCTGATTCACCTCTTCCTGTCCCCCTCCACCAAATTGGAAGTGATCTCTCACTATTTTGAAAGTCCTCAAACTTTTTGCTTGATATAAGCTTTATATTACAATTTTATTCAGTATATGAATTAGATGATCTGTAAGGCCCCTTATAGTTATAAGTTTATGATCCTATGTTCTCTCTACCCTCCTAAATTGAAATCTGTTTGTGCACAGGGATCGTGAGTTATTTCATGTTTGGATCAACTATATAGTACATACCTTAGAGTTTTGTACATTGGAGGTGCTCACTGAACACTTAAGTAACATTTTATTTAAGTTCATTGGATTTCATTAAAATTCAAACTGTTCTTTCTTGATTTTAATGGTCTTTATCATTTCATCCTTTCTGTCCAAATTTTTTATGTATAGTACATGCTTTGGAGCAATTCTACCAACCCAATCAGACACTGGCAGATCAGTTTCCCAGAGGGTGCTACTATGTCTCCCATCAAGATTTTATGATGAGGTTGTCTTTTTAATGTATGGTTTATGAGCTTCACTAGTGTGATGCCCCTTCATGATTACCGGTTAATATCAATTAGTCAGCCAGGCTTTCAGTTTTGTTTTGTTTTGTTGTATTTTTTTCAGTGGAGAGCATTTTATTCTATTAGAGTAAAGATAATTACAAAACATCCCCCGAGTCTTTGACACACACTCCTATAAGTACACAGAAAGTCCAGGGGAGATGTATAGAGCCAAGAAGGAGGAGTGATAGGAAATAAGGCCAAGCTTATTTCTACAAACTCCAAATATATCTAAAAAACATCTGAGACAGAATCCTGGTGGGGAAATCCAAACAAACAAATAAAACTCCCAGTCAGTATTTTGTTCAGCCAAATTAGGTAAAGGGGAATAAGGAGGTCTTTGGCCACTGGTGTTGAGATCAGGCTAGGAGTAATCTGTGGATTGAGCATTCTAGTTACCAGGGAGAGGCTATACATCAGAACAAAAGGAGTTCTCAGACCTCTACTGGGCCACCCCTAGACCTACCCTGGGACACTGCAATGGGGATAGGTGGCAATTGGCAGCTGTGTCACCTATTATCCTCTCCCAGGTTTCAGATTCAGAGCAGAGTAAGAAGGGCACCTGTGCAATATGCATGCATGGCAGGTAGAGATATCCTTGGAGGTTTGTGGATAAAGGAGGATGTTCCAAAGCCAGCGGAAACAGTGGTGTCCATCAAAACTCAAGTACAAAGTCAGGTCTCACTACCAAAGTGTAGCTCAACTGGCAGAGGAATAAAACGGGTAGAAATCCCAGACAAAAGCAATCCTATAATTTTGCCACTGTGAGCCAGCAGAGGCTTCTGGCCAGGTGATGGTGTCAAGTTCAGCAGTAATCTTCTCTTGCTTGGACCCAAACCCAGGTCAGGAATGTGGAGAGTTCAGACAGGGAGGAGCAATCAGACTCAGCTCTGAATTAGACCCTTTGGAGAACACTAAAAGATTTCAAGTCCCTAAACCCCATCCTGAGATCCTGGAGTAATATTCTTTACTCCCAAGAAAGCAGCAAAATCAGCCCAGACCTTGCCTCCAGAAGTGCTGTAGAGCCCTGCATTCACATTAAGTCTCTGGGAGAATAGACAAACAAAAAAAAAAAGAACCCCACCATAATGGTGGGAGGGACACTTAATACTCAAATACAGAAGAGAATGACTCCAAAATATCTACAAGTATTTCCTCAGGAAAAAGAAAAAACACAGATTAAACGTAAACTCAACTACAATTTCCGGAAGAGATGAAGCAAGAGTTTTATAAAAGCAGTTTAAAATGCCTTTTATAAGTGGAGTGAGACTGTTGTGGAGGGAAAATGGAAAAGAAATGAGACCTATGAAAGAAAGGACTGGAAAGGGAATTAATAGCTTAGTGCAAGAGGTACAAAATCTTGGTCAAGCAACAAACTCCCTGAAAATTAGAATGGATCAAAATGTGTAGATGTCTACTTGTGGGCCATGGTTATGTGAGATAATTTTCCCTGACCTCTTTCCCTCCCCCATCACAATGTGTTCCTCCATGAGGCAACAAGAAATATTAAAATAAAATGAAGAGGCAGGAAAAATGGAAGAAGATACAGGTTATCTCATAGCAAAAACAAATGATCTGGAAAAACAGATTGAGGAAAAAAGGTGTTTTTTAAAATCATTGGTCTATCTAAATACCATAACTAAAAATGAACCTAGACATCATGCTTTGAGAAATCTTAAAAGTTCTCTTAGAATTAGAGTACAAAGTAAAATAGAAAAAAAAATCCACCAGTTGTCTCCTAAAAGAAATCTAAAAATTAAAACTCTCAGAAGTGTAATAACTCAAGTCCAAAACTTAATCTTGGTTAAAGAAAAATTACTGAAAACAACCAAACAGAAAGAGTTCAAGGTCTGAAGGAGTCACAGTGAGGATCACACATGATTAGCAGCCAACACTATCAAGGAACAGAGAATGTGGAATATGATAATCCTGAAGGTAAAGGACATGGACTTACAGGCAAGAATAACTCACCCTGCAAAAGTGAATATAATAAATGCTATAAGGGAAAATGAATTTTTAATGAAATAAAAGATTTCCAAGCATTCTTGTTTAAAAGACCAGAGCTGTGAAGAAATTTTGAAGTGCAAATACTAGAATGAAAAGAAATATAGAAAAGGCAAATACAGGGGTGGCTAGGTGGGGCAGTGAATAGAACACTGGCCCTGGAGTCAGGAGGACCTGAGTTCAAATCCAAACTCAGACACTTAACACTAGCCACATGACCTTGGGCAAGTCACTTAACCCTAATTGCCCTGCCTTCCTCCCTCCAAAAAAAAAAAAGACAGAAAGAAAAAAGTAAATATGAATTAACAATGATGAAGGACTAAACAAGGATAAACTGTTTACACCCAGTTAAAGGGAGATGATACTGTACCCTCTGAACCATATCATCATCAACTTTTATAAAGGGAGTCTGGGCATGATACAGCAATGTTTTTAGCTTAAGAAAAGAACAGAGAGGAGAAGGAGAATACAGTATGATGGGAGAGTGAAAGAAAGGTTAGAAAAAACCATCTCATCTAATCATGGAACACAAATAAGCATCTATACAAATAAGGAGGGTCGGAGAGGAGTGGCTGACACATGAACCTCACTCTCATCTGAGCAGTCAAAAGAAGGAAGAATGTACGTGCACATACACACACATATCTGGGCACAGAAAGGTATTTCCCTCAACAGCAAAATAAAAATAAAAGGGAAACGGGGAAATTAGAAGGGTAGATTAGG
>CM053584.1:113515091-113540182 GCA_028627135.1 Pseudochirops cupreus
CCTGATAGGGAAGCGATCAGAGTGCATATTGATACACATGCACATACACACACACACACACTCACTCACACACACACACACACACACACACACACACACACACTTTTATAAATGGAATGAGTTTGCAGAAAAAATTTGGAAGGCAAATGAGAACTATGGGAGAAAGAATTGGAAATGGAATATATAAATAGGTAAGTAAAAATGTAGACGTACACGTGTATATGTGTGTGTGTGTGTGTGTGTGTGTGTGTGTGTGTTGTGTGTGTGGAGAGACAGATAGACAGATATAGATATAAATATAGGCAGCTAGGTGGAGCACTGGATAGAGCACTGGAGCTGGAGTTGGAAAGATCCGAGTTCAAATTTGGCCTTAGACACTTAGTAGCTGTGTGACCCTGGGCAAGTCACTTAACCCCAATTTGCCTCAATTCCTCATCTGTAAAAATGGAGACACACTAAAGAAGAAATGACAAACCATTCCATCATCTTCTCCAAGAAAACCCTGAGGACAAAGCCCATAGGATCATAAAGAACTGGATATGACTGAACAACAAAATACAGTACATGAAAAATGGTTTTTCTTGATTACATGTTTGTAACAAGGGTTTTATTTTTCTTGCTTTCTTAAGGTGGATATGGTGGGCAGTAGTGGGAGGCAGAGAAGGTAGATCCTTATCAAAAGATAAAATTTAAAAATTTTAATAATTTAAACTTAATAATTAAAAATAATGTGATAATTTAGATAAATTTATATTATTGTACTGTATATTATTATATAATTAATATTATTTTAAAATAATTTTATAATTTAAAAAGTATATTTAGTCCAGAGGAAAACTTACTCAGACTTAAAGCACCTATGTGGCAAAAGGGTAGCTCACAGATTTCATTGCTGGAATGTCTTTTCCCCCTTTGTGGGGTAACCACAAAGTTTCTTTTAGGCATAGTGTAGGTTTTTTGCTAGACTCCTGGTAGAATCTGGAAGTTGCCTTTCTTTGCTATGTCTAGATTATCCCCAGTTATCCTGCAGATATGTCATTAGTACTATAATTCCAGAGGCCTCTGTTTGGGGGATAGTCTCAGGCTGACCATATTTCTTTACCTTCCCAGTTCTTCTCTTGACTTCGCCACCAAGAATATCCCTCTTCCATATGGATTCCCTTCTCCCATTAATGAGTTCTTTCTAGGTGCCTCCATTTTGGGGATGAGCTCAGACCATCCTTGCTTCATTCTCCTCCAAGCTGTATTTCTAGTTCTTTAGACTTCACCACTATGCCTCTACATGGGATACCTTCTTCCCTCAAACTCAATTTTTCAGCTCCCTCTTATGTATCTTTTCCCAATAAGAATGTAAACTCTTGAGGTCACAGACTGTGTTTTTGATTGTACTTAGTACAGTGTTTGGCACATAGCTTATAATACAGGCTTGCTGGGGACGCTGCTAGGATTGGGACTTGATAGTGTTTAAAATCCTTCTCGCCCTCCAAAGCTCACAAGCTCTGCCTCTGGTCAGGGAGAGGGATAAAAGGAGGCCAAGGAACTTTCATCCACCTCCCCACCACCCCACAAGAAAGAAATTCCAGCAATGAAAAGTGTGATTTTTCCTTAAGAGTCATGTGTTACTGTTCTTTTTCCTTTCCACAAGATAACACTTAAATGCCTAGGTTCAGAATTTGCTTGCTTTTTTATTTAAAACTCACAGTGTTTGACCAAGTTGCCTCAACTGAACTGAACACACTAATCAGTCCATTTAATCCAATAGCTTTCAAGGTCTTCTAAATTTATCAAGCAATGTTCAAACCTAGCCTAGAGGTTTTGATTGGCCCTTCTATCTCTGCTCTGCTACCTAATAGGCCTCCCCATGCCATCTTTTTTTCTTTCCTCGTCTGAAAGAGATATGAAGTCATCCAGATGTTTCCGGTTGTCCAGGCACAGACTTAAAAGAAGACTTAAAATGTCTCTCAAAGAGCTCTAATTATAGGCAGAACTCAAGACCAACTATCTCTATGGACAGCTCCCCAAGTTCATGGATATAGACTTCACCTAGTCCCAGAGCAATATCATCCTGAGATATCTGAGTCAAAACACAGGCTATATGAAAACATTCAGAAAGTCACTCTTGGATAAGTCAAATCAGAGATTGGAGGACTTTTTAACTAAATACAGTCACTTCATCTGCCCAAACAATGAAGGGAAAAAAGTAATGAATGAAAAAATCTCCCCAGATAGCTGAAGTCTTTCAAAACCCTGATGGCTCAGAACTAGAGAGACAAGGCCCTCAATTCTTTTGCATATTGCAATGAACCAGACCTGCTGCTATTTCATGATATCCTAGACTGGAGAATTTCCCCTTATTCTCTACCTACATGAGCTGTTTTTTTTTTTCCCCCAGCCCAAGTTCAAAGTCTTTGTGGCTTCAACACAGCACAATGATCATCTCATCACTGACAATGCTAAAAAATTGGCTCGGCACCTCTCAGTCAACAAAGGTTTTTAATAAAATGTTTGATTGATTTATACACTGGAGAAGTCACCAGCGCATATCTAATACATATTTTAATTGTGTTCTAACTTAATTAAGGTATCAGAGATAGAGTATCTTATTAGTTACTTTAAGTGGAGTGCTATGACTTTTGGATTGACTGCATTGATCCTGTCCTTACATATTCATGGGACATTATCTCCAAATCAATTCAATCAAATTTTCTTAAAGCCTTAACATCTTCTTTCTTGCCCTCATATATGAGGACCTGGGGTCATATCTGAGGTCTCTTTACCTACTACCTGTATGTTCTTGAGCAAGTCCCTAAATACTTTCATCATATATAAAATTAAGAGGTTTATGATCTCTAAGTTCCCTTCTAGCAACATCTAGGATCCCATGATTCAGAAACTGATCAATATTCTAGGGATAGAACTTTGTGTTTCTTGGCGTAACAGAGTTGCTCTGACCTAATCACAGAAAAAAAAAGACTGTGTAAAGAGACGTTAAAGAAATTTTAAAATTCACTACTATGAAATCTCCTTAGAGAGTAAGAATTAGTCTCTTGAGGAAATCCAAAAGGGACAACAGGAGTATGTGAAGAATGATAGATAGACTATGCTTCAAGGGTGACCTTTGAGAGTTAGTTCCTGAACTCCAGGACTGGAAGAATTCAGTGCCCTCAGAGCAGAAGAAGCAGAAAAGGGGAAGATGTGGAAACCATGTAGAGCTCAGAGAAGAAGGTCAGGCAGAGGCAGTCACAACAAAAAAGAGGTCCAGGACTCTGGGGCTGAGGGAGCTAGGGCTGATGGGGTACACAAGTTGTATTACTGAAAGCTGATCTCCCCTTACAGATCCCAAGGCAAGTAATCCAGTGTCTCCTTTATTCCCTTGAGCTCCTTCTAGAGGATCTGACACTTCTTCCACCTCTGGGTATTGGGAACAGAGATGGGAAAGGCATCTGTTTACCTTACTTTGTTTTTAAGTATTTACTTTGCTGTTATAAACACTGGTAACCACCAGCAATTACCAGTTGTACTTACAGGGATTGCAGCTGAAAGGAAGAAACTGAGAGAGGAATAGTCTGAAAGAGAAGAGATACACACATACTAAGGTATTTTGTCAGCCAATCTCCGGCTGAGGGCTTGATGCTAGCAAAAAAGATAAAGAGAATAACAGATCCTTTGATGTTGCTCCTTGGAGTGAAGAAGAAGCATTTATTCCAGGAAATTCATCTGGGCTACAAGCCAGTAGTAGGGTAAAAAAGTAATAAGAGTAGTTAAAGACCCTGATCACAATATCCCCCTCAACACAATTAGATTGGGGGGACTTCAAGATAATGAAAATACAATACTTCTTCATGAAAAAGCTTAAATATTTAATTAGACAACAATGAATCAATTGCTGGGTGAGGTGGGTGTGTCAGTTCACTGAGCCTCAATGCCCTCATCTGTAATCATAGGGGAGGATATAGGTAGACTAAATAGTTTCTAAGAGCTCTTTCTAACTCCAACAGTTTATAATGCAAATCATAATTGTTGTTCAGTCCTTTCTGTCATGTCTCGCTCTTCATGACCTAATTTGGGGTTTTCTTTACAAAGATAATGGTGTGGTTTGCCATTTCCTTCTCCAGTTTATTTTACAAATGAGGAAACTGAGGCAACAGGGCTAAAATACTTTCCCAGGGTCACACGGGTTATAAAGTATCTGAGGTCAGATTTGAACTCCTGAAAATGATTCTTTCTGATTCTAGGCCCACCATTCTATCCACTGTGCCACATAACTGTTATAAAGTAACATGATAATAGATAAAAGTTAATGGAATATAAAATCTGCATTTATGTGTTGCCTCTAGTAAACTTTACTATATTTACATATTCTAATACCTCTTTAGTCAGTCAACAAGCATGTATTCAATACTTATAATGAGGTAGGCACTGTACTAAGTACTGAGAACAAAAAAAGTGCCAAAAACTCTCTGCCCTCAAGGAACTCACAGTCTAATAGTGAGGTTAATGTAGATTACATGTACATAATTATATATATGCAAGATATATACAGAGTAAATGGTAGGTATTCTCAGAGAAAAGGCACTGTAGGGAGGGAGGATGGGGAGAAGGAATGCAAAGGAAAGACAGACAGGAGATAATGATCGCCAGAAGGTGGGATTTGAGCAAAGTTGTGAAGGAAGCCTATGAGTCTTTAAGAAACAAAGAAGGAGAATATTTCATGCATGTGCATGGTACTGAGTCCAGTAAAAAGTACTGAGTCCAAAAAGGGTATGTCATATTAGAGGAACAGAAATCTGACCTCAGAGGTTAGAAGAGAGGAATGAGAGGAAGAGAAATGGATGAACCTAGAATAAGCTGATTTTTTTAAGGAACTCAGTTAAGGAAAAGGAGAAATATGAAAACCAGCTAGTAGTGATAGCTGAAGGCATATCTATCTGGGTTCTTGAAAGTTCTTGTAAGCCCAGTACAAGCCACTGAAGGTCCTATAAAATTGGACATGCTTTGGTTGTCTTACTAATTATAATGTCAGAGGAAGTTTGGTTAAGCTAGGGAAAGTTTATCACTAGAAGACATCTCCACGTGGTGATTCCCTGCTGCCACTCCCCTGCCATAACAAGTCATGATGTCCACCTCCTGATGTTAGGTGAGGATGGCATTGGGAAGCAGCAGAGCACATTGGTCAAGTATTGAACTAGGTATTTAAGTATTGAACTAAGTAGAGAAGTACTGAAGCAACTCTGTAAAGCTATAATCAGAGAGCTAAGTGTCTGTGATCCACAAAAACTGCCTATAGAAAGTGAATTTTGGCACAATTTTCAAAGAATGTGATGACTAAATAAAGTGAGTGATGAAAGGGGGGAAATCTAATTAAAAACTTATTTTTTTAATTTCCATTCCACTCCATGTTTATAATTATCTTGCTTGTATTTTCACAGATCTTAGGGGGATGAGGGAGGAGGAGTTGCATGTAAACTATGTCACAAATAAAGAAGGATGTTTAATTAAATTTCTAATACTTCCTTGAGGTCTAGATATATCTGTTAATAATAACACTGCAGGTGGACAATGCCACTATACTCATTTAACAAAAGAGAAAAGAAGAAAATGGAAAGCTTGGTACACTGTGAAGAACAGTGATCCTGGACTCAGAGGAACTGGGTGCCTCTCACATATATTACTTGTGTGAAATTTTGTAGGTAACTTTACCTCCCTTAGTCTCCCCATTTGTAAAATGAGTTGAACTAGATGGTTTCTAAGCTCTAGACTGTCTATCCTTAGGTCTATGTTCCTATGACTAATTTGCTTAATCTTGATAAGATGGTGATCTGGATTAAAAAATAATAACTTAATGTCTTTTAAATTTTAACCTAGTAACCAACTGTACAGACTAAGAAGCATAAATGAGAGCAAAATCACTTTTGCAAGTTGGCCTTCTTTTTGTCTGCAAAACCCGAGTCATCCTTCCAATGATATTTCAATATCCCAAAGTAATGACAATTGAGGAAGACTATTTAAAAGAGTAAAGTATTATGAAATTAATCAGAAACCAAAGTTTAACCCCAATTTAATTTTCTATCTGGTTTTCTTTAAAATAGAAATAACTTCATGAACCTCTATAGAAATGTACATAGCTGTTACCCTTTCTTGCCACATAAGTTCCATCTTTCTTTGCTTTAGGCAACAGACTCACTGGCAGCAGTGTTGAGAGAGACTTCCCAGCTGAGGAAATGCTTTATGAATCATGTGTTTTTCTAGGCATACTGAACTCTCAGAATTATTAACTGCAGCAAGATAGTAAAAGTAAAAACTCATTCAATAAATTCCAGGACATTCAGATTGAGAGAACAGGTGCTTGGAAACTCACAGCTGAAGAAAAACTTACAGAACTCTTTCCAATCCTGCTTCAGGGCTAATACAAAGTAGACTAGGCATTCTCTCATTAGGGCTGAAGCTTTTACCCAGTAACCAGACCGGGCCTTTTACTTCTGTCATTCATACTCAGTAAGGCTTGGACCATATAACTTTTGAGTTCCTTTCCAACCCTAAGAGTAATAATGATATACGAGAGCAAATGCTTTAAAACTCCAAACCTAGAATGCGAGTTTTACAAAGGAAATTGAGATACGTAACTGCCATCTAGTGACACTAAAGAGGAAGGCATTATACCTCAGAAAGGGGAAAGGAATTTGCTTTCTTTGCTTGAAAGTTTTGTTTGCAATGAAGTTTGAGAGTGGTAAGCAGTTATAGGCAACCACATACAACGGGGGGTGGGGGGCATAAGTTTCTTAACAAGTTACAGGATATTTACATGCTTTCTAAAGGATTCTTGAGATGCCTTTTCCTATCAAATGATACAGCTAATGAATAAAAATTGTGAAAAAAATAAATCTTTGAAAAACAATTCTAAAGATATGACTTCTGACCCCAAAAAGAAAACTATGATTAAAGGGTGATCTTTATTGTGAAGCTATGCTTCCTCACTGCAGCTGCAAGACCAGATGCCCTCAACCTATACTCTTCTAAGATGCTGGTTTATCTTAAAAAATTGCCCATAAAATCTGCTTATGTTTTTATTTTAAGTGAAGTTTTCCTATTTTTTCAAAGAGTTCATTTATTTTCTGGGCAGGTGATTTTACTGCTGAATATGTATTTAGAAATAACTCTAACACAACCAATTCTCAACCACTGAATTATTCTGTTTTGCTTGACTTTTGACTCTATTCTTCTTGACAACCTTTGATTATTCATTAGCACCAATGACAAGAAAGATAAAAGTGAAATTAAAATTAATTCAGTCCATATTTACTCTTCAAAACTCATCAACATCCATTAATCAATCTAGGAGCATTTATTATCCACACCTACTATGTGCTGGCATTTATAGATAAACAAAAGTAAAACAAGCCATGCCCTCAAGCCCTCTTACGTGCTTTTGAAGGTGATGAATACAGGTAAATATAAGTAGAATCAAAAAGGATAATGAGACAAGAAAGGAAGATGAGCAGTTAGGAACACGTTGATAGGTTTCATGTAGAAGCTCTGAGTGTAGAAGGAAGAAAGGAGTCAAGGAGATGGTAGTAAGAGGGAAGTAATTCTAGCCATCAGCTAATATTTCTTAACCATCTAAAATTTCTTTTGTCAGTTTTCTCCTCTCTATTTGTAATGTTTTCTTTTTTTCCATTGGGGGATCTATTTTTTTCCTTTCATAAAGAACCATATTATGCACGATCTAAATCAATCTTTGATTTCACACCCACTATATATAGAGGATCATAGATTTAAAACTAGGGGGAATTTTACATGTCATCCAATTACATTCACATTTTTATTTTATTTTTTTACAGATGAGAAATCTGAGACCAGGAGAGGTAAAATAAGTTAATCAAGATCATATGGATAGACATTGGCAGTCAGAATTTGAAACCACGTCCTATGACTCCAAATATCCAAAAATTCTTTCCAATTCACCAGGTGGCCTCCCTTTTGCCAAGGTAAGAGTAAGAAAAGTTCATGCCCAAGGTTTTTCTAATTCCTCTACAAAACCAAGATGTGGCACAGTTCTTCCTGTTATTTAATGAATGAGATTGTTATATAGGCATAGAGCATCTAGTATCACTAAAGGGTGTGAAAAATCACTGTTACAAAATATTATAGTGCACCTCTTAGAAACAATGTCACATATAATAAACACAGAAGTTAATACTTTGGAGAATCAAGCA
Source organism: Pseudochirops cupreus (assembly GCA_028627135.1). NCBI lineage: Eukaryota > Metazoa > Chordata > Mammalia > Diprotodontia > Pseudocheiridae > Pseudochirops > Pseudochirops cupreus. The sequence continues at coordinate 113,523,305 of CM053584.1, forward strand.
CAAATGGAAATGATTACTGATCATCCAATTAACATCTTGGAAAATTAGCTGAAAGTGGAGTTTTAAAAAGGAAGTTAGGTAATTATGTACTAATGATATTAATGCAAAATGACACTATTTTGTGCAGGTATGGCCATACTGATAGTCATAGCTCAGATGGCAATAGCTACGTCCTCATCGATACACAAGGCGGTAGGGGCGGGGGGAAGGCCTTTGGGATAGGAAAAGGAGGGAAAGGTATCCAGAGAAGAATCTTTCAACAGTGTAAAGGCTTTTCATTGACATTATTTACTTTCAGTGATTCACTGTTGCTTGTTTTGCTTCCAATTTGTCCCTTTATAGTTTCCTCCTAAGCCTCTTTCCCATAGTACTTCACTGTTTATGAATATTTAGATAATAATTATAAATTATACCTTTATCTTAACAATATCTCCACCCAGCCTACCATTCTTTCCTCATCTCCAAATATTAAAAAAGGAATATTGTTTTAAACAAAAATTCTGAACTAAATTTTTTTTTCATTGGCAACATTTATCTTAGTGTCTCAAATTTAATGATGGTTTCCCTAAAGATTTTAAGATGTGCTTATGATACTAAAAGTCTAGGAAAGCAGAGAATTCAACATGCTCAGGGAAATAGTTTTATTGTTCCTCCAAGTGGCACTCAGTCACATTTAATTTTAGATGGCAGGTGCTCTTTCCTTAGAATCATAACATCATAAAATGTTACACCTTAGAGTAAACACAAATAGCCTCTAAGCCAGTGGTTCTCAACCTTCCTAATGCTGGGACCCTTTAATACTCCTATGTGGGCGTATCTGCATGTGGGCGGACCCGCCTGGAGACAGATAGAGGAGCAGTGTCTCAGTTCCTAAGACCATCGGAAATGTGTTTTCCGATGGTCTTAGGTGACTCCTGTGAAAGGGTCGTTTGATCCTCAAGGGGGTTGCGATGCACAGGTTGAGAACCGTTGCTCTAAGCCAACCACTTTATTTTATAAATTAAAAAAAATAAAAACTGAGGCATGAATATTATGACTCTCTTATTAAGGTCACAGACTTAATTAGTGGCAGAAAAAGGATAAGATAATAAGCTTCATAAACCAAAATCCTGTTCCATTTTCATTATATCATAGCAACAGTTTTCCAAATGTGGTCCAGGAATCCCATGACCCATTCAGGGGGTCCACAATGTCAAGACTATTTTCACAAAAAATACTAAGACGTTTTAATTTCTAACGTAATAAATATTGGTTTAAAAAAACACCACATAATGAAGTTCTTTTGGGAGTCCTCAATTTTTAAGAGTATAAAGGGATCATGTAACCCAAGTTTTTGAGAACTACCACGTGCCATGGTTTGACAGAACACACACTATCTTTTTTGCTTGTGACTCCAAACAACTGGCACATTCAACAAAGACCTACCACCTTAAATTCCAACCCAGGCTGTAATCCAAGAATGTTTAACTACTTTGGATATAAATACTACTGCAAATCATAATGAATGATTTCTTTATTTTGGTATTTTTCTGTAGTAACCATATTCATTCTGATAATGAGTCAGATAACACTTTTTTGTATATGGGGAGGAGATAAAGTTATTGAATTAAGGCACTTTCTTTGATAATTAGTCAACAGAAACAACCAAAACAATAATAAATCATATTTATATAGAGCTTTAAGAGCTAAAAAATGTCTTCAGCACAACTCAGTGATACAGGGCTTTGAAGCTCTGCTATCCCGATTTAATAAATTAAGAGACTAAGTACTCAAAAAAGTTAAGTGACATGTCCAGAGGCACTCAACTAGGAAATATTGGAGCCTAGATTCAAACCAGGATCTTCTAATTCAATATTCTTTTCATTTCACCAGACTAATTTGTTTTTACAATTTACAAAGGGTTTTACCCAAAATGACCTATAAGCTATGTCTTGAAAGTATTATTATAATTCTCATTTTTAAGAAGAAAATACTAAGACTCATAGAAGAGATGGCTTGCCCATAGTCACATAGTAGGGCCAGGATTCAAATTCATGTCTTCTAATTCCAAATCAAAAGTTCTTTCCAATATATTATACAGCCTCATCAAGAGATGCAAAATCTGACTTCTACACCACATCTGTCTTAAAAATAACTAACACATCAAAATTGCTTTTCAATGAATTCCTTACTACCTTAGTTATTTTACAAATTCTCATAGAGGTACAAGTATCAGTGACATGTGAATATTCTGCCATGTATATTTATATGTAGGTATCTGCTATAGCTAGCTAAGGTCAATCTCTGAGCCATCTGCTCTCTGGTCCAATGTTTTGAATGATTATAAAATTCAGGAGTTTTTTGTTTGTTTATTTTTAATCAAAAGTCTGTCCTTGTTTTCACATCAAGGCAGATTTTAAAAATTATATTGTATAAGCAGAAAAAAATTATTTTCCACTTGATATGATTCTTCTTGTTTTAGGGAAATGACAAGTGCCCAGGTAGGTGGAGCAGAGAGTTGTTGGTGGAACAGTTCAATAAGATGTAGGGAAGAGCCTGAAGCAACCGCCAATGCTATGAATCCATTAAAGTAGGATATCTAACTGACAAGCGAACCCATCATATCCCATTTTTCACCAAAACTAAAGAACATCTAAGGCAGAACATCTTTCTTCTCCTCCCACCCCTCCCCAAAATCTCCCTGTTCCTATTAATGGTATAACCTGTCCCCTAATTAACCATGCATAAAGTCTTGGTATCATCTTTGATTCTCCTTTATCACATCCTATAACAAAATCATGGTCAAGTTCCATGAATTCTAATTCTCTAGTACTTCCAATATCCAGCCCTTTTCCTTTCCATTTTTATTGCTACCACTATAGACCTCACTGCCTCTCTCCATAACTATAATAACAGCCTCCTAATTAGTATTCCTCTAACTCCTGTTCAGGATTATTTACCCTCTTTCAGTATGTTTTGTTTTTTCTTTTGCAGTGGTGCTGTATTTATCTTCCTGATTAAGAGATGTGGCTATAGGATCATAGATTTAGAGCTGAAAGAATCATTAGAGGAACTCTAATTCAATCCATGCATTTTACATAAAAGGAACTGAGGCCTAGAGGGTGACTGAGTTGTCCAAGGGTTATCCAGGTAGTGACAGAGTCAGATTTGCACCAGATCGTCTTTGTACCAAGTTACTATATTTCTCTGCTGATCAAAACTCTCCAACGTTTCTATATTTACTATTTTTTTAAAAGCCCGAACTGTTTGGAATGGCATCCAAAGCCATAATTTGACACCAATTTACCCTTGCAGCCTTATCTCACACTACTTTACTTAATATATATCTGAATTCCAGGCTTTAATCCTCACTTAAGCCTCTACTCAAAGGATACTTTTTTCCATGAAGCCTACTTCGATTCATCCCACTGTGAAATGATCTTTCCTTCCTGAGAACTTGGAAGACATTTTGTGTCTCTAGTATGTACTTGTCAAATACCCAAGTCTTCATGACCACATCTGGGTTTTTGGCTTTTTTTGTTTTGTTTTGTTTTGCAAAGATACTGGAATGGTTTATCATTTCCTTCTCCAGTTCATTTTGTAGATGAAGAACAGAGGCAAACAGGGTTAAGTGACTTGTCCAAGATCATATAGCTAGTGAGTGTCTTAATCCAGATTTGAAGTCAGGATTATGGCTTCATGTCAGGTACTGTGCCACTTAGTTGCTCTTGTCACACATACTTCACCATCACATTGAGAGGCAGAGACTGAAGCCTTATTTAAAATATATGTGCTTCTCTCAGCACTTAGCATAGTATTTTTCACAAGGTGATATTTAATACAGCTGCGCTAAATGAATTTTGAATGAATATGCATGGATATTCTATACACTGAATACTTTCACTGTCTTTTATAATGGGAGACAATGGAGGAGGTGCATCATCAATGAAAGATATTACTCTTACAAGTAAGTTAACAGAAATATAAAGTAACAGGTCACAATTTGCTATAAACTTAAAAATGTCCATAGCTTTAGTGAAGGGTTTCAATAAAGACAAGGTATAAATGTGAAATGACAGCAAACACAGTAACATTGTGCTGGTTATGTCACTGCATAATATTTCCAAGAAAGTAAAAACGAATATTGATCCAATGAGAACAAGAGGCAGCCCTGAGATGACACTCCAAAAATCAGGAAGTTGGGAGGCCTAGGGCATATGAAATTTAATGCAATCTAAAAATCTCAGTTTAGAACTCTCTCTGTCCTGGAGCCAATTTTCTTTGTGAAGCAGACAAACTCAGAAATTTATCATGTCTAGTAAGGGAAATATCCCTCCAAAGATTTATTAGATTTAAGTAAACCTTTTTGTCCATGAAAGGAAAAGGAAGAGAATCTTCATACTTAACATGAGGGGGGAAAAGGCTAAATGTTTCTTTTTAGAAATGACAAGGCAAAGGACATTCTTGAAGTTCAGTGTTATAGAAATACTCAGATTACCTTAGTTTCTAGGATTTAACCAGCACTAGAACTTTGTTTTGAACACACAGAAATCTGAAGGAATTTTAGACATTTAAAAAATAACAAAATTTAATCCCCACATTTTTCATCCTTGTCATGATTTCAACAGTGATATATCATCTCCCACTAAGGTTCTATTCCAATGCTTTGCTGCAGAATGGGGGCAAGTCTGGCAAGTCCTGTATCAAACTGGAAAGTCTTGGAGCAATATTATTCATAACAATAACAACAACATTGGGGAATTACATCATGCTTTAAAGGTTTGCAAGTGCTATAATCTATACTAATGGTTCCCCAAGTTTTTCTTTCACAAACCTCTCTGAAAAGCATAAAAAATGTGATGTGAATTCCCAGGGTCATTTAGTATTTTTTTCAGTTGTATCTAACCTGTGATGACCCCTTTTGGGATTTTCTTGTCAAAGATACTGGGATGGCCTTTTATTTTCTTTTCCAGGTCATTATACAGACAAGGATCTGAGACAAACAGGGTCAAGTGACTTGCCCAGGATCACATAGCTAGTAAGTATCTGAGGTTGGATTTAAACTGAGAAAGATGAGTCCTTCTGACTCCAGGCTCATCACTCTATCTACTATGTCACCTACCTGCCCAAAATTTAGTATACTACTCAATATAGTCTTTTTAAGTATTTATTGCTCAAGGCATCATTAAAAAAGAGGGGAATACAACCTGAGCTACACAATAGCATTTGTTTGGAGGCCCAGTGATATGGACTGTATATCTATTGTCTAAGGGGAAGCTCAGAGAGGCTCAAAACAGGATGGATAGCCATAATGACATAAACATTTTTAGTCACTGTAAAATATTGAAAAGCACTGAAGGTAAGGAGCAGGGTGGTGATCTGTACTGATAGAAAGGAGAGTTCCTGCTGATAGAATAGCTAACTTTCAAATATTCAAGTAGCCTGCACATAAAGCCAAATAGATAAATGTGTCCAATTAAACTTTTGTCTTCACTTTATATAAAACTTTTTAATCACAACTTTTCTTCTAATTATTTCTTCAAAAGCCCCTTACTTGATCTCAATCTTTTTAAAAAAATCCAAATTTCTCACACCATAGAATGTTTAGATTTTTAAAACTCGGGACTGGGATAGCTAGGTGGCACAGTTAACAGAGCACTGGCCCTAGAGTCAAGAGGACCTGAGTTCAAATGCGACCTCAGACACTTAACACAAAAACTAGCCACGTGACCTTCTGCAAATCACTTAACCCCAATTGCCCTCCAAAAAACAAACAAACAAACAAACTTGGGACCAATGAGCATAATGCAAGAGATTCAAAGGGAAAAAAATGCAGTAATTCATATAGGATTATAAATAGCTGATTAAACCATGAAATCTAAAAAGCAATAAATATATTGGACAGAAATGCTGGCTCATTTCGTTTAGTTCACAAGTCAAATTAGGTTTGTACACAAATCAAAGTAGGTTCTTAATTCTCCATTGTGCCCCCTGGGTGATGCAGTGGCTAGGGCACTGAGCCTGTGAACTACCTGTGTTCAAATGTAACCTCAGACACTTATTAAATGCATGGGAAAGTCACTTAACCACTGTCAGCTTCAGTTTCCTCAACTGTAAAATGGGGATAATAACATCTTCTTCAAGAGTTGTGAGGGTAAAATGAGATAATTTTTGTAAAGTTCATAGCATAGTACCTACACAGAGGAGGCATTTCATAAATGCTTTTTTTTTTCCTTCCCTACCTTCCCTTCTTCATATACCACTGATTGCTCATGCTTACTCATACAAAACTAACTCCTCTCTAGTCAATGATTTTTGAAGAAAAGCCACACAAAGGTAAATAACTGTACTTTACTCACATTTGTTTTAAATCCTGAAAAAAATCTTACCTGTTGAACAGCATCTGAACACTTTTTCTGTGTTTCCAAAATGGGAGCTTGAAACTCTAGATTAGAAGGATAAAAAAAAATAATAATAAGTTTATTTTGAAGAAAGAAATCATTTTGTTTGTCACTTTTTATTCAGAAGGGAAAAAATAAAAACTTGGCTATGACATAATGATATGTCTAACATGTATGACGTGGACAATAAACATAACTTTTAAAAATAGACTTTATTGATGTATTGTGTTTTTGTATCACCTATTTTCCTCTCTAAGTCCCTCCCCACTTTGAGTTCCACATCCTTATTTACAAATAATTTTTTTTTAAACTGGAAGAAAAGAAAAAAATCAGCAAAACCAATCACTGCAGCAAATTTTTTTTTAATGGCAATATTTCAAACCAATGGACACAATATCTGCAAAGGAGTTGGGGATGTGTGTGTCTTATTATATCTTATTTTTGAGAGCAAATTTGATCATTATAATTTTGTGGAATTCAGATTCAATTGTTTTGTTACTGTTCTTGCATTTATATTATATTCATTTCATTGTTTCCCTGCCTCTGCTTATTTCATTTTGCATCAGTTTATATAAATCTTCCCATGTTTCTCTGTATTGTTATGTCTAACAGCATAGTAATATTCCATTACATTCATTTACCACAATTGGTTTAGTCATGCCTCAATTTATAGTCATTTACATTGTTCCTAATCCTTTGGTGACACACAAAGCACAACCATAAATCAGTTGCTGTCTATGTAAGCTTCCGTTTAGTAATTAACTGAGGTGTGCGCCTAGCAGGGAAATTTCTCATTCAAAGAATATGAGCATTTTAGTTACTTCATTTGCCCAATTATAAATTGCTTTCCAGAATAACTGTACTAATTTATACCTTCATCAATACAGCATTAGCGTACCTACCTTTTCATAACCCTTCCAACGTTCACTTTCCTCATCTTTTGTCATCTTTGCCAATTTGCTAGATGTAAAATATAACTTCAGAGTTATTTTGATTTTTCTTTTATTAGTGATTTGAAGTATTATATGTACATATAGATACATGTGCATGTATATAAGCCATTTACAATTCTTATGATGTGAGTACACACACACTCACACGTGTGTCTGTGTGTATATATGTTTTAGGCAGTTGACAATTCTTTTTGAGAACCAAATGTATTAAAACTATATCCAAGGTATTTTAATCATAGAGTTTGAATATATAGATTTTTTACAATATGTGAAAAAAATAATCTTTGTAACGTAGGTATCACACTAACCAAAAGTTTAGTTATCAAAAACTATAATCAGAAAACCTTCCTTACACGTTAGACAAGGATACACAAATCAACTTAAACCATTTGTTTCCTAACAAAAATACAAATAAGTGAGAAAAAAAACCATACTTCATCACACAGGAAAATTCTGCTTATCTACAGCGTATCTTAAAAGATATTCTCAAAATATCTAATTTAATGATCCTGTACTATCACCAGTGTAAAGCACATCACAAAGTAGGCTGTAGGCTGATTAATTTTTCAGCCACAGAACTCTCAAAAGACCATCTACCAAGTTTGAGGGTTTATGACTTGCCTCAGGAAGGACCCAGATAGACAGAACGAAAGGTCCCTGAAGTACTGACGTGCATCATAATCAACCAACCTTGTTTTCTGGATGAAAGTTCTATAAATTTGACTAAAGGGGTCATGGGGTTCTCAAAGCCATTTGCTTCTTCAGGACTTAGGCTTAGGCTTCACAGGAGTCACAAAATGGTAGATCATGTAATACAGCTCCCTCATTTGAAAAATCAGAAATCTGAGAGTCCACGAGAAGTACTTACCCAGAGTTACAAAATTAATAATTAGTTGCATATCAGAACTAGAACCTAGATCTTCAATTTATTTTGTATATATCTTGTTTCTACATAGTTGTTTGCATGTTATCTCCTTTATTACACTGTAAACTCTTTGACAGCAGAAACTGTCTTTTATGTTTCTTTATACTCCCAGAAGTTAGTAAGCAATTAATAAATGCTTATTAATTGATCTCTCGACTCTACTACTCCACCAATTCCTCTTTAGTTGAAATTTAGAACAGAAAGTACCCTCCAGTCTCCTCATATACAGTATCTGGTTTCACCGCCAAGCATATTTTTAATCATTATAATTAAAAGGAAAGAGACAGCTATGACACACTTTTTAATTTTAATGGGCTGTCTCACAATATTCTTGGGAGTGGGTGGTTTTCATCTCTGACAACTGGTATGTGCCATAAATAGAATGCAAGTACTTTGTAGGCAAGGCAAGGATTATCTCACTTTTATACTTTTGTTCTAGTAGCTGGCACACGATTGACATTTACTAATAAAATAAATGCTTATTGATTAAGTGGTTAACTACAGGAGACAGAGAAAGAAAATGAGGTATTTAATCAGAATATTTATAAATGTTACAATCTCTTCACTTCAACTTGGCGCCTCCCAGTATATATATGTCTTTTAAAACTTAAAACTCCATTGTTCTAATGGAGAACAGCCTACAGTAGAAGCATAAAAAATTTGACATAGGACACATCATAGTGGCCATAAGAAAAGAAACACATAATGCCATTAAGAACATTTTTGATGATTTTTCCTAGTGAACAGACACTGTTAATAAAAATTGGATTTTCTTTTATTTTATGATTGCTAAGCTCAGAAGTAGGGATTACCATTATTATTGAAACCTGATTTTTAATAAAGTCCTTTAACATCAAAGCTAAACTATAGTCAATATTTGATGGCAAATCTGGGTCCCAATAATACTTATGAGGTTTTTTTTTAAATCAGATATACATACAGTACATTCCAGATTTATTTTGATAGTGTTAGACCTGGTAACCTTCCAGGAAAAGTAAAATTCTGAACTTTCATGGCAAGTAGGAGTCTATGACACAATTAGTCATCAACAGGCTGCGTTATAAAGATATATACTGATACATACAAGTCTGATACATGTTGGTTTGTTTTACTGAACTGCCTTTTCTACCCCTTGCATTTAAAAACAACCACAATTTTGTTACCGAGAAACTCTGACTTCTTATGAAATATGAATTCTATGTAAAAAAAGGCTTCCATAAAAAATATTTAATCAATATACTGATCATTAACTCACCATTAGTTTTCTAGAGCTTAAACGGCTTATGTTAAAAGTTCATTATTTTCCCCCAACCATGACTCTCTGAAATCGGTTTTTTCCCCATCAAACCTTTTCATTCTAAAATCTGCCTCATTAAAAAACAAACAACTCTGTGTGTGATTTTGTTACAAGTTGAGGGCAAAATAAGATTCCTCCTCAGAACAAAATGTCTTTGAGGAAGGCATAAGAATACTCACTGTAAAGTTAAACTTTTGAGAAAGGGCAATGAGAGAGATGGAAGACGGGACTTACAAAAAGAAAAGGAATGCAAAAGAGAGGATTAAAAAGAAAGTGGGGGCACAGGATATAAGCAAATAGTATTCAAAAGAATTTCAAACTAATAACAGCCATATGAAAGATTGCTTTAAGTCGTTAGGATTAAGACAAATGCAAATTAAAATAACTTACTTCACACTCAAATGGGCAAAATTTTTAAAAAGACAGAAAAATAGAAACAGTCCATTTTGGAGGCTCTATGGAAAGACAGGCATACATGCCAGTGAAGATGTGGATTGGATCAACCATTCTAGAATGTAATTTGGAATTATACAAAAAAGTGACTGAAATTTCCACTCTTTGTTCCAGAGACACCTCTGCTAGGATTCTATCCCAATGTGGTTAAAGATAGAGAATTCTCATGGGATATCAAAATATTCATAGCACTAGTTTTTATATGAATGAAGAACAAGGAACAAACTATCTAAAGAAAATTTGGTACATGCACGTAATGGAATATTGCTGCAACATATGGAATGATGAATATGAAGAATTCGGAGAAACAGAGGAGAAGAGATGGAAGTGGTGAAAAAAGCAGAACTGGGAAAATAATATATGCTATTAATACAACAATGTAAAGAAAAGAACAAGACTACAAAGCTCAATGCTGTCTTACTATTGTGACCAAGTTCAGTCTTGAAGAAGTAAGAGATGTCTCCCCTTTCATGACAAAGGTAGGGAGCTTTGGTAGTAGAATAATCCATATGCAGTCATACAAGTCTGATACATGTTGGTTTGTTTTACTGAACTGCCTTTTCTACCCCTTGCATTTAAAAACAACCACAATTTTGTTACCGAGAAACTCTGACTTCTTATGAAATATGAATTCTATGTAAAAAAAGGCTTCCATAAAAAATATTTAATCAAGCAATGAAAGTAAGCCTTAGTAAGTATTTTAAAAGAAAGGAACAATGTCAATAGGAAGTGAGTTAAAAAAAGGAGAAAATGAGAAGGGAAAGGTAAGAGTTAAGGAAAGAATGAAGCTAGAAGAGGAGGGAGAAAAGTAAGAAAGAGAAAAAAGGGAGGGAGAGAGATTAAGAGAAAGGAGAAAAGGACAAGAAAGGTTGAAGAAGACAGAAAAGAGGATAATAAAGGGGAAGAGAGAAAACAAGGCATGAAGATGGAGAAGAAAAGGGAGAAGAAAGAAGGAAAGGAGGAGCAGAAGAGGAGGAGAAAGAGAAGAAAGGAGTTAACAGAAGGGGAGAAAAGGTAAGTGTGAGGTGGTTGGGAGGGAAGAAGACAGAGAAGCAATTGCTAAATTGCTGAAGAATAAACTCTTTTGTGGTCACTGTTATTGTGGTCTCCTCAGAATCACCTATAGGCCCAGTATTATTTTTTTCCAGGTAGTTCCAGTTGGAATTTAGTCCAAGAAGAAGAAAAAGTTGGGAGACAGATGCAAGGGAAGAGAAAATTGGTAACAGTGAATAAGAATAAGCATAGGTAAGATGGAAACTAGAAAACAAAAGATAAAGAAAAACAGATGAAATTTTTTTTCTTTTAAAAAAGTTTCTCCAGCTTCATCAGTACTAAGTATTTAAAGTCCTTCACAATCAGATTTCATCATTTCTAGGCATATTAAACACTGCTCCCCTCCACATATTCTAGAGTCTAGACAAACTGGTCATCTTCCTCACACAAGACGGCCCATATCCCATGTCCACACCTTAGGCACACATGCTCCCACCGTGCTTAATGCAATCCCACTTCACCTCTACCTTTTAAAATACTTCATTGCTTTCAAAACTTAGCTCAAGTCCTTTTTTCTATATGAGGCTTTTCCTGATTGCCCCACCCCCAGCCAGCTGCTAGCACCTCTCCCTCCCTGCTCCAAAACTCTTGCATTAATTTACAACATATTTTACATATATTTATATGTTTATATGATTTTTTTCCCATCAGAATTTGAGCTCTTTCAGGGTGCTTCAGTCATTTTTTTCTTTGTATCCCCAGCCCCACTAGAGTGTCTTGTAAATAATGGAAGCGAAAACAAATGCTTGTTGAATAATTGATTATCCATCACCAAAAACCTGTGTAGACACCATGAGGATGAAGTCTGGAACACCTGAGGCACACCTATGTAGGTAGATACAACCAACTGTATCACAAGAACAGGGACCTCTTTATAGCTAATCTTTTTTTCTGCCTGTAAGTCCTTGTGAGAGAGGTCCCAAGCTTTGACTTTGACTCAGTTGCTTCAATGGTAGCTTCCATTTCAAAACTGTTCTCTTGGAACAGTTGGAAAAGAGAGCTTAAACAGAAGAGACTGACAGTAGGGAGAAAGTGTAAGATAAAAGAAAGGCAGAGAACTGAATACCAAGTAGAAATTAACGTGATATATGATCAGTACCCAAACCAGATCTGGGCAAAGCATGGAAGGGAGAGAAAAGCAATGCTCAAGATTTTCCAGGATGTTCTGCTTACAACAGAAATTTCTTATTCCCAAAATAAGACAGATGAACATTAAACATGGGGTGTGTGGGCTTTTCTTTTTTTGTTTTTGGCATTTTTGGAGGGAGGAAAGGCAGGGCAATTGGGGTTAAGTGACTTGCCCAAGGTCACATGGCTTGTAAGTGTTAAGTGTCTGAGGTCAGATTTGAACTCAGGTCCTCCTGACTTCAAGGCCAGTGCTCTATTCGCTGCACCGTTTAGTCACCCCAAGGTGTGTGTTTCCAAACAGGAATGGTGAAAAGCTATGTATGTATTTTGGGGTTCCAACTCTCCAATGCCTTTACATATTTATAGTATTGTACAAATATTAAATGGTAGTATATTTCTGAATTTTGGATATATATGCTAAGAAAAATTATGTCAACTACATAAAATGAAATAACCTCTACTTACCTTCAGTATCCTCTGCAAGGATGCATATTTTAAAGAGAGACAAGTTCGATGTATTAAAATGATTTGTATTATACCTTTGTGGATTGCATCAAATAATAAAAATGGGTAATCATTCTGGAAAGTATTGTTATATAAATCCCAATAATATTCTGCTAACTAAAAATATTTTCTTAACAAAGAAACTAAAGCTTAGATCTTCATCAATAGATTTTATTAAGAATTAACAAGGAATAGAGAACCAAATATTAAAAAAAAAACTTTTTTTACACTTGTCAAAGTGCTCAATTTTTAAAAAATCTAATATATTCTCCATTTAGAAAAATGAGGCAAGATCAATAGAGCAGAGGTGGTGAGGAGAGAGGAAAAAAAAACTGATAGATATACTAACATGATGATCACCATGTTGTATGAACAACTATGCTACTAGAAATTCTTGTATAAATAAAAATAAATAGAAGAGCCTTTTTTCTGTACACAACCTGCTATTTGTATCATTTGGATATTACTCAGAAATTCTTTATGTTATACACATAGATAAGAGAGGACATATAGCTGACACTATAAAGTAAAAAAAATGTTTTCCTTTTAAAGTTTTTTATGCATTTTAATTTCAGATCATATGATCAGACTCTCCCCTTCCACTACAAGATCGTGACTCATTAGAAATACCTATATTGGACCAAACACCTTAATTTATTCATAACCTCCTGGTGACTTCTTTCTCTATTCATAATCTATACATTCCTGAGAAGATGTCTCTCTCTAAGGAATCATTTATAATATTATTACATTTCTAAGCATAAAGCAGGCAGATTAATCTTAGTGCACCTTCTCAAAGGAATGGAGGACAAAAAAAAGGTGAGCATAAACAGGGCTAATGTCTTCCAAAGAACCCCATACTGCTTGGGGTATTGAAAGAAGGGGTTTCCTAAGATAAGTGGCAAAGGTATTTTTGAAATAACGGACAAGTCACTTTACAGATTTGACTCAGGAGCTGAAAATGTTAAGTTTTACCAAAGTTCAGTCTTTCAAAGAAGTCAAGGTTCTTTCTGGGGAACAGAATGGCAGCTGAAAATAATTCAATGCTAAAGTAAACTCTGGTTTAACTGTTCTTTCTTTCTACAGTGGTAACCTGTTGCTGACTTCAAAGATTAAGAGAAGCTCCTCTGTGCCCCACCAGGAAATTCCAGAGTTTAAACCAGATTTTGCTTTCTGTAGCAATTTGTTGCCCTGTAGATAAGTTATATTCTCAGTTCATTTGAGGATCACAATTCTCCATTTTGGTTAAGGTCATAAAGAAAATGCCTTAGGCAAAAGAAAGAAGGGGGTGTGGAATGGCAGAAACTAATGAGATTCAAAAGTACATGATATTACAAACATGGTTTCAAGAGTCAATTGTGTTTCTATCCATTTTCTCATAATCTGGGATTCACTTAGAATTTGCTTTAACTGTGATCACCCTCCTCTACTTGACTCTCCTGAAATGAAGTTGATAACTAACATTTAGACAAAGCTTTGTTTTGCAAAATCTTTCCATATGGTATCTCTTTTGATCCTCCCAACAATCCTATGAGATGAACAGCTCATTTAATATTATAACCTATTCATTGATGCAGTATCATTGAAGGAAGGTAAGGAGTGAAATCATTGAAGGAAGGTAAGGAGTGAAATGACTTGCTGGGAAGTGACAAATTAGTATTTAGAATTTAGGTCTCTTCTGATTCCAAGTTCAGCGTTTTTTTATTTTGTTTTGTTTTCACTACACCATGCTGTCTCTGAAGGGAAGATCTCAGTCATAATAAATGCATTTGAAGAAATACACTGTGAACCAGAAGAACAAAAGAGAAACCAAAGGGGGAAAATTACGTATAGTTTTATTCAAAGAAAATGTAAACAGGGAATAATACCTGAAATAGACAGCTAAGATAAAGAAAACATATAGGTTTTTTCTTATTCTATTTCCCCCCTCTCTCATTGATTTCTTGTAGTCTCCAGAGAGGAAACTGGAAAAGAGGAGCATAAGGAAGAGGAAAAAGGAATCAGTGCTAATGTACCCATCAACTTTAGAGACTGAGTCCAGGTAAGATGGTAGTGGGAAGGAATATCCTTCAGGGTATCTCATGAAAAGAGTGGGAAGCTTTTCTCCCTGCTCAAAGATGGATAAATACCAAATAAAACTTTTTGATCTGTCAATGTGTTTGCCATTTCTTAACAAATATTTCATTGCAAAGCTTGTTGTACCAAATATTTTCCCCCAAAACCAGATCAACATAAGTAATGTCATCAGTACCCTACCTGTTGCAGGCTCCTTGGGCCCATGTTCTTCTTCAGGAGACTTGGCTGGAGGCCAGATGGGGGGGATTCTCCTTGGAAACTGCTCTTCTGTGTAATCCAGAGAATGTGTGGGTTGACTGACTGCAGCCCAGGTATAAAGTTGATCTTGCTGTATTAAATGAAAATGTATATGTATTAATTCAAAGTTGACCAATTAAATAAAGTATCAGACAATATTTTATGGCTGCTATAGGAATCATCCAGTGGAAAATTCTATATAGAATATAGAATCATAGATCTAGAGTTGGAAACGGTCAAGTCCAATCTTTGCATTTTAGAGAGGAGGAAAGTGAAATCAGAGACTTCCAGTGACTTGACCAAGGTCACATGGTAGTAAGCATCAGAAACAGGATTTGAATATGTCCCATATTCCAGAACCAGTGTTCTTATAACTGTACTATTCTGCCTCCCTAAAAGACATCCTTATGTAATTAAGATTCAAAAGGTAAACTTAGTCATCTTCATTTTTACTTCATTTCTTTCCCTCCTTTCTTTTTTACTTACTTCCTTCCTTCCCTTCTTTCTTTTTTTCTTTTCCTTTCTTTCTTCTTTTTTTGTCTCCTTTAACACTCACCACTTTTCCTGGAATAGATGTCTAAAAACTCCCTCTGTGCAGTTGTTTGTGACTCCATTTGGGGTTTTCTTGGCAAAGATACTGGAGCAATTTGCCATTTCCTTCTCCAACTCATTTTACAGACAAGAAAACTGAGGTAAACAGGGTTAAGTGACTTGCCCAGGATCACTCAACTTAGTAAGTGTCTGAGGCCAGATTTGAAATCAGGATGAGTCTTCCTGACTTTAGGCTGAACACTCTATCCATTGCATCACCTAGTTGCCCTATTCTGTGTAGTAAATATATCTAAACCTATAGGAATTATAGGACAAGCAGCCTTTCTTCTTTTACCCTATATTTCATCTTGGTATACCCAGAGGATATCTATAAAAATGTTAATATTATGTCCCTTTAAAAATTATTTACACATTTAAGGAAAAGCCAAAGGACAAACTGTTCTTAGGAACTTTTCAGTCAGTAATGGTTTCCCTGCCTGCAACAATCAAGAGCCTAGGAAAGAGGTGTAACTTGTGATGATTTTGAGAATTGGCTATGAGAAAAAAAAATCTAAGAGACCCTAAAGGAGGGGGCCAAAACTAAAAGATCTGGAAAGAAATATTTCAATAAAGAAAGGACTACCATGCTTTGGACCAATAGGACCTAGTCAGAATATGAAGAGGACAACTTGTCATTATACACAGTGGCCAGGAGACATTTCAGATATTCCAAAATAAAAGCAATTTTAAAGCTCTTTAGGTTGTCTGTTTATAATGTATCCAAAATAATAACACATTTAACCATTCAAATACCCTGGAGCAAGTCACACAGATACTCTGTGTTCAGTTTATAACATGAGCTGTTCATAAGTTTACACTTCTTTATCATTTTTTGAAAAACATTACATGCGGCAGAAGAGGAGGAGGACTTGTATAAAGAACTTGATCTCATCTCCATTAATTGGAGATTGAAAAGCTCAGTGGTTTTATTCAAGGACTGGTGATGAATCATATAATAATAGAGCTGTAGCAGCAAGAGACTTCAGAGACCTTTAAGTCTAAGCCTTTAATTTTATACATGAAGAAAGTGAGAGCCAGGAAAATTAGATATCTCTGTATCTCAGCAATTCTGAAAGTTTCAATAGGTTCTAAGAGTCTTCATGTAATCCAAGTTTAATGGTTTTAGAAAATCACTTGTAGGGCGGAGCCAAGATGGCAGCGTAGAAGCAGCAACATATCGCAGCTCTCACATAGCCACCCCAAAATACCCATAAAATAGGACTCTAAACCAATCCTGGAACTCCAAAACGCACACAAAGATACTTCCCACTAAAGTCAGCT
>CM053584.1:113550017-113591758 GCA_028627135.1 Pseudochirops cupreus
AATTAAACCACTGTCACCAAACCACAACACTCCCTGCTGCATAGATCATCCCTCCCAACAAAACCATGATTTCTTCTTTGACAGAAGACAACTTTTTGTAATTCTCACTATGTCTAATAAGAGGCTAGACACACATAATTTTGGAATGACTAAATGTATTTACTTAAGTCTGCAACAGAAGTCAAGTGTAACAGATACCTATCTTAGTGTTACAGCTTACTACCCAAACACAGAAGACACTCCTAGACGTCTCATTTTCAAGGTGGCAGATGATAACTGATGAAACAAAGAAAAGAGTTTCTTTAGAGTTAAAATTATTTAAACAGAGGGCTCTACCATTTTTAAACTTGTTACTGATATAATGTTGACAAATCTTTGCTTTATGATGTAAAACAGATAAATATAAAGGAAACCCTTTAAGTGAGCTATTGGTTCCTCTATTGGCACTAAAAAGACAATTCTGCACAGTACTTGAAGATCTTACATTGCTATTCAATCTAATAAAGAGATTCTGACAGCTGTCAGAGAAAAGAGCTATTGCTTAAAAATAAAGAGCTTTCAAGGTTAGAGTTTCATTTTTTAAAAAAAAGTTATATTAATGATTCCTTATGATTCGTTTTGCTTACAAGAAGTGTGTCAATAAGATCTCAGGAATTCTGCCCAAATTCACATATCAAAAGGGGGCATATTAAAATCAATGGTTTGGTCCCTTGTCCTTGTCACGAAAAAAAAATGGGGTGGAGGGACTTAAAGCAAAGTTTGAGACTTATATGATACTACATACAGTGTATAGTTGCTTCAAAAATATTATTTCCTGGAAATACCAAGCATCTGAAATTTCAAAGTCTAAGCTGTTAATACTTAGCTGCCTTATGAAAAGCCAAGATTCTGACTCTTCAGACAGTAAAATTTGGTTACAGAGGGAAACCATGGGCTAAGAAAAAAAATCAGAGAAATAGAAAGAAGGACTTACTTATGAACGACCCATAGCTGAGAAATGAAATTTGATTTTTTAGAGTAAAAAGGGACAAACCATTATCAAATACACTAATGCAGTGCCATTTTATTGTTCCACTTATAACATAATTAGTTTAATATTGAATCTTTTAATTACCTACCATTTTATAAAAATATTATCCATAAACTTGTAAGAAACACCTAAAAAAAAAAAAAAGCTGTAAATTTGGGTTTGAAGCCTTCCTCTGGAAGTTCATAGCTATGTGATCATGAACCGGTCACTTAAGCTGATGCTCAGTTTTTACATCTGTAAAGTGGAGATAATACCACCTGTATTGAAGTGCTGTTATGAAATGAAATTATGTATACACGTTTTAGAAACCTTAAAATGCAATTAGATGGCAATTTTTATTAATTCATATATACTTGCTTAAATCAGGAATATTATTTTCATTCATACACAGCAATTACTATTTTTTTAAAGTATAGAATGTTAGATTTGGAAGGCACCTTGGAAATTACTTAATCTACCACCTTCATTATATACTTAGAGAAATATAAACTATTACCAGTATAGCCTTTGTATCAAAATAATAACAATGCAAACTGTGTTTGGAGAGTCCAATGAGACTCTATACAAGTATGTGACATTATGTCAATGTAAAGCAAAGCATTCTTTTCCTCTGCTGAGAAATGAATAAGATTCTCATCTCTCTGTTGAAAACCATAAATATTGTTTGTGCAATAAATTATTAAATATGGATAAAATGCTTTTTCATGCATTACTACATATAAATTGTTTCATTTCAATTCATTTTCCAGTCCACGTGAAATATCTAAATTCTTTATCAGGGACTTTTCTGTCCTTCCCCACTTCTGCTCTAGAGGACTTTAGAAGCAGATGATCATGAAGTAGGGAAACAAGAAAGAGGGAGCAAACAGAACACAGTAATATAGTAAACAGGAAAGACAAAGGAATCTGGAGAGGAAGGACTTGGGCTCAAATGTAATCTCCAGCACCTAATTCCTGTGGGACCCTAGGCTTCAATTTACTCATCCATATATAAAATAAAGGATTTGATTAGATACTTTAGGTTCTTTCCAAGTCTGAACCCAAAATTCCTAGCAGGAACATGAAGAGACATGCTTATATAGGTGTAGATTTTAAGAATTAAGAGCTATGAGGAGTAAAATTTTGCCATGGACCAGCAGCAGGGGAACATCACTTTATTCTATCCAAAAAGTCTTTTTGAAGGTTAATCTTCCTTGAAGATTTTTGAGTCAACCCAACATTCCAAACACATCACTGGAAGTTTTAACTCCTCTTGGAGCATCCTAATGTCTGAACACAGTAGCACTGCAAGTGTTGGATGAGGTGAGAAGCAGCAGATAGCTATGATAACTATAACTGAAGTCAGGGGTTCCAATGGCTTTCTTGCACAAGAGTTGTATTCTTGTAGAAAAGGCTCTTTGAGGAAATTGTGGAAACTTCTAGACTAGGCTTAGGAAGCTGAATGTTTTATTTTATAGAACAGACTGAACAATTTGCAGAGGTTTTAGCTGGGTTTATTTCCATAATCAGGAATCCCACGTAGTCTCATCTAGGAATATTTTGGGCTGACAGATTGCCTCGGAATTAATGGCGTAAAACAATATCAGAGGGCCCTGCTCTGATTGTTGAGGATAGTTGACAGTTGTTTTGGGCAGAAGAGCAATTATCTCTAACGTGCCTAATAGTCAGGGCGCTTTGTGAGGTGAACACAGAGCCACAGGAGTCACTAGCAGGTACTACAGGATAGGAAACACTTCGAGTCACAGAACTGGAAGTAGGAGATCTGGCACGATGGCCAGGAGGAGGGGAAAATCCTGGAGAAGCAGTTGAAGAGATGGTGGTGCACCCAACAGCACCACTGTAGTGATGGCCAAACAAAGAGTATAACTGAGACACGCTGCCATGTAAATGGCTTGTTGAAGATGAAGTAATGTTTAGGGAAGATCTTGTCGCCCTCCCTATACTGGGAGAGACAGGAGAGCCCTTGTTGTCTACCTGCGGGGATTCTACTTGAATGCTCTTATTGATAGGATCTGCGGCAAGAATCACAGCAATTTGAGTTGTAATACTGTGGTCACTAGGATTATAATCAATGCCATCCAAAGGCAAGGGGATTCCTTTCTCAGGCCCTGGGGAGTGGCGTCCAGAAGGAGGAACACAGTTCTGAGATTGTAATTCATGTGTAGATGGAACCAGCAATGGACTGGAAGAAGGGTTCTGGCAGGGAAGTGTGTGGGCTCCATCAGAGTGTTTATCTGCTCTTTCCTTGGAGGTTCCATCATGTTTAGGCAGCTTCTTGGCGTTCTTGGTTTTTTTAGGAGAGCTGGCAGAGACAGACATGACAGCCTGAAGTGGTGACCTGTGCTGCTCCTCTTCTGGAGAGTAAAGGAAGAGACTGGGAATAAGGAATGGGAAAGGAGGGAGGAAAGAAAGAGACAGAGACAGAAGGTAAAAGTAAACGGGGGGACGGAGGGGGAAAAGGAGAGAAGGAGAGAGGGAAAGGGAATGGGAAAAGGGGATGAGGAGAGGAGATAAAGTAGAGAGAAAGAAAACTTCTGGGCGTCACCAAAGGAATAGAACCAGAACACAGAATTCAGAACTGAAAGATGATAAAATTCTATGTCGGAAACCCCGCTGCCTCCTAAATGCGAGAAACTGATTGCTCTTCCCACTCTTTACACTACTGGTGTGTGGCACACAAGCTCAACCCCATGCGCACGCACACAAGCTCAACCCCATGCGCACGCACACAACCTCAATCCCATGCGCATACACACGTGCACAGTCCCTAAATCACCTCAATCTTAATTTTTTTTTCAAAAATTGGCAAAAGTATAAATGTGATCATAATTAAGCAGACTTCTTACTTTTAAGAGTTTCTCAGATGCTGACCCACCTTACCCTAACGCAGACTAGCAAATTATTTTTCACTTGTATCTGGATTCTTGCCCAAAATAGTCCCTTCTCACTCATAGCCAATGAAAAGGGAGAACCGGCTTAAAAAAAAATAACCAATCATAGTTCGGTTGTCTGCAAGGCTAAATTGAGAGGAGAGACTAGCTAAATTCCATTTCAATTAGTTATATATTTATATATACCAGTGCAAAGATTCTTAGCCCTTCTCTTACTATGCTTATTCACGTGTGCTCTCAATCTTTTTTCCCACGGCTTGTCCTTCGACAGAAATCACACGTGAACTTGCTGTTAGCCTTCGAATCATTTTGCATTCCCAATTAATACATTGATTTTTTCGATTCATGCTGCTTTTCAGTATTACATTGGTGCTAAACAGAAGCCTGAAGTTTCCTGAAGTGAACATTAGGTGAGAGTAATACCAACAAATAATCCTAAGTCACTAAGAGGGTAACTCTGTAAAGCATTACCGAAATTGGGAACTGTAGAGCTAAAGTATTATAACCAGAAATACATTCATTGTAAAAAGTTCTCAACAGTTGCAACAACGTTGGTCCTCAATGCTTAAAAAAAAAAAAATTCAAGTTTTACATGAAACAATCTTTCTGTTCTGATATATGTTTGCATAATTAAAATAAAAATATGTATAATAACTGATGTTTATATAGCACTTCCAGGCTTACAAAGTACTTTGCCCAACCCAATCCTTCATGGCAGTCAGTAACGATACTACTAGTATTATTTCAGGAAGAAAGTGATGCTCAATAACTTGGCAATCGTCACACAACTAGCAAAGTGAATGAAATGGTGTCTAAACTTGTGTCTGAAGACTCTAAAAATAGTGCTCTTTCAAATTATGCTGGACTGCATCACAAACAACACATTTTTCAGTCATACTAACTTTTAAGAAACTTCAGTGAAAAGGTGATTTTTTTGGGTTTTTTTTTTCTGAAATTTGGGAATTATTTTAGCCTCAGAAAAATTAAGAGGCAAAAATTAAATTCTCAAAACACTATGTTAGAAGGCTGTGTGTTACAAAAATCCTGACAAATCCCTTTATCCAGTTGTGGTGCTATGCCAACGTGAGCCATTACTTACATCTAGATAGATCATGCAATTATAACTTTGACAATATAGGCATTCCTCTGTTTTCCTAGGTAGTCATCTGGCTATTTTATAGCTAGCTATCAGAATTCAGAGCTGATATGCCTTGTGATACATAATATATAACATCTGAGTTATGTACAACAAAGAATACATAAATAATATATCTGTAACATATAACATGCTGTATGTAACAGATCAGGTATGTTTAATTATATATCATGTGCGGCACAAATAACAAACGCTATGTAAAGCATATTATGTATTATGTAATGTTTATATTTTATATAAAATTTAATGACATACTATATATAAGCAAAGAATATCATTAATACTATTTCCTTTCCAATGAATAAAATAATTGCATTTGCTTTTTCAGTTAACTTACAGATCAATTTTATTTTATGTTATATATTGCATATAAACAAAAAATATAGAAAGCATCCTATATTATATAATGTGTACATTACCAAAAACCAAAAATGAGTCTTTTGTGGGTGTAGGTACACACACAAAGAGTAAAATGTCAGCAATACTATTTTCTTTTCAATTGCTAAAAAGTTGCATTTGTTTTCAATTAATTTACTGATAAGAAATTTAATATCATGAGAGTCTTAGATTTCATTTATAAATGAAATACTATTACCTAAGATTTTTCTCAACCCAGTTAATACTATTTGGAAATTACTTTTTAAGGAAAGTCAGAATTTGAAGTCACCAGCAGAGGGCACCACATAAAACATGAATCTTTTTGGGAGACTAAAAAGATGCATCTCTAAAGGAAGGCTGACTGGTTCTATTTGTCTTAAAATTTGGCACAAGACGTTATATTTGCTGGACTTTTAGCAGTGCCCTGTTAAAATTTGGCACAAGATGTTATATTTGCTGGACTTTTAGCAGTGCCCTGTGGATGTACCCATTACTAATGTCCTTTTTTGTCACTTTCTTAGCCCAGTCCATTCCTAAATTCTGACACTAAGGGATGAGACAGCACTGAGATAGAACAAATTATAAATGCAAAAGATATTTTGCACTAAATACATCTGGTATTAGAAACACAATTCTGTAATGAGCTAATAAATGAAGGGCAAAGTATTTATTAAATACTTACTATATGCCAATCACTGTTCTAAGCCCTGCAGATGCAAATTGAAAACGCAAAGTGATTCCTACTCCCAAGAAGCTCACATTCTAATTAATGGTAGAAGTGACACATACAAGAAGGTTCTGAGCAGGACATGTAGAGAGGCCCAATGGCACTCAGGGTGCAGTGACAAGGTGGATGTCAACAATATCAGTGGCAATTTGTCCTGTGTTACACCTATATAAGAAAGACATTTGTATCCACCCTACTCATAGATCAGATTGGAAATCCTTGGTAAACACAACACTGGTAGGTGAAACACTATCACAAACGGACACAGATGGACAAAATGTACAAAAATAATTAGATACTTAGCTGTTTCATGCAAATATGAAAACACATCATAGAGCCACATGAAAATCACTTCGTATTAAGGAATTTTATTCTAAACCTTATCTTCTATGACTTAGGATTTTTTCTAATTAATCTTTTCCATTCAGTGAAAGATTTCAGGGAAATTCATTTATAACAGTGAAAGTGGGACGAGAACAGAACAAAGCCTGTTTATTTTTTAAGCATACAAACAAAGGATGATAAAATGGTGGAGGGAAGTATTTAAAACACCTCTTAAAAGGTACAATTTTTAGATCTTCTTGAATGAAAACTAACGGCATTTTACATCTCATTTCCTTCTAATAAGAACATTGAGTGTGTCTAAGGAGGAAAAGGAGAGGGGGAGAAATTCTTGTAAGTACCAAAATGTGGAATTAACTTACTTTACTGAATAGCATTTCTAGGCAATTCTGTTAACTGCCTGGAAACCAATTAAATTTTTCTCAGCTAAAACACACACACACACGCACGCACACGCATATGCCCAACCAAAGGCTTAATAAGCAATGCAAAAAAAAAAAAATCCCTTCACCTAAAACACCTTTCATCAGATAAGTTTGTTAGTGTATAGCCCCTGAGAATTCCAAAAGCGGCAACATCCTTTGGGGGAGTAGGAGAAGGTGAGAGCATTTCTTTAATCTCCAGGGCAGAGATCTCAAAACATTAATCTCCAGAGGACTTGCAACTCTCTATGGCTCTTCCTAAGGAATTTGTTGTTTTTGTCAAAGGATGGTGTAATGAGCATTTTTTAAAATTTCTTCTTATTCTTCCTGCAACTTTCAGTTAATAGTAACCTTGCCTGACCAAAACTCGAAAATTTACTTAGAGCCTTAAAGATTCCTTAGATAAAAACTAGAGGAAGAATCTCAATTGTCCCTGACTCCTTGGTGACATGTAAATCTTCCCTCCCAATCAGCCATTTTGTGAACCCTCTAAATGTAGTTCAATCTGTAACCTGACTTAGTTTACCAATAGTTTGTTTGATAAATTTTGTTTCGTTAGGGGATATGAGATCACCACTCCATTTAGCTAAATTTGTCCAACTTTTATGTCCCTGAAAGAAGTATGGATTATAGCTCTATCTTTTCTTTAACTTTTATGGCTTAAGAGGAATATATAAGATTTCAATAAGTAAAAGAATTATCTCTTTATCACCCTGACATAATTTTGCCTATAAGAAGGCTTGTAAAAATCCTAAAGGGTTTAGGTTTTCTCTGAGACTGAAACCTATGTCAGAGCATAATAATTAAACTTAGGTTTTTACCTCTATAATTTCTGCATTGTGGTAAATATATTTTGGCAGCAGTTAACCTACCACATGAACTCAGAGAGGAGATATTTCTCCCCTAACAACGTAGAATAAGGGGAAAACAATTACAATGACTGATTATGCTACAATGAGTTTTTCCTGGGTATAATCAAGCTTCATTTATAATATCATGACTGAGGAGAAAAGGATTCTAGAAGCTATTATGTCCCACTGTTTTAGAGAACACCCTACTTCAGTTACTCCAGATTGGACGAAACCAAATAGCATATTGGCCCCCTAGACACACTGATGTGGAACATAGCCTCTAACAGTTTTCTCCCACATATCAATCATGAGAAGATATTTCAGAACCTTTCGTGATTTCCTATCCTAGGTGATACATATTAACTTGACACCAAGATTTTTAAAAAATACTACTGAAGATACTTTCTGTTATTGCTTGTTTTAGGAAACTTTCTGCTATACTCAAGAGATTGCCAAGCTGTCTTTTCTCTCTTTCCCTCTTTCTCTCCCCCCTCCTCCCCCTCTCCCCCACTCTCTCCCTACACACACACACACACACACACACACACACACCCACCCTCCATTTTATCAGTGGTAACCTTCTCACAATCAAGCCTGGAGTAGTACAGCATACTCAAAGTTTATTCTATTATGAAACTAATGGTGTCATGCTGAGAAAGAACCTTGATATCCAAAGTAAACATTTTCATGAGAAGTTATGAAACTATAATCTAATGTTACTCACCTAACTTAATTTTGACATTAATCACTCTCTTCTAAGGGTCTAGCCCCAACACTTAGGGGTCACTGTCTTTCATTATTAGGCTATCACAGGGGAGAGGAATTTGTTTTATTTGCACCCAGAGAGCAACAAATGGAAGTTAAAACATAGATTTCAAGCTCGATGTAGGGAAAAAAAATCCTTTAACCAGCAGAGTTGTGAAAAAGTACAAAGTATTTCCTTGGGAGTGGGCTTACCATCACTTGTGAAGCCTTCAAACATTGAATGACAACTTCTCAGGGATATTGTAGATGTTTAGAGAAGGATGGCTCTTTTTATATTTGAGAGAGGGTGCACCTTCCCCAATCTTAGGTCAAAACTATTTTCCTAACAGGTACTTGACTAAACCTGGCTGTGGCCCTTTACCATCTACCTTGACTTAGCGTCCTCTCTTGATTTGGAGCGTCAGCCTTTTAATCAACTTCACTGAGTGCTACTTCTCATTTCATAATTCTATCCAGCTGGATTCCCAGCTTTCTCTTTTTTAAATAAATCAACACTTATTCATTGAAAGCATGCTGTATGCTAGGAACTATGCTAACTGTTGATGCATTTTCAAAGAAGAGGAAGACACAATCCCAACAGTAATACCCAGAATTTAATGTCAAAATTGAAAAAACAAGAATGAATCAGAGTGACTGCCCCTTCATTTTCCAAGCTCACTATTCTATTGTAAGATAGTAACTGAAATGCACTACAAAAAAATAAAATCTCATTAACATTTTTTATCTTATTGCACTTTTCGATATTTTCCTGGAAGGCCCTTTTCCAAAGCTATTCTTTCTTCAGCAATTTCACATTATTTTCCTTCTCTGAACCCACAATATTTGTTAAAAGTTCCCTAAATTCCCTATCCTATAAACACACAACAATCAACCAGTCAATAAGTATTTATTAAGTCATCTCCTATGTGTAATTACTCAGTACGAACGAAGGCAAAGGATTATACTTGCTCTGAAGTAACTGATACTCAGGTGAGGGATACAACATAACAAACAGCTAAGCAAAACAAGATAAATACGAGATAAAATCTTCAGGGAAGGTACTAGCATTAAGGGCAATCAATAATAGTTTCTTGTAGAAGATGAGATTTTAGCTTGGATATGAAGGAAGCCAAGAAGCAGAGATGAGGAGGGAGAAAATTGCAGACATGAGAGATAGCTAGTGAAAATGTCTAGAGTCGGGAGATGGAGTTTCATGTAGTAAGAACTAGAAAGAGGCCTCTTTCAGTGAATCATATGATATGAGTTCATTGGTAAAATGTATGAAGACAGGGAGGGTAGGTGGTGGAGGGCTTGCAGGCTGTGAAGGTCTCTGAATGCCAAAGAGAGGGTTTTATATTTTACCTTGGAGGTAACAGAGCCACTAGAGTTTGTTGGATGGAGGGGGCAAGGAGAAAGAGTGATATAATCAGATTAGGAAGATTAATTTGACAACTGAGTGGAAAATGAACTTCAGGAGGAAACTGAGACAAGGAAACTAAACAGTAGACTATTGCAAAAGTCCAAGTAAGGTGAGGGTCTATATCAGAGTGGAGGCAGAGGAAGAAAGAAGGGGGTAGATGTTACATAACAGATGTTATGAAGGTAAAATCTATAGGACCTGACAATATATAGTTTATAAGGGGTGTTAAAAAGAATACAGAAACAGAGATGACACCTAGGTTTCCAGTTTGGGTAACTGGGAGTCTTCTAGTTTCTTTAAAATCCCCTAACCCTTACCTGAAATGAAGATGCAAGGATTACAGGGGTGAAAAAAGTCCAATTTGCCTCTAATTGGTTCAGTTTTAATAGTTCAACTGACTTGGTTCCAACCATCTCAAAGAGAAGAAACTTATCCTTACTTGAAATGAAACCAACCTACCTAATTTTAAAAATAGAGTTATGAGTTAAGTAGCAAGCATTTTAGACACTTATTGTGTAGCCTGTTAGGCGCTGGGGGAACAAAGACAGAAATGAAACAGTCTCTGACCTCAGGGGGTTTATATTCTTATCAGATGCTTATGTTGCTGCCCTTAATAACATACATTTATAAACCCAATCAAAATTAAAAAAAAATACTTAAAAAAAAATCTCAAGGCTTTCTTCTTCCCTCTTGTAAAATACCCTTCTCCATTCTCTTTGTCTTTTCATGAAACACATTTCCAAGTGCAACCAATGGCTTTCCTCCAAAAAATGCAAGTTGAGTAAAAGAAAAAATGCAGTATCAAGTATTACTATTGTGCTCTTGAGACATTCTACCTATCCCATATCTAAAATCTGAATTACAGATTAAAGTACATATAGGGGGAAAAATCCAATTTCACATGAGAAATTCATTAATGTTGCTGTTTTATCATTTCTGACCTGAATTATTTAAATTGTACAGGTAATAAAAGATCACCAGATTTTCTCTCAGTTTTCAAATGGTTAATTTTTAAAAAGGAAATGAAATTGAAGCTTCAGGGTACTTGATATTTTCAACCACATAAAGGGAAATTTTGAAAGTGGGACCAAAAAGCACCGTTATATCAACTTAAGAAAAATTCAGAGTATAGTAAGGGGCCCTGGTGAGAAATGACCCCAGGATAAAATACTGAATGACGAGAAAGACTCTGAGACTCTGAAATATTAGAGGGAGAATGAAAGAGTCCATCATCTGGAAAGCGGGAGCTGAATAAGATTAGGCACAGGGAGGAAGGCTAAAAAACCTCCTATGTTAACTAATTGTACTTGCTAACTAGGCACTAAAATGGGGGTTCTTAACGTTTTCTGTCATAGACCCCTTTAAAACTGTGGTGAAGCCTATGGACCCCTTATTGGAATGTTTTTAAAGACATGAAATAAAATTGCAAAGGAAATCAATTGTATCAAAGTACAGTAATCAGAATTTAAATTTAAAAACTTCAGGGATCTCAGGTTAATGAACTTAGCCATAGAGTATGACAGAAGGAATAATGTGTAATAAGGCTAGAAAGAAAAATTGAGATCAGGTTTTGAAGAACTTTGAATAATCAACAGAATTTATATTTGTTCCAGAGGGTGATGGTGAGCTACTGAAGTTTATGAGTGAGTGATATGGTCTGTCTTCATGTTTTTGGAAAAGTAACTTTGGCATCTTATGGAGGATAAATTGGAGTAGAGCCCAGTTAAGAGGTAATGAGCACCTGAACTGGTATGGTAGTTGTGTGAGTGAAGAGAAAGGGGTGGGTATAAGAGATGTTATGGAAAAAAGACTCAATAAGAATTGATAACTAATTAGAAATGTGGAGTAAGGTCACAAGAGGATTGTGTTGAGGGGACAGATAATGAATTTAGTTTAAGACATGTTGAGTTTGAAATACTTGTGGTATCCAGTATGAAATTCCAATAGGTAGGTTTTGGAGACAGGACTGCCACACAGTATAAAAACTAGAGCTGAATATATAGATTTGTGAGTCATTTGAATAGATGATAATTAAATGTGGAGAGAGAAGATGGCACAAGACAAATTGTTTTGGCATATCGATAGTTAGGGGGTGCAAGATGTATGGCGACCCAGCAAGGGAAACTGAAAAGTAAGGGTCAAAGAAATATGAGAACCAAGGGAGAACAGTGTCATAAAACTCCAGAGGGGAAAGACTGCTTGGGAGGCAAAGGCAGTCAACAGTATTGAATGCTGCAGAGAGGTCAAGAGAGATGAGGACTGAGAAAAGACCATCAGACTTGCCATTTAAGAGATCACTGTTAACTTTGGAGAGAGCAACTTGAGTAATGAGATTGGAAAACAGTTTGCTAAACGTCATAAAGTGAGTGAGAAAAGACAAAGGTGGGCAACAGGTATAGAGTTTTTTTTTCCTTTCCCTAGGAGTTTCGTTTTTAAAGGGAGGAGAGATCTTTCATGATAGTTTGAGGGGATAGAATAGTCTAGTGAGATTTTTTCAAGGTTAGGGTTCTGTAGGCATCAGGGAAGGAACCACTCGATAGGGAGAGTGATTTTAGAGAGATCCTGCTTGACTCCTACTATGTATCATTTGACACTGTTGAATACGCTTCTCCTCTCTTATCTGAGTTTTTGTGATACTGCTACTCTTGGTTCTTTTCCTACCTTTCTGATGAGATATTTGTAAAGTTCTTAGCACAATGCCTAACTAACAGCAGGCACTATATTAATGTTTATTTCCTTTTCCTTGCCCTTCTTTTGCATGAGCACCGGCTGTATACTGTTGTTTAATTGTGGGCATGTACCTGAAGGCTTTTCCTGACCCTTTTTCTCTTCTCTCTCTGATTTGGTCATCTCATCACCTTCCTTGGGTTTAATTATCACCTCTTAGCAGATGACTCCCATATCAATGTATCCAGCCCTGATAGTCTTTTATGCTGACCTCTGGTGCTTCATCAATAACAGCCCACTTGACATTTCAAACTTATTATCTTTTAAGCATCTCAAAATCAATATGTTCAAAACAACCCATTAGTCCCCCATACATATCCCAATATAGCTCCCCCAATTTCCTTTTTCTGTTGAGGATACCATCCTCTTGGTTCCCCCATATTCACAATGTAATTAGCCATTCTTGACTCTCAATTCTTTATCTACCCACATAGACAAACAATTGTCTACTTCTACCACATTTTTCATATCTACCCTCTACACATTCAGTCCCTTGTCAAGTCTCACCTAGATTATTGCAATGGCCTCCTAAATGCACCCCTGCCTAAATCTTTGTCCCCTCTCATAACATCCTCCACACAGCTGCCAGAGTGATTCTCCTAAAGCACAGTTCTGACTATGTCACTCCCGTGCTCAGTAAATGTCTGTGACTCCCTGTTACCACAGGATCAGATATAAACCCCTTTGTTTGGTATTTAAAATCCCTAACAACCTAGACCCAATCTTGGTTTTAAGCCTTATTACACATTACTCGCCTTCGTTGACTCTATGGTCTATGGCCCAACAGAGCTTTTCCTTGCTGTTCTTTACACAGGACAATCTACTTCTGTTTCTATACCTTTCAACTTGCTGCATGCCCCACTTCCCTCCTGCTCTTCCCCACCCCATGTCTCAAGTGAACTCCTTCCTTGCCTCTGCCTTTAAGTAGCGTGAGTTCCCTTCCAGATTCGGTATACAAGACACATTCTGTGCAAAACCTTTCCTGATCTCTTAGTGCTCTCCCCTCCCCAGAATCACCTTGTGATGTCAAGGAGCATTTGTGAAGCACCTGCAATGTCCTGGGCACCAAGCTAGGCACTAGGGATACAAAAAAAAGGTCAAAACAGTACCTGCCCTGCTCACAGTAGTCTATGTATTGTAAGCATAAGCATGTCAGTAGGTATATATAATTATAAGTATATTAGGATATATCCCAATAATAATTCTATTATTTTATAACATATAGCATACATTATATTGCTTACATATAAACTACATAATGAAATATAATTATGCAATGTTGGAATTCAATATTATATTGAAATCTTGGTCAACATGGATAGGCAGCAAATCTAATTACAAAAAGTAATTGAGGATGGAGGCCAGCTGTCTTGCTCCATCTCTAGCCTCCCAGCTAATGGCTCAGATGATTCAAATTGCAGATGTTTTCTCCTTGACCTATTTCCATATCCTTCCTTTTTCCCACCAATCTCTGTGCTTATAGACTATTAACCTTAAATACACAGAAACACAAAGATTTTATATATATATAAATATATATGAAATTATATTGTTAAAATATAGTATAATATTTATAAATACTTATAAGAAGTATAATATATTGGAATCTATCCTAAAAATAGATTCCAATACACTACAATATAATATATTATAATATGTAACATACTATAAGTTCAACATTATAAATATTACAAGTATACATATATAGACACAGATATAATTATAGAAGTAAAATATTATACTATGATATTATATATTACAAATATATTAAGAATATGTCAGCTTCCTACTTCTCTTTATATATGCTATTTCCTTACAATGTAAGCTCCTTGAGGGCAGAGAATATTTTGCTTCTATTTTTGTAAGCCTACTGTCTATCACAAACCCTGGTGATTAATAAATGCTTGTTGTTTGGGTGAATGATGGTACCACTCTCAGAAATAGGGAAGTTGGGAGAGAAAGCAGGTTTTCCAGAAAAATAATGATTCAGTTATAGCTCACATGTATATAGTGTTTTAGTGCTTTAGTACAGTTTCACTTAGCTGAAAGGGCACTTCTCTTTATGTATCATAGGCATTAAATATATTTTTTTTCCCTGCTCCTGAAATGAGTTGTGATAAATCAAGAAACAAGTATTAAGTCCCTACAAAGTTCTAACAAGAGTTCTTAGCAATTTCATCTTTTACAATTTTGAAAATTAAAAAGAAATGCTTTCCTTGATAGAGAAAAAAGGGGCACTTCTCATGTTTCCATTTACAGGTCATAAACAGAAATGGAAGTCTCTGTAATTTTTGTAAGCATGAGTATTTGAAAGACACAGTCTACTGAGTAAACTATATATCTAAGCTATACCAAATGACCATAACTCAGAAATCATACAGCAAATGTTTGGTTTTCCAAATATTTGCCTTAAATATCTTTGAAAAGATTTAGGAGAAGCAAAAGGGAAATAAATTAACATTGCTATGAAAGAATACCAAGGAAAAGGAAGAGCTGCAGCCATTTTCTTAATCCTATAAGTGACTGACTCTCTTAGACATGTATATAGAGGTGATCAGCCATCCTCTCGGCAGCTATTTGGTAACAGGGATGAAATCTTTTCTTTCACTGACAACAGATATATTCCATACTAGTCCTCCATGACAACTTCAGACCCCTTGAATGTCTAGTGATCCAAATATTTCTTTGAACAAAGTACAAACTTCTTTGAGTGACCCATCTTTTGGAAAATTGAGTCCCTTCTTGGAAAAAAAAATCCTCCCTAAAATGCAGGAATGACTTTTTTTTTTGGCAGAACTGCACTCTAATATCAAGAAAGTAAAAGAAACTGGTCTCCTCAATTATATACTTCAAGTATCTGTAATTTCATAGGTGTGGGTATTGCAATGCAGATTGCAACCCCTCTATAACTTGGTAGATGGAGAGTTGCTACATGATCAACATGGTGACGAGCCTCTTCCAAATGAGCAAAGCTGACCCAAAGGCTGGAATGTAGTCTCTCACTGAATCAGTACATAGCTGGATGGGAGGCAGCATTGAAGGATGGGTGTGGGGGGAAGGTTGTCTCTTCCAGGAAAAAATTTAAAAAAAGAAATAGATGTGAAAGAGACAGTTACTCTGTCCTGGTTACCTCCTCTTTCCCACCCCACCCCTTTTTCCTTCATGTTATTTGCTTCTGAGCTTCATGTTAAAGAGCATAAATTGCCTTGGGAATAGAGACTCAAGCAAAGGCAGGTGCTGAACATGAGCTATAAACAACAGCTTTCTGCAAATGTGTTTATCAAAGGTCTCTCCTGACTTGCCAAGATCCTATTTCTTTTAGTGATTGGTTTTAAAAGCTTCAAAACTCTGAGGGAGAGGAAATAAACACTGTCTTCACCCTGCTTATTATGCTCCTCAAGTTCCATCTCCATGATGACTCACACCTCTGTCAGAGGATACAGAGGGGAAAGGCCCAGATTTATCCAATTGCTCCTATAGGCGAGAAGAACTATTTTTATGGTGCCGAACAAACCCAGCCAGCAGTGGTCAGCTGACATGTCCCTGTACAAAAAGAACACTTACAAGCTTTGAAGAGAGACAAAAGAATAGCCTTGAGAAGAAGGCTTCACAAGTAACTGAACATCCTAGGGAAACTTCTCTCAGAAGGAAAGGAGCCAGAAGGTGACAAAATAGCCTGTTCAGTCACTGACCCATTTTAGTGCAAATTCTGAACAGAAATTGAGCAAGAACAAGGATTTCTGTGGCCCATGGAAGGAAAAGAAAAAAGAAACAAAGACATTTCCTCTCATTCTATAACATTCCTCCCTCCAAGAGCTATACATTTCTTTCTAAAAATCATTTCTACTAACATAGAGCATACCCACCTCTGAGAGACAGTGCTCAGGTAAGCTGGTCAGATGGTCTTGGAACTAAATATGAAATTAATGCCAAGATTTTGTCCTTTTTAGCACCGAGTCGATAATCCACTAGCCCATTTCTGACAGAAATTCTTATAGATTTGTTGTCAAATGTGAACCCATTTAAACCACTACCCCATATAAACTACATACCTCTTAAGTAAGATGGGTGATATTTTTTTTTCCTTAAAACAATCCAGTTGTGCTGATGTTCCTAATAATGATGACTATGCCTTTTGAATTGCTTTCCTGGGGCATTAACTGTCTTGATTAGCAGCGGGTAGGGAACAAACAATGAAGCTTCTTCATGTGATTATTTAAATACATAAATGAGTTACGAGATGTATTGATGTAGTATCCAAGAGTTCATGGAAACTCAGGCCCAGTGGGAACAACAGTCTTACCCTGTGGAATAGTATCAGCTGAATCATAGGAAGGATATGATATGTTAATATGCAGCTGGAAGAATGTGTATCTAAGTACCTGCAAAGCCAAGAAAAATGACTTATGTGGACCATACATTCATCAATGATTGAGATGTAGGCTAGAAAGTAGTCACTGTAACTGTCTGCTAAGCAAAGGAAGTTTGACAGACTAAAAAGCAATCATAAAGGCAAAAAAAAATGTGAAAACCTGGAACATACTGAGTTCATTTGAGAAAACCTACTGAGAACCAATGGGGAAGGGCAGCAGGTACATATTCTGTTTCAGAGTACATAGGGTGATTAGAGAACATTACAGATCAAAGATACCATTCCTGCAGCCTGGAATACAAGCACAGATATATTCCATGACTTACATCAAATGGAGCTGAGTTTTGCTGGGCACTCTGGTTACACTGCTCCCTGAAGCAGTCGCTGAAAGGAAGTAGAAGACCCATCGCAATAATCCGAGAACAAAATTTCTCCGCTTCTTCTGGTGGTGCATTCTCTTGCTGGCTAAACAGCTTTTCCAACAGAGTGCGCCCTGTCAAGATTATGAGATATAGTAATTAGGAGAGGGCTTACAGATCCCTTTGTTCAGAACATCCCCGGTGGAGAAGCATCAATGGTAATCACCAGGAATAACAAGGTTTCTAAGACTACCCTATGAGGTGGCAGGCAATAACTGGGGCTGAAAAGGAAGTTCTCATACTCCTTAACAATTGTATGGCCTAGAGAAAGAGTGGTCACAATGTTTGCCCACTAGAATTAGTCACTTGTACTGAAGAGGCTGAACTGGAGAAGTTATGGAGTAGATCCTTCCACTTTCCAATAGGGATAGGTAGAAGGAAAGGAGAGAGGGAGACAGGAGAAAAGAGGAAGGGAGTGAGGGAGGATAGATGACAGGGCTTTGATTATTTCCTTTGGAAAAATCCAAAGAAAGGTGCTCACAACAGAGAGGTACATTAGAAAGGTCCCTGACAGGTGATTCAGGAGATCTGGCTATTTAGCCCCAATGTAGCAAACTGTACCACTAAAAAAAAGGTGAGGTAAAAGAGGCACCTTTTTGTTTTTATGAGGATGTGAATGCAAATGTAAAACCATCACTACTCTTTCAATGTATCAATCATAGACTCATAGATTTAAAACTGGAAAGGGCCTAAAGTGTCATTTAGTCCAACCCTTTCATTTGACAGAAGAGGAAACTCAGCCTCAAAGACATTAAATGAGTCCCCAGGTAACACAGGTAGTAAGTTGCAAAACCACAATTCAATCCAACCCCTCTAATTTCAAATCCAACTCTGTTCCACTCCATCACACTCTGAGCTCTCAAACAGTTTGGGAGAAAATAGGAAATAGTTTTTCCGAAAACTTATCTAGGCTTACAGACCCTGTGCAGGATAGGTTATACAGGAGATTGTGTTTACTGTGTAATAATTGTGCATGTATTATGAAATCCCTGAGTTCATTAAAAAGTAGTTGAAAGAGAGGCAGGGCTAAGATGGTAGAAAGGAATCAGTAACTTTTCTAAGCTCCTCCAAGAATTCTGTTGCTAAACTTTAAAAAGTGAATTTGAATGGACTTTAGAGTGACAGAACCCATTGGGAGATGGAGCATGGTAGATTCCCAGCCCAGGAAAGTGCCCACATAGGTCTGGACAGGGGGAACATGGAGTACAAAGGGGCTGCACCAGCACAGATCTGAGAGCTGACTACAGCAGGGTGAGAAGGAT
Organism: Pseudochirops cupreus; assembly: GCA_028627135.1. NCBI lineage: Eukaryota > Metazoa > Chordata > Mammalia > Diprotodontia > Pseudocheiridae > Pseudochirops > Pseudochirops cupreus. The sequence goes on from CM053584.1 coordinate 113,568,759, forward strand.
CCCCAGCCAGCCAGTGGACACACCCACCGCAAGGGCAATTTGCAGCCACCTGACCACAAGACAGAGGATCATCAGAGCTGGGTAAGGGAAAATGCAGGGCCCCCAGCTGGGAAAGAAGCTTCTCCTGGGACTACCAGCCTGCAGCCTGGATGTTTAAAAATTACATACCCGAACTTCCAGAAGTCAAGATAGCAGAATAGAACCTAGTTGCTCTCATCCCCCCTCCCTGACCCAGAAATCCCAGAGATAAATGTCCCACCCAGAGCAAAATCCTGGATTAGTGAAAACAGCCTGAGGAATGGGAGTCACTGAGGAAGGGTGAAATGAGGCAGTACCAAGTCTAAGCACAGGAGGTTGGAACCAGCAAGCCCTAACAACAGAAGTCCAGGTGTACCTTAGGACCACCAGGGGAATCTGCAGACACTAGCCCTGGCTGCCCCCAGCTGCTGAGCCTGCCTGAGCTGTAGCCATAGCTCAGAGACACAGAGGTGGAAACCTGAAGTGGCCAGACCACCCCTCTCCCACGGGTTACTCTGTGAGCCTCAGGGTAAATCAGAGGAAACACCAAGAGTCCTGGCCATGTCCTCAGTCTAGACACTTAAAGGCTACAGCTCACAAAATGAACAACCAATCCCCTACCTCCCAGCCTAAGAAGCTCAATACTTTGGCACCCCAGAAGTAGATATCCACCCTAAAAATCCTGGACATAGGCGATCACAATGGGAAAGAAAGAACCTGTGAGATCTAGAACCACAAAATATTTTTATAGTGAGCAAGAACAACCAAATTCAAAGGACTCTATACTCACACTGAAGACCATAGAAGGAAATCTGAATTGGTCTGAAGTTCAAAAAGCATTCTTGGAGGAGCTCAAGAAAGATTTTAAAAACCAAATTAGAGAGGTAGGAGATAAATTTAAATCTACAGTGACCAAATTGGAAAAAAAAATCTCACTGAAGAAAACAAATCTTTAAAAAGGAAAATTGGAGAATTAGGAAGGAAGGTCCAAAATCTAATTGGAGAAAATACCTCCCTAAAAATGAAAACTGAACATATGGAAAAGGAGCTTCAAAAACTAATTGAGGAAAATAATGCACTAAAAATTAGAACCAGTCAAATTGAATCTAGGGACTCTATGATGCAGCAAGGGTCAGTCAAACAAAACATAAAGATTGAAAAATTAGAAGAAAGTGCAAAATATCTCACTGGAAAAACAACTAACCTAGTAAACAGAACCAGAAGAGATAACCTAAGAATTACAGGCCTACCAGAAAGCCATGATGACAAAAGCAGCCTGGACAGCATCCTCCAAGAGATTGTCAAAGAAAACTGTCCTGAGGTCCTAGAATCAGAAGGTAAAATAATTATCGAAAGATTTCACCAATCTCTTCCTGCAAGAGATCTCAAACTGAAAACTCCAAGAAATATAGTAGCCAAATTCCAGAGCTATGAGGTCAAGGAGAAAATACTGCATGCAGTCAAAAAGAAACAATTCAAATATCATGGAACTACAGTCAGGATTACACAAGACTTAGCAGCTGCTACATTAAAAGATCAGAGGGATTAGAATTTGATATTTTGTAAAGCAAAAGAGCTAGGACTGCAACCTAGGATCAACTACCTGGCAAAACCGAGCATAATCTTTCAGGCAAGGAGATGGTCATTTAATGAGATAAAGGACTTCCAGACTTTCCTGATGAAAAAGCCAGAGCTCAATGGAAAATTCAATCTCCACTTATAAGACCCAAGAAAGACATAATAAGAAAAACAAGGAAAACACACACTCACAAATACACATACACACACTCATGCACACACATGCACATAACTTGGGACTCAATAAGAGCAAACTGTTTACATCCCTATATGAGAAGCAGATACCTGTCAATATTGAAATTTGTATGATTATTGTGACATTTAAAAGGGATGTACATTGATTGAGGATATGGGTATGAATAAACTAATCTGAAGATTAAAAAAACCTTATTAAAGGGAACAAAGGAATTGTAATGGGAGAAAAGGAAAGGGTGAGGCAGAAAATGGTAAATTATGCCACACGAAGAGGCATAAAACCTTCAAAAATGGAGGGGAAGGAAGGATGGAGATTAGCATCATATGAACATTATTCTCATTGGTTCTGATTCAAAGAGCAATCAATATAATCAGTTAAGTTTAGATTCTAACATGAAAAAACAGAAAAACTCATTATAATAGAGGGAAAAGAAGGAGGGAGAGGAACACTGTACGAAATTTACTAGCATTAGTTTGGGTTCAAGGAGGGAATAACATACTCTGTTATGAATAAATAATTTAATCCTAAAGAATGAGTGGGTCAAACAAGAAATTATACAATTGGGCATGTAATTGAAAAAGCTAGAAAAAGAACAAATTGAAAATCCCCAATTAAATATTAAATTAGAAATAATGAAAACCAAAGGAGAGATTAATAAAATTGAAATTAAGAAAACTATTGAACTAATAAATAAAACTAAGAGCTGGTTTTATGAAAAAGCCAATAAAATTGATAGACCTTTAGTCGATATGATGAAAAAAAAAACCAAATTTCGAGAATCAAAAATGAAAAGGGTAAATCTACCTCCAATGAAGAGGAAATTAAATCAATAATTAGGAATTATTTTGCCCAATTGTATATACACAAATTTGACAATCTTAGTGAAATGATTGAATATTTACAAAAATATAAATTGCCCAGATTAACTGAAGAAGAAGTAAATTTCTTAAATAACCTCGTCTCAGAAAAAGAAATTGAACAAGCTATCAGGGAACTCCCTAGGAAAAAGTCTCCAGGGCCAAATGCATTTACTAGTGAATTCTATCAAACATTGAAAGATCAATTGCTCCCAATACTCTACAAACTATATGGGAAAACTGGTGAAGAAGGAGTCCTACCAAATTCTTTTTTTGACACAAATATGGTACTGATACCTAAATCAGGAAGCGACAAAACAGAGAAAGAAAATTATAGACTGATCTCCCTCATGAATATAGATGCAAAAAATTTAAATAAAATATTAGCAAAAAGACTATAGCAACTTATTACAAGAATAAAACATTTTGATCAGGTAGGATTTATTCCAGGAATGCAAGGATGGTTCAATATTAGGAAAACCATCAGCATCATTGATCTTATCAGCAACAAAACTAGCTAAAACCATATGATTATCTCAATAGATGCAGAAAAAGCTTTTGACAAAATACAACATATATTCCTATAAAAAATGTTAGAAAGTATAGGGATAAATGGAGTTTTCCTTAGAATAATAGGTAGCGTTGGGTGGAGCCAAGATGGTGGGATAGAAGCAGGAAAATTACGCAGATCCCACATAACCACCTCGAATACCCACAAAATATGACTCTAGACAAATTTAGAGCTCTAGAACTCACAAAATTACAGAAAAACACATCTCCAGCTAAAGGCAGCTTGGCAGCAGGGACAGAAAGGGCTCATGAGAGTGCTGCGAGCCAAAACCAGCCCAGCCTAAAACTATGGCTTGACCCTGGAACAGTCAGGAGAAGCCACAGCTGGAGCTTTCAGGAGAGTGGATCAAGGGCACCTGTGGTGATTTCCAGAATTATCAAGCCATAAGAAATAAGGACTGAGTGAAAGATTAGTGGAACTTGGCTAAATTGGGGGAGACGGTCTGGCCAAACTTCCTCCAGGGCAAGGAAGCAGCAGAAGTGGCGGCCCAACAAGCTGATTCCACATGGCTGCTTCAGAAGCTCCTGGCCTGCAGATTGCAAGGGAGCCAAGCAATTATTCAGAGGCTAAGTGCTCTTGCCTTGAGCTGTCTGGATCAGGATCTTGGTCTTCTTATCCCAAAAACTGGGTTCTTTGGGTGTATCAAACAGTACATTACTTTAGTCATCGATGAATGTGTCTTTTGTACCCAATCTATTCCTTTGATTCACTACTCTATTCCTCAGCTAGTACCAAGTAGTTTTGATGACTGCTACTTTATAATACAGACTAAAATTTGGTACAGCTAGACCACCTTCCCTAGCATTTCTTTTCATTAATTTCCTTGATAATCTTTCTGGACCTTTTGTTCTTCCAAATGAATTTTGTTACTATTTTTTTTCTAGGTCTATAAAGTAATTTTTTGGTAGATTGATTGGTATAGCACTAAATATGTAATTTAATTTAGGTAAAATTGTCATTTTTATTATATTAGCTCAACCCAGCCATGAGCAATTGATGTTTTTCCATTTAGTTAGATCTGATTTTATCTGTGTGAAAAGTGTTTTGTATTCATATAGGTCCTGGGTTTGTTTTGGCAGGTAGATTCCCAAATATTTTATCATGTCTACAGTAACTTTAAATGGGGTTTCTCTTACTATCTCTTGCTGTTGAACTTCATTAGAAATATATAGGAATGCTGAGGATTTATGTGGGTTTATTTTATATCCTGCAACTTTGCTAAATTTATTTATTGTCTCAAGAAGTTTTTTATCTGATTCTCTAGGATTCTCCAAGTATATCATCATATCATCTGCAAAGAGTGATAGCTTTGCCCAATTTCATTCCTCTGATTTCTTTTTCTTCTCTAATTGCTATTGCTAACATTTCTAGTACCAGATTGAATAAGAGGGATGATAGTAGACATCTTTGTTTCACCCCTGATCTTACAGGAATTGCTTCTAGTTTATCCCCATTACATACAATACTTGCTGATGGCTTTAAATAGTTGCTACCTATTATTCTTTTTTCTTTAAATTTTTAGCATTAATTTAGTTTAATTGTTTGCTTTTTGAATTTTTTAATTCATTTATTTATTTTCTTGTTTACATCATTCATTACCATGAGATTTTGGGTTACAAATTTTCTCCCCATCTTTCCCCCACCCACTACCCCAAAACAGCCATCCCACTGTATAACCCCTCCCTTAATCTGCTCTCTCCTATGTCCTCCCCCATCACTCCTCTGACTTTCCAGTAGGACAAAATGGATCTCCCTACCCTAGTGCCTGTAAATTTTAATTCCTAGTTGCATGTAGTTAATAATAATAATAATTGTATATATACATACATACATACATACATAGAAAAAAATAGTAACAAAATTCATTTGGAAGAACAAAAGGTCCAGAAAGATTATCAAGGAAATTAATGAAAAGAAATGCTAGAGAAGGTGGCCTAGCTGTACCAGATTTTAATCTGTATTATAAAGTAGCAGTCATCAAAACTACTTGGTACTAGCTGAGGAATAGAGTAGTAGATCAAAGGAATAGATTGGGTACAAAAGACTCATTCATCAATGACTATAGTAATGTACTGTTTGATAAACCCAAAGAACCCAGTTTTGGGGATAAGAACTCACTATTTGACAAAGACTGCTGGGAAAACAGAAATATAGTATGGCAGAAACGGGGCATAGACCATTATCAAATGCCATATACCAAAATCAAGTCTAAATAGGTGCACGATCTAGGTATAAAGGCTGATACTGTAAGCAATCTGGAGAAGCAAGGAATAGTTTACCTGCCAGATTTATGGAGTAGATTTATGACCAAACAAGAGTTAGAGAGCATTACAAAATGCAAAATGGATAATCTTGATTACATTAAATAGAAAAGTTTCTGTACAAACAAAGTCAATGTAACCAAGATTAAGTGGGAAGTGGGAAATTGGGAAAGAATTTTTATAACCAGTATCTCTGATAAAGGCCTCATTTCTAACATATATAAGGAATTGAGTCAAATCTATAAGAATACAAGTCATTCCCCAATTGATAAATGGTCAAAGGATATGAACAGGCAATTTTCAGAGTTAGAAATTAAATATATCTATAAGCATATAAAAATGCTCTAAATCTCTATTGATTTGAGAATTGCAAATCAAAACAACTTTGAGGTACCACACCTCACCAGTCAGATTGTCTAAGATGACAAAACAGGAAAATGACAAATGCTGGAGAGGATGGGGAAAAATTGGAACACTAATGCATTGTTGTGGAGTTGTGAACTGATTCAACCCTTCTGGAGATCAATCTGGAACTATGCCCAAAGGGCTATAAATATTTGTATACCCTTTGTCCCAGTAATACCACTTCTAGGATTGTATCCCAAAGAGATCACAGATGTGGGAAGAAGACCCATATGTACAAAACTATTTATTGCAGCTCTCTTTGTGATGGCAAAAAATTTGAAATTAAGGGGATGCGAGGCTTATACAAACTGATGCTAAGTGAGAAGAGCAGAACTAAGAGAAATTTATACACAATGACAGACACAACTTACGTGTGACGACCAGCTTTGATAAACTGGACTCTTCTCAGCAACACAAGGTAATAAGACAACTCTGAAAGACTCAGGATGGAAGTAGATGTTGACATTCAGGGAAAGAACTAGAAAGAACAGAGTTTAAATGGAGACTGAAGCAAACTACCTGCTCTCTTTCTTTGACATGTTTGGTTTTGTTTCCTCTTTCCCATTGTTCATTACATTGATTATAACCCTTCTATACAACCAGACTAATGTCCAATGTGAAAGTATTTGCAGATCCTATACTTGATTGCAAGCCACCATGGTGGGGGAAGGGTGAAGGAAGGGAGAAAATTTGAAACTTAAGGGATAGTGGAATCTTGTAAACTAAAAGTAAATAAACAAATCAAGTAATTTTTTAAAAAAAAAGAACTTACAAAAAAAAGTAGTTGAAAGTTTAAATCATAACCTATTACTATGAAGAGACTATAAATGATGGAAAATGAATAAGTAAATAGATCATGTCAACTATCATAGAAAATTATCCAGAGATTTGTTGGAGAATGGGAATAAAAATCTTCAGGAAGATCTATAAAGAGGAATGTTTAGGGTTCTCTGTGTGAAATCAGATACAATTTAAAGTGCTAAATTAATTTTCATTAACATGGTTTACATACTCACAAAATATATTTACTAAATACTGAACAATCTTAATAGATGCCTAACTTTGCTTTTGTGCAATTTTCTTTCTTACACATTCTTCACATTGATAAACTGTTACTTCTCTGCTCACAAAACTTTAATGTAGTGGTTCTCAACCTTCCTAATGCCACAACCCTTTAATACTTGTATATGGGTGTATCTGCATGTGGGTGGAGACAGATAGAGGAGTAGTGTCTCAGTTCCTAAGACCATCGGAAATATGTGTTTTCCAATGGTCTTAGGCGACCCCTGTGATAGCGTCGTTCGACCCTCAAAGGGGTCATGACCCACAGGTTGAGAACTGCTGCTTTAATGGTTCCCTATTTCTAAGTGAAGTATAATATCATTATTATTTTGTCATTCAAGCTATCCCCAATCTCCCTTTCTGAATTTTTATTACACTGCTTCCCTTCTGAAGCTCTATATTCCAGTCAGATTTAACTACTAATCATTCACCTCCATTCTTTTTCTCTCCTGCACTAAATGTGTTTCTATTTTACTTTTTATTTCACTTTTTAATTTTTATTTTCAGTTCCAAAATTGTCCTCTCCCTTCTCCCCTTCTTCATCCATTAAGAAGGTAAGAAATATAATTTCCATTATACTTATAAAGCCATGCAAATCATTTCCACATTAGACACATTATGGAAAAAAAAGCAAGAACCATAACGAAAAGAAAAAAAATGCCCCAATCTTCACTCAGAGTGATTACTTCTCTCTCTAGAAGTAGATATATCTATTTTTATCACGAATCTTTTGGAATTGTCTTTCATCATTGTCTTCATCAGAGTGGCTGAATCTTTCATAGTTGATTATCATTACAATATTGTTGTCATTGTGTACCAAGTTCTAGTTCTGCTCATTTCACTTTGCACAAGTTCCTCTGAGTCTTCCTGAGTTTTTCTGAAACCATCCTCTCAACCCATTAACAGAACAATAGTATTTTGTCACAATCATGCATCACAATTTGTTCAGCCATTCCCCAACTGATGACTACACCCTCAGTTTCCAATTCTTTGCCACCACAAAAGACCTCCTATAAATATTTTTGTACATGTGAGCACTCCCTCTACCACCTTTTTTTTTTATCTTTTAGGGTTACAGAGGCATTGAAGTGGTATTTCTGGGTCAACAGTATGCAAAGTTTTATAGACCTTTTGACATAGCTCCAAATTGTTCTCCCAAGTGGCTAGACCAGTTCACAATTCCATCAACAGTACATCAGTGTACCTATTTTTAAACATTCCCTCCAGCATTTGTCATTTTCCTTTTCTATCATATTAGCCAATCCAATGGGTGAGAGATTATAAAGCCAATCATAAGCAGCTCTCCCAAGGCCTGCTGGTATGAATAACTTTAAGGATCTAATCACATAGTATAGTGAATTTTCTATTTATTCAGCAGTAAACTAAAGCAAAACATTCAAGAAACTAAAGTATAACATTCGCAACAATATAACATAACAACTTATTACTAAGGTGGCCACACAGTCTTAAACAAAACATATCAGTCAGTATTCACAATCTCCTCAATCAATATAGGGTACCCAAGTAAAGTCTTGTTTCATCTTGACTCGAAGCTGGCTTCCAATCCTTCAGCCAATCATCCTTAACAGGTAGCAGAAAGTACAAACACCATCCACCCATGGGTCACAATGAGTCACAATCTCATCAGTTAATGCAGAGTACCCAAGTAAAGTCCTCTTTCATCTTAACTTGAAGCTGATTTCCAAACCCCATTCTTATCCAGCTCCAGTTCTTGCCTGGATTCACCAGACTTTGCCTGGATTCACATACAGGCAACTCTCAGCTCAGGTTCTATATCTCATCCCACAGGGATTATGCCACTCTAAGAACTTCACTGTTTCTTTTTTTAGGAAGACAAACCTTAACAGAACTACAATATGTACACATATTAAGCTTAACAAAGCTACAACAATATTTACACACATTGCCTGCACTATCATCTCAATTCACTTTCTGTCTGACAAAGTAACACAAACCAAAAGACAAAGTTTCTGTCTGAAAAATCAAACACAAATCGACAATAAAGCCCCAGGATTTCTGTAAACAGCAGTAAAGTCCTCTTTCAGGACTTCTGTAAACACAGTAAAGTCCTGTTTCAACTGACAGAATGCTTTGTTCTGACAAAGTAACATCAACTCAGACAGAACAGACAAAATGCTGAAATCATAACCATTCTCCTTCTCAGTTCTGCTTCTTCCCAGCTGGTGCTTGAGCTTTTCTCTACTCTGCTTCTTCCTGTTCCACCCTTCCTATTCTGGTTCCTCCTACCATGGGCTCCATCTGATGATGTTAGGACTGTTAAGGCCAGAGAAGGACTCCACACTCACTTAGGCCTGTTAAAGGGAACACAACGGATACTGTTTCCAACAAAGACTTGACACAATCAAAGGTGAGACTCAAAAGCATTTGAATAATTGAAACAAGCAGCAAAGTATTACTTTGCTTGACATTATAGAGATTTTACATTAAAGATGTTTTAATTTGCATTTCTTTAATCAATAGTGATATAGAGCATTTTTTCATGTGACTATTGATAGCTTAGATTTCTCCTTCTGAAAACTGCCTTTTTATAGTTTTGATCATTTATCAATGGGGAATGGCTCTTATTTTTGTTATAAATTTATCTGTTTCAGTCAAGATGGCAGTGTAGAAGCAGGACAGCTCTGTGAAGCTCCACCCATAACCACCTCAAATACCTATAAAATATGACTCTAAACAAATTTCAGAGCTCCAGAACCCACAAAATGACAGAGAAACAAGGCTCCCACTGAAGGCAGCCCAGCAGACAGACAGGAAGGGTTCATTGCAGCACGTTGGGAGCCGAAACCAGCCCAGCCTAAAACTGTGGCTTTAGCCCCAGGGTGGCCCACAAGCTGTGGCTGGAGCACTCTGGAGAGTGGATCACCAGTAACTGTGGCAGTTTCTAGAATTATCAATCCATAAGAGCCAAGGACAAAGTAAAAGGTCAGGGAACTTAGCTAAATTTAGGGGAAAGGAGTGGGTCTGGCTGTCTACTCCCAGAGCAAGAAAACAGTGGAAGTAGCCCCTGTAGCTGCCTCCACATGGCTGCTTCAGAGCTCCTGGCCTGCAGATTGCAGGGGGGACAAGCAACCATTCAGAGACTAAGTGCTCTTGCCTTAACCTGCCTGGATCAGGATCATGATCTTGGGTGGTGGTCCTGAAGTGTGTGACCAGTGAGCCAAAGCTGGTGGGGAATGCAGAAATGGCAGCCTCCTAATAGCTCCAGCTGCTGCAAAAACACCAGTGATTTGGGAAAAAGCTCTCCCCTCTGAAAGCAGAGTTCTACAGAGCCCAAAAGTCAAGTAATTGACTGGCAACATGAACAGGAAAAAGAAGCAAAGCAAGCTTAGCAATCCAACTTTAGATTCCTTTTTTGGGGACAAAAAGGATCAAAGCATGGAACAGGAGGAAGACAACACAGTCAGATCTCCCACACCAAAAGCTTCCAAGAAAAATATAAAACAGTGATCATTTTGATTCTTCTTCACCTATTCTTACTTGTTCAATTTATTTTTCTTGTCTGTAGCTATAGTTAATGTGTCTAGTACTATCTTGAATAATAATGGTGATAAAAGATACCCTCACTTCATCCTTTATTGAACTGGAAAGGTTTTTAGCTTAGTTCTAATTTATCCTTAGAGATAATGCTTATTCTTAGTTTTAGAGAGATACTATTTATGATTTCAAGAAAAGTTCCATATATTTCTATGCTTTGTATTAATAATGGGCATCATATTTTGTCAAAAGCTTTTTCAACATCTATTGATATAATCATATGATTTTTCTTGTTTTTATAATTGATTTGGTCAGTTGCACTTACAAGTTTCCTGATACTGAATTAGTCCTGAATTTCTGGGATAAATCCAACCTGGTCATAATGTATGATCTTTGTGACATATTGCTATAATCTACTTGCTAATATTTTATTTAAAATGCTCAATATGTTTCTACTTACACACTTTCCTATGTCTGGAATACACTCCATGTCCAACTACTAAAATTCTACCCTTCCTTCAGGACAATGAGAGATAGTAGATGCAAAGAATTTCTTCACACTTGTTGCCTTGACTTTGTTCATACAAGATCTTTTCAATTTCATGCAAATAAAACTATCTATTTCTTCTTTTATTATTGCCTTTATTTCTTGCTCAGTTAAGAATGTTTCTCCTAAGCATAACTATGAAAGATATCCAATCTTATTCTCTTTAATTATCTTTTATGGTGTGATATTTCATTCTGGTCATATAATTATTTTGAGCTTATTGCAATAATGATGTAAAGCAGTGATGTTAAATCCAAGCAGAAATGAGGGCCACTAATCTCTACATAAGGATTCCTGCAGGCTACATATTTATTTAGTTTTAAAATGTGCTGTTTTCTATGGGTTTTTTTTGTATTTTAATAGGTTTTGTTAAGCATTTTCCAATTACGTTTTATCTCACTTGAGCCACAGTCATGTGTGTTTCAAAGCCAAATATCTGATATCATTTGTATCAAATGTTGGTTCAAACTTATAGATGTAAAATATTGAATATAAGATTTGGTTGATGATTTAGCTGGTTTGTTAATAGCTCCTTTTTATCATATTATATTTATTTTTGCTTTTTTTTGGAGAGGGGAAGGTAGGACAATTGGGGTTAAGTGACTTGCCTAAGGTCACATGGTAGCTTTTTGTGTTACCGTATCTAAGGCCAGACTTGAACTCAGGTCCTTCTGACTCCAGGGCCAGTGCTCTATTCACTGTACCACCTAGCCACCTCTTATCCTCTTTGTTAAAAGAATACTTTAATGCATATAGACATATTTGGAAATTATATAAAAATTAAAGATATTGAGACAGTAAAATTTTCTTAAACAAAAGCAGATGTTATGCCAGACTAACCATATTTCCTTTTATGATAGAGTTCCTAAATAGGCATATCAGGTGAATTACATAGGTATTTTTAATTTAAATTTTAGTAAAATATTTAATGAAGTCTATATTTGTGGAAAACATACATAGACATGGGATAAATGATAGTATAATTAGATAGATTCAGACTAGTTGAATAGCCAGAACAAAAGAGAAATGATTACTGGGTTGATTTCATTTCAGATGGAAGTGTCTGGTGGAACATCTGAGAGACCTGTTATTTGTCCTGTGATGTTCAGCTTTTTTTTTTTTTTAATGACAGACCCAGAGTTGGAAGGGACCTCAGAGGCTATTTAATTCAACCTCTTCATTTTAAAGATCAGGAAACTGAAACCAAAGGAAGTTAGGTGAATTGTTCAAGGTGATACAAGTAGTAAGCATTAAGGCTTTATATACATATGTGTGTGTGTGTATACATATATAGACACCCTATTTAATATGTACTAATAATATAATATAATAAAGACATATATGGCATGCTTATATAATTTTTAGAAACAAAGCTAGAAGTGCCAAGTAGCACAATGGATGGCAGGAAGGATTCCGGAAGATGTTCACACTAAGATCAAATGTAAAGTTTTGTATTTAGTTTCAAAAGCTTTTCAGCATGCCCAGTTTGCCTAATATGGAGCCAGCTGCATCTCTCATTACATGGTTGGGGGTCACCTCCTTTTATTGGTTGCTTTTGTCTTTAAAACTATTGAAAGTGAACTTGTAGCTCTTTTTGTCCACCATTTTTGGCTGCACTCTGGGAATACAGTCTTCTGTTGTTCTTTCATTCTTTTGAATCTGTTTTATAATATCTTGATTTCTCATAAAGTCATGAACTTCTATTTGTTCCATCCTAGTTTTGAAGGAATTATTTTCTTCAGTGTGCTTCTGAATTTCCTTTTCCATCTGGCCAATTCTTCTTTTTAATGCATTCTTGTTCTCATTGGCTTTTTTAACCTCTTTTTGCCATTTGAGTTATTCTATTGTTTAAGGTGTTATTTTCTTCAGTATTTTTAGGTGTCCTTTAGCAAGCTGTTGACTCATTTTTCATGATTATCTTGCATTGCTCTCATTCCTCTTCCCAATCTTTCCTCTACTTCTCTTACTTGACTTTTAAAATCCTTTTTGAGCTCCTCCATGGCCTGTGACCAATTCATATTTTTCTTGGAGGCTTTTGATGCAGGAATTTTGATTTTGTTGTCTTCTTCTGGTTCTATGTTTTGATCCTTAATACCAAAGAACAGGTCTATAGTCTGATTTCTCTTCCTCTGTTTGCTCATTTCCCCCTGTCAATTACTTGGCTTTTGAGCTCTTTGCCATGGTAGAACTCTGCTTCCAGAGTGGAGAGTGCTATGTCCCAAATTTCTGGGGTTTTGAACAGCTGTTGTCAGTGCTACTTCTAGGCACCTGCCTCAGAACTGTGAGGAGAATTGTTGTTTGCCTCACAGTTGTTTGCCTCTCCACAGATGCCACAAGCTCTGCCATGCCATTGTTCTTCCTCACCCCAAGACCACCACACAATACTGTGACCCAGATCCAAGCAGGGCAAAGCAAGAGAATCTTGTCTCAGTGCCAGCAAAGGGATTCCTGCAATTGCCCTCTGATCAGCCACTTGTTCCCCCCACTATCTGTGGGTGTAGAGCTCAGAAACAGCCAGTGCTGCTGCTGTTGCTGCTGCTGTGGCCCCACCATCCTTGTGGGCAAGGACCAGATCATGCTCTTCTCTCATCCAGATCCAAGAGAGTTTCCCCACTGACCTTTTACTTTCTCTTTGGTGTTTATGGGTTGAGAAGTCTGAAAACCACCACAGCTGCCAGTGATTCAGTCCCCTGAAGTCTACTTCAGCCATTCTGTACCACTGGTCTGTGCGGTTGGTCTGTGCCAGTGTGGCTCATGCAGGACTGTGCTCCATTCCCATCCTGGTGCAATAGACCTTTCCTGTTCACCTGCAAGGCTACCTTCAGTGGGATTTGTTTCACTCTGTCATTTTGTGGTTTCTGTAGCTCTAAAATTAGTTTAGAGTCATTTTTTTTTACAGGTATTAGAGGTAATTGGGGGACTAGCTCAAGCAAGTTTCTGCTTTCACTCCCTGGAATACTATCTTCTGGGCCTAGCGTGAACTCTACTTCCCTTGCCTGTCTTTTATTCTGGCTCTTAGAAATAGGACTGGGGCGGTGTGTGTTTTTTTTCCTATTCCATATTGTTTGCCTCAGTTTCAGGTGCTAGGGAAGAACCCCATGAACCTGTTATTTTGAGTCATGGCAAACTCAGAACTAAGATTGTAGTCAAGGTCTTATAGACAGCCAGGTCAATAAAACCCATTATACCTGAAACTTGAGCCAGAGGGTAGGTTTTGGAGTTGGAATTGTGTTCTATAGGAATTGAGCTAAACTATTAACCCACACCTCTTTTCCTCTCCAGAAAATGAGGTGGTAGTAGTAGTTGGGGGAGAGGGTGGAAGGGACTTATGCCTCCCATGTGTTGGGAATACTAAGTTTGTATATTTGTGATTATATCTTTGAGTAAACATTCCCTTGCAAAAGCTCCACAGTACTAAATATATAAAGACAAGGTGTGGAGAATATTAGCAGACAGCAATTTGTCTGAAAAAGATATTGATATGGCAAACTTTAGAGATACTACATTTTAGAATGAGGAAGTAACAGTGCTGCTCTAATTGGTCACATTACATCTGGAACATTACATGCTGTCTGATAACTACATTTTAGGAAGGACAAAGAACAGCTAGAACATGTCCACAAAATGGCAATTAGGATATTTAAGGAGCTTGAGATCTTGCCATATGATCTGACTGATGGTGAATTGAAGGAATTGAGGATGTTCAATCTATAGCAAAGGTGACTTTGAGGGTACATGACAACTTTCTTCAAGTATTTGAAAGGCATCTGAAAGTGGGATTAGGCTTCTGTAGGTTGTTTCCATTTGACACAACTAGGAGTAGTGAGTATTATTTGCAGAGGCTAATTTAGCCTGATAGAAGGATATCAAATTTGACCCTAGTAACAGACTGAGTCTGTTTTCTGAAGACCAAGTTAGCTAACTATGAGATCTCATTTCATGTCCAAATAGTTATTACTCAAACTAAGTTGCATAATTTTCCCCAATTTATATTCTACTGTTTGCCTCCACAGTTCACTATCCATGGCTGTCTTTGGTGGAATGACTGTTCAGTTGAGAGAGGGCCCAAATGACTGAGATTAAGCTATTATACTCCTCATCCCAGTGGTACTGTCATGCCTTCTTGAGAGTGGGGAAAAATGTCTTTTGTTCTAAATCCCTAAAAGAACATCATATCCTTGCACTGAAAATATCTGTAACAAGAAAGGATACCATAAAAGATATCATTGTATCTTAATACCTGTGTTAAAGAAAGGAGAGGTAAGGAATGTTTGCTGGGCTCCACAAATCATAGTTTCCCCTGAGATGTTAGATGGGACAGTATACGTCTACCTACCTAAGTAGACACATGCATCATTTGCTACCTTGGGTCCCTTGTGGTACAATTAAGCCTTTTCTACAATTAAATACCAAGTCCAATTCTAATTTAAATTCCCTATTGGTCCTCTCAATGTGAGATCCTTGCAACATGACCAAAGAATAGACATTGCTGGAGAAGATGAATTATATCAATCTTGAAGTTCTGACTATAAATAAAACCAGACTGAAGAACGGAGATGCAGTGCTAGGGAAGGAGGTCTATCTCTCCATATAGTGTATGGAGCAGCAAAGAAAGGAATTCATAGATGGGGCTTTATTTTATACCCAGAGGCAACATGAAATATGGGATAATTAGTCATCACATCTTATCATGTCTTATAATATGAATGAGAAGCATTGATGAAAAGACTACCATAGAAATTACTGTGGCTTATGCACTAACATTGATTACTTCTGATTTTATATCTCCTTATTTTCCAAATACATGGACTCCCTCCCCTTCTACAGCAACATCCCTTGTAAGATAATAAAAGAGACAGAAAATGCAATTTAGCCAAACTAATCAATATTTCACCCAATTAGACAGTGCATGTAATGATCCATGCCCAGAGCCCCTACTTCTGTAAAAAATGGAGTTACATGAATTTTTTCCTTCTAAAAAACCAAGCATTATCATTAAAACTGTACAGATTCAATTTCTTTTTTGCTGCTGTTCTTTTTATTTATGTTATCATCACTCTTTTCCTGGTTCTGCTTTCTTTACTGGGCGCCAATTCTGCTTGTCTAAGTCTTTTCATGTATTTCTATAGTTTTCATTTTAATAATTTATTTCAAAGCATTCGTATTCCAACTCATTAATTCTTCATAAATTGTCTAGTTATGCTGTATCAACAGATACCTATCTCTTTTCAGTTCTTTGCTACTACAGAAGGACTCCTATAAATATTTTGGTATATATGGAGCCTTTCTTTCTATTTTGAACCTACTTAGGGTACATATGCCTGGGAGTGGGATCTGTGAGTCAAAGGTTATAGATAATTTAGTTGCTTTCTTAGTATAATTCCAAATTACTTTCTAGAATCATTGGACAAATTCTCACTAAAAGAGTATTGGTGTGTCTTTCTTCTACTCATTACAAAGGTCCATCTAATATTAATTATTCCCATATTTTGTCATCTTTAGCAATTTGCTGAGTGTAAGTAAAAATCTTAGGTGTTTCATTTGTTTATTTGCTTTTCATTCTGTAAAGGTGCTTTTTAGTTATACATAAGGAAAAATATGTATTCTATCAAAACTATTCAAAAGAAGAGGCTACATTGGTAAATGAGCTACTGATCATGGGAGGCCCTTAAGTAGATGGCTGATTGCTTATTAAAGATGTTGTAGCTAAGACCTCTGCTCTGGTATGGATTAGAACCAGATAGTATTCTAACTCACATTACAAAATTCTTTCCCTTTCAAATCTGATTTCCCTATATTTCATCCAAACAGGACATACTGTTCTCCCAACCAACACCTATATTTCCACTCTCCATGCCTTTCTTTTCTGGTATAGTTCCCATAGCCATGAGTACTTTGTTCATCCTCTAGCAACTACTGTTTGATGACCATACGACCTTTTAAAAACAACCTATATCAAATGCTGTCTCCTCCATGAGGTAATCTTTCACTCCTCTGAACTCTATAGTATACCTTTTGTTATACTTGTGTATATCTCTCCAAGCCCCCATTAGGGTAAAAATTTTATGGGCGCAGGAATTACATCTTATTTTTTTTGTATCACTTAAAGGTGGTACAAAAACCTACTTGTGCTTTATCCATCGCAGCTGCTTAATAAAATGCTGAATGAATACATGAATCTGTTCTATTTAGTGACAATGAGGCAATAATTATAAGACATGCGGAAGTTATCTAACACCATAAGGTACTAATAGGATCCAGATGCAAAGGCTCTTTGAGTTCCTTTGGCTGTAGTACCCCCTGGATATCAGAGAAATTCATGCCCAGAAAAGAAGGTTGGCTAGTCATGTAGTCAGAGAAAGTGATAGCAGATGGACTACTGGCACCCTTCATTAATAGCAATATGACATCACAAGATGGAAGAAGGCTCTTCTAGCTGAGAATTTACTGAATGACACAGGATTAGAAGGTAGGATTGGCTTATAATTTACCTTTTTTGTGGGTAGAGCCATATCTATCCCTTGTGTTACCCCTGGAAATTCAGTTGAAGGGAGGGGCAGATGACAAGGACCTTAGGTGGAAGACTAAAAATGGAAGTAAGCCAGAAAGTTTTTCATTTCATACCTTTGTTTTAACTAAGTATTCTTGCCAATTAAGTGCTAAATTCAGTTGAATTTTGTTGACCGAAGGCAAAGCTCCATTATTCTTATATATAACTCTGAATAAAGGGGAAGGCTGTATCCATGAGATCTCAGATATATTGCAATATGCAGAAGTCTTCCTGAATCCTATCAAACTGGACTGTAACAACCACTACTGTTTTCTTGTTCCTGTGAGAGGAAACATTCTTGGTTCCAACAAAATCTTTCAAATGCTCAAGACCATATATCAGCTCTGGAGTCAAGGTCAGGGATGGAGAACTTGTGGCCTTGAGGTCACATGTAGCCTTCTAGATCATTAAGATGCCTTTTGACTGAATCCAAATTTTACAGAACAAAACTTTTATAGCCCAAAGGACTGTAAAACTGTGCATATCCTTTGATCCAGCAATACCACTACTAGGTCTGTATCCAGAAGAAACCATAAAAAAAAGAAAAGGACTCACCTGTACAAAAATATGTATAACAGCTCTTTTGTGGTGGCAAAGAATTAGAAATTGAGAAGATGCTCATTAATTGGGGAATGGCTGAACAAGTTGCAGTAAATGAATATAATAGAATATTATTGTTCTATAAGAAATGAGCAGGCAGAGTTCAGAAAAACCTGGACTTACATGAACTGATGCTGAGTGAAGTAAGCAGAACCAGGAGAACATTGTATAAAGTAACAGCAACACTGTGCCATGACCAACTCTGATAGACTCAGTGCTTCACACAATACAATGATCTAGGAGAATTCCAAAAGACTCAAGATGGAATATGCTATCCATATCTAGAAAAAGAACTATGGAGTCTGAATGCAGATAGAAGTATACTATTTTCTGTTTTTTTCTTTCTTATGGTTTTTCCCTTTTGTTCTGATTCTTCTTTCACAACGTAACTAATATGAAAATAAATTTAGTATGATTGTACATGCATAGCTTACATCAGATTGCGTACCATCTTGTGGAGGGGGGAAGGGAGGGAGAAAAAAATTGGAACTCAAAATCTTATAAAAGTGAATGCTGAAAACTAAAATAAATAAACAAAAATAAAACCAAAGTGACATTTATTTGAAAATATGTTTTGTATGTAAGTACATGCCATCTACCCCAAAGGAATACACACTCCCGGAAGGTAGAGACTGTTCTGTTTTTGTCTCTAAATACCCTACACTTTGCAGAGTGCCTGGCTTACAGTTAGTGCTTAATCATTATTGGCTGATGACTGAATGAACATATGGGTTGTGACTCAATTGGTCCAATGTCATGGAAATACTTTTATACAAAAAAGTTATGTCGTCCACTGCTCTTATCCAGCACTAAATAGCTTTATCAAAACTAAAATCTTGTGGCTTTGAGCTTTATATTTTTTTTCTTTAGGTGTACAGTCTCTCCCTTGGAGATTTTACTTACTTCTTTGAGTTCAACACAGACATGACAGTTGGCTCTGAAAATATAGATGAAACTCTACAGAGAGGTTTGTTGCTGTTGTTGTTGTTGTTTTCTCTGTATAGCTACTTAGGGAATCATCAGCTCAGAAGTGATCATTGATTCTGCTCCAATCAACTGTCCAGAGAGTAAAACATGACTGTGTTGTGTACTTGTACATCTTAATTAGTATTTCTGCAATCCTTCCAATTTGAATGTAAATTCCAGTAGTGTCGGATTGTTCACTTGCTTGGTAACATCCCACAGTACTGCACATACAATGGTAATGTTAATGACAAAGTGATCCTAGGTTTCTGTGTATCAGTCCTCATTCATATATGAAAGTAACACTCCCACAGATTTGCTTTTTCATGAAGTCACTGTTATGGACAGGTACATAATCCACATGTGAAAGGACGATGTGATTAATACATTTCCATGGAGAAATAAAGGTCTTTGTCAAACTTCCAAGTACAGTGGTAAAGGCAACTGCTTTTTACTAAATACATGCTAAATATTAAAGTTCATAGATCATGCCCTCCCTCTCTGTACTGTACTGTATTTTATTTTTATTCTGAATATACTCAAAAGGACATGCTGTCTCACCAAATAGAATGTAAAGTCCTTGAAGAGTAGGGATGTTTTTCTTTTTTCTTTTTTGTATTTGTATTCTCAGTTGCTACACAATGCCTGACAAAAAGTAGGTGTTTAATAAGTGGTTATCAATTGTGTAATTTAAATGAATTGATCAGTACTTTCCCTTTTTTTGGTCATTTTCCAGTTATGTCCCAGTCCTTGTGACCTCATTTGGGATTTTCTTGGCAAAGATACTGGAGTGATTTGCAATTTTTTTTCCTCCAGTTCATTTTATAGGTGAGGAAACTGAGGCAAGCAGTGTTAAGTGACTTGCTGAGGGTCACACAGCTAGTAAGAATCTGAGGCCACATTTGAACTCAGGGAGCTGAGTCTTCCAGACTCCAGGTCCAGAACCTCTATCCACTTTCCCACCTAGATGCCCTTTTTCCCTTATGGATACTTATTCATTCAACAAATATTTATTATGCAAATTATAAAGAATAAAAACTCCTAAAGGAGGTTGTACTCTTGTAGGGAGAGAGAAAATATATCCAGATAAATATGATTACAGAATAGAATGTTAACATTTTTATAACTAGATGGAGCATAAAGTGTTCATAGTTTTAAATATAATAAGGCAGCAAGAAGCTTTTACTGATCCCCCACAATGATAGTACTTTCTCTCTGAGACAATCCACTTGTATATCCTGTATATATCTTGTTTGCACGTAGTTCTTTATATGATGTCTCCCCCATTCTAGTGTGAGCTCCTTAGGGTAGAAACTGCTTCTGCCTTTCTTTGTAGCCCTACCATTAAGCACAGTGCACTCTGACAGATTTAATATCAGAAAAAAAAAATCCAAAACTGCTCTACTACCCAAAGCAACATCATGTTTTGATTCAAAACAAACAAAAAGGCCTAACAGGTTTTTATACCATACAATTTTGACCTTGACTAAAACATACTAGGATCCCTGCCCTTTCTCTCAGTCACAAGAATATCCTAAGTTAAAGACTGGTGACATTAATTCATTAAATTCATAGCATTTTCTGAATATTACCAAATCACATTGTACAAAAATGAATTCTGCATAAATTTCTGAATATCCACTTAACACTTTGAACCATTGGAAAACTAGACAACATATAGATTAAGTCTGAGAATCAGCCATGGATCATAAAATCAGCATCCATTTCTAACATCTTTTGCAAAAAAAAAAAAACAAGAGGTCTGAAAAGGTCAATGTCTTACATTCACGTAGATTAGTTACCCTGGCTAATATCAATAATGGCAAACAAGGGATTTAGGGGGAATTAAGCTATTTTCCTTTTGAAGCACTGTAAATAATTATTAAATAAATAAATCATTAAAAAGGTTATGAAGTCAACTGAATGGGAGGGAAACATATATCTATCCATAGCAATGACTGAACAAAAGCAGACACTGTGCAATGAACTCATCTTTTTCATTATTTTTTTTCCATCTACACAAAACAAAGGTATGCATCTAACTTCAAAATCCCAGGTCATAAAAATATATGTTGCCTCTATTCTCCCCCCAAAATAATTTCCTTGTCTTAAAATGTTCATCTTTTTAAGAGTTGAAAGGATCATTAAACATTATCTAATTCAGTCTCTCCATTATACAGATGAGGAAACTGAGGATCACAGAAATGAAATGATTTGCATAACATCATATAGCTAGCAAGTGGTAGAGGTTATCAACCCTGACAAGAAGAAATCCTTATTATAGCATACCAGACAAGCAGTTGTCCCACCTCTGTTTGAATATGTCTAAGGAGGGAACATACTGTATCATTAGGAAGCCCATTTCAGTACTGGACAGCTCTAATAGTTAGAATTTTTTTTTCCTGACATCAAGCCTAAACTGGTCTCTCAGAAAATTCCATTTCTCTGGCTTCTACCTTATGGTGCCAAGCAAAAGAAGCAGTCTCTCCTATACATTGACACCTCTTTGAATACTTTTAAGACAACTATCATGTCCACTTGTGCTTTTATCAAGCCTAAACCTGCCCAGTTCCTTTAAGCAGTGATCATATGACATGGACTCAAGGCTTTTCAACATCTGGTTGCCTTCATGTGGACATTCTCTATCCTATCAGTGTCCTTAATACATGATGTTGGCAGAGCCAAGATGGCAGCGTAGGAGCAGCAAGGTACAGCAGCTCCCACACAGCCACCTCAAAATACCCATAAAATATGACTTTAAACAAATTTTAGGGCTCTAAAATGCACACAAATTTACTTCCTGCTGAAGGCACCTCGGCTAGGAGGCACCATCTCAGTGCTGGGAGCTGAAACCAGCCCAGCCTGAAACCACAGCTTGGCCCTGGGGTGGCCGGCCAAGCCAAGCCGAGCCGAGCCACAGCTCGCCACTTCATGAGAGTGGATCAGCGGCAGCTGTGGCAGTTTCCAGAATTATCAAGCCACAAGAAAAAAAGGACTAAGTGAAAGGTCAGTGGAACTCAGCTAAAATTGGGGGAGAAAAGCGGGTCTGGCCAAACTGCCTCCAGGGCAAGGAAGCAGCAGAAGCAGAGGCCCTGCAGTGGCGTCCATGTTGCTGCTTCAGAGCTCCTGGCCTGCAGACTGCAGGTGGGTCAAGCGATCCTTCAGAGGCCAAGTGCTCTTGCGTTGAGGGGCCTGGATCCAGATCGTGGTCTTGCGTGGTCTTGCATGGTGGGTGCATTTTCAGTGAGCCAAAGCTGGTGGGGGCTGCAGCAGCCTCCTAAAAGTGGCAGCAGCTGGGAAAACCCCAGCATTTTGGGACAGAGCTTTCCCCTCTGGAAGCACAGTTCCACAGAGATAAAAAAAAAAAAATCATTGACTGACCAACCATGAGCAGGCAAAGGAAGCAAAGTAAGAACAGCAACCAAACTCTAGATTCTTTCTTTGGGGAAAAGAAGGATCAAAGCAGGGAAAGGGAGAAAGACAACACAGTCAGAACTCCTGCACCAAAAGCTTCCAATCAACATGAAGACTGTCTAAAAGCTAGAGATCAGCTTAAGAAGGATTTTGAAAACCAAATGAGAGAAGTGGAAGAAAAATTGGGAAGAGAAATAAGAATGATGCAAGAAAATTATGAAAAGAGAGTCAACAACCTGACTGAAGAAATTAACACCTTAAAAAACAGATTAACTCAAATGGCAAAAGAGGCCCAAAAAGTCAATGAGGAGAAGAATGCCTTAAAAAGTAGACTTTGCCAGATGGAAAAAGAATCTCAAAAGCTTTCTGAAGAGAATAATTCCTTCAGAATTAGAGTGGAGCAAATGGAAGCAAATGACTTTATCAGAAATCAAGATACTATCAAACGGATCCAAACAAATG
>CM053584.1:113592258-113613698 GCA_028627135.1 Pseudochirops cupreus
TATATATATGGGGAAAGAGACAGAGAGACAGAGTCAGAGAGAAAGAGAGAGAAGGGGGCTGTTATTATCCTCCTTTTACAGATAAGGAAACTGAGGCTCAGAGATGAACTGATTTGTCCAAGGTCACAAAACAAATAATTAAGTTGGTAAAGAACTGGATTTGGAGACAAAAGTCAGAGTTTAATCAAACTGCTCTATCAGTTCGTAATTTTGTGAACGTGGGCTAGGTGGCACAGTGGATAGACTGCTGAACCTGGAGTCAGGAAGTCCTGAATTCAAATGTGACCTCAGACATTTACCAGCTTTGTGACCCTGGACAAGTCACTTATCCTCTGCTTAGCAATGTTAGCTTATCTGCAAAATGAGAATAGCAATAGAATCTATCTCCCAGAGTTGTTTTAAGGATAAAATAAGGTGATATTTGTAAAGTATTTTGTAAACCTTAAAGTGTTATATAAATGCAAACTCTGATGTTGATGATGTCTTTCCAATGAAGACTTTCCTCCATCTGTCAAATAAGAAAGATGGACTAGATTATCACCAAGAACTCTAAAACGTTAGTACTGGAGGCTGTAATCCAGATCTTTTTCATTCAAAGTCTGGTACTTTTCCATTTGGAGTAAACATGGCAGAAGTACTTTTTGTTCTAAGCTCTAGCAAAAATAAAAAAATGCAAAAGGATGAATGAAGGTACAAATGGAAGAACGTGGCCTCTGAGGCCCCTTTTCACTCCCAGAATTTGTGATTCTCTATTGTGCAGACTCACACAAGTAAACAAGGAGTATCATGTTGTCTTTGTTCTTTCAAGTGATGTTTCCTAAATGGAAGGCCTTCTCTGTTGCCTAAAATTTTTTTTTTATCATACTTCAGGATAAAGCTGACAATCTTAGCTAGTCAATAGCTTAAACGATTCTTAGTCAGAGACACCGTTTGCCTGCCGTGTGTGGTTTGGTATGTGAGGTGGGTGGGTGCCCTTCCTGAATGACATATTTTTCTTTTCATCTAGACATCCTTGGAGTAGAGTTTAGAAGTAAGGGCAGTTTTTCTCCTGCTTTCTCTTCATCTCTGGTCCTTACTAAGCATAGTCTTCCAGCAAAAATGAAGGTGCAGGGTTGAGATCAAGCACTCAAATCAAGTTTTAACAAAATGCAGAATTAATGTCTCATCTGCTGGCATTGCATATATGTAGATTTAAAGAAACAATTTATATTTCAAGCATTAGATTTCTGTCCTTAGACAGAGAGCATCTTACTAGTGACTGTGATTACCACAGTTGAGAAAAGTTCATTTTTCTTACTTCTTCTCTTCTCTGACAAAGAATAGGAACTGAATAAATATTTATTAACTACTGACAGACTGTTTTCAGAAACATCCTCTGGTTGTTCCTTAACTCTACCGAGAAGATACAATTGCTGAGCATATTTCAGTTTAGAATGATCTTGTCAGTTCTTTGAAGACTTGGATTGATTCTTAATATATGAGACTTCCTTAGGAAAAAAAATGAACAATGAGAAAATGAGATAGTTTCTCTTGAATCCATATTTGCCTAGCATTGTGGCGTGGTCTAAGAACCAGTGGTTGTTATGGCTAAAAGGCTGATCTTGCAATCAATGAAAATGATAATCTTGACATTTACAGAGTGCTTTAAGGTTTGCAAAACAATGTTTATATCTCATTTAATTTTAGCTTCAGAAAAAAATCCTATGAAGTATGTAATAATAATGATGATGATAGCTGACTTCTGACATAGTGACTTAAGCCATGCAAAGAGCTGTACCTTATCTTATTTTTTCCTCAGATGCTATGTAGTGTTAATATTCACAGTTTACAGATGAGGAAACAGATAACAAAAGAAATCAAGTGGCTTGTCACTCTTGAAAAAATATATACATATATATCACATAGCTAGCGTTTGTACCTCTTTGTTTATATTCACATTTATTTATTTATATCTCTTTAAGGCTTGTAAAGTGTATTAAAAATATCTCATTTTATCCTCACAACTTAGGGAGGTAGGCACTATTCTCATCCCCATTTGACAGATAAGGAAACTGAGGCAGGCAAAGGTGAAATGACTTGTTCAAGAGCACATGGTTAGCAAATGTCTGAAGCAGGATTTTAATTCATGTCTTTCTGACCCCAGGTCCAGTTTTCTAGTGTCTTTCTCATTGGATTTTTGTGAGAGTCAAATGAGATAACAAACACTAATGGCTTTGTAGATTCCAAAGTGCTAAATAAATTCTAATTAAAACGTATAGGTTCAGATTCTGTCTCTGACGTATATCTGTGTAACCATGGGAAAGTCACCTAATTTGTCAGCGAACCAGTCAATGTGTCTTTTTGTTTATTTATTTTTTTGTCTTTTAATTAAAGCCTGGGCCTCCCTTTCTCTCCCAGACTGGAAGTGCAGGGGGTAACTTAGTGGTCTGATCCCACTCTACTAAAGAGCATGAGAGTTTTGAGCTGCCCCATTTCAAATGAGATAATATTTGTAAAGCACTTTGGCACAATGCCTGGTATATAGTAGGTGCTAAAATGCTTTTTCTCTTCCCTTCCTCTTCTTCCTCACCCCTTGCAACCTGGACTGGCTAACTCCTTTAAAGGTAATCTGGTGGCTCTGCTCTCAGGGCCTGTCATATTAATACCAAGCTTAGTGAAGATACCTGATTGACGTAATGAATGGCCGCTCAGAACTTCCGAGCCCAAGAGAGCCGCCTGACTCGGCCTCATCAGCAGCAGGGCCTATAGGTTTATGTCATATACGTCATGGTGATCAACAGTAGTGGAGTGACTAATGTGAAAATGTTTGACATGGATGTATAAGGAGAGCCTATATGACATTGCATGCTGTCTTTGGACAGGGGGAGGAGAGGATCGGAGAGAAAATTGAAGACACAAAATCTCATGGAAGTGAATATTGTTGAAAACTAAAAATTAATTAATTATTTTTTAAAATTAGTGCATTTTTAGGTTTTAATAACTTTAAATTGCACTAAGACTTTTGGGACAATGTGTTCTAGAAGACATGAAGACAAAAATAAAATGTTTAGCTCCCTGCCATTGCAAATATTTCCAAAGAATAGCTATGTTGTTTAGTCACTCAAATACTTTTAAACACTTGCAAAACCAGGCTTTCATAATCTTTTCCTCCTAAAGTCCCTCCCAGTAGCAGTTAACAAGGTAAGCCACTGGACTCCCCTATAGCTCTTCTACAATAGCTGAAAGCAGCAGATGAAGTAGAAAGAAAGCTGGATAAGAACTGGGAAGATATGAGTTTGGTTAGTCCAGTTCTCTGCTATTTAATTTCTTCACATAGTCATTTAACCTTTCTGAGCCTCAGTTTCCTCATCCATACAATGGGATGATATTATTTGTACTCTTTACTTTGCGTAGTGGTTGTGAGGCTCAGGTTTATGAAAATGCTTTTTTAAATGCCCAAGTGCAACATAAATGAAAGCTCAATTATTTGAACGGAGGAAATCCAAACCCACTTCACGGTTTATTCATTTGCCAGGTTGCCATAGTCTCTTTAAGGTACCTTTGTTTTATTGGAGACTAAATGAAATATCTGAAATTGAGGATTCCTCATTTATGAAGGCATTCCTTTGGCAGGCAGCTGGCCATAAACCATACCAGGAAAAAAAAAACCTGAATAAAGTAAAATTGGATTGAAATTGGTAATTTAGTGAGATGGAGCTCATTCCCAACAACTTGTGTATTTATGACCTGGGAGCATTTCTATATTCCATTCAAAGAGGTAATTATCTTTTTTGTTTTTTGCTTTTTGGAGGGGGGGAAGGCAGGGCGATTGAGGTTAAGTGACTTGCCCAAGGTCACACAGCTAGTATGTGTTAACTGTCCGAGGCTGGATTTGAACTCAAGTCCTCCTGACTCCAGGGCTGGTGCTCTACTCACTGCACCACCTAGCTGCCCTAATAATTATCTTTTGATCTGTGTGTTAGATGATGTCTCATCTCCTCAGCCATAAAAGATGGCTGAACCTAGCTAATACACACTCAGCATTGGCTGGGACAAGGAAATAGTTCTACTTAGACACATTTGTTGTTGATCTGGAAACAACCTCTATGCTACTGATGTCACCCTTCTTAAGGGCAGTAAACCTAAGAATAGAACTATGAATATTTTTGGCCTAAACGTATAAGTCCTGAAAAAGGCAGGCTAATCAGGCAGGATTCCTAGTGGTTAGTGTCAGTCCTATGGGTTCTCTGGATGACTTGGCCTTGCTTCATACCTGAGACCTGCAGGGTCATCTTGATACCACTTTCCAGTGGATCCACTCCCCTGGGTAGAGCAGAACCAAACTGTCTTTTTAAAGATTTTCTAATTTTAACAGGCCTTCTTAGGGCAGTAAATTAAAGCAGACTTTCTTAGGCCAGTCAACATCTCTGAGGTTTTGATGGATGCAATCCAGCCTCATGGGGTGGGAAAACACTCAGCCAATCGCGTCAGCATTTACTCCTTGGCATTCATATCAATGTGGCACTATCGGAGGGTCTCTACTGAGAGGCTTCAACATTTCAAAACACTTAGCAACAAAATCTAAGAATGTCCAGTTTTCTGTGGCTGGCGATTTTCTGCCGCACAGTGAATGAACAATTACTTCCATTCTGTGCTTCTGCAATCTTGGCATCAAGTGGATGAAACGGGACTGGAAGTCAGGATATCTGTGTCACTAACACTTTATAAATTTGAGAAAACCAATTATTATTTCCTCAGCTTCTTGGCCTATTGAACTCCTAGTGTGGAAATTACCTCCTCCAGTTTTTGGTTTAGTGGACAAGTCCTAGGAAGTTGCCTGAGGCCCATGTAGATAACTAAATGTCAGAGATGGAATTTTAGCCCATCTTCCTGACTATAAGCCCAGAACTCCTATAGAGTACTCTAGTCTGTGCCTACTTCCTCAGTTTATCCATATATTACATAGGAAAAATACAACTTTCCTTTGTATGGCTATGAAAACTCAATTAATAATGATTTTTTAAATATGGTAAGGAGTTATGTTAAAAGTACTTGGTTTTATTTTTCTCCCTTACTGTAATCTACCTAATGTATTTTATACCCTATCAATGAGTAGTATTTTTGTACCCGTTAAGACTCATTGTATGCTTGTTGATAAAATGTTAAGTTTCTCATTTTTGTTTGTATTTTATCATTTAGATGTGATTGGAAAAAAATAAGTTAATTAGGGGAAATATTTCAAATGTGAAACACAAAGAATTTATGTATAAAGTAGTTAGCTGGAAAGACGTTTATCAGGTATAAACATTTAATTGTTTAGAGCAAGGATATTGAGAAAATTTCAAAGGCAAACGAGACTTCCCTTTAAACAGTTTGTTCTTCAGCTGTAAGTATATATATAACACCCTGAGACCTTTAAAAGATTTTCCATAATTACACTAAATAATCTTTCAACCGCTAATATTTACATTCAGTGGTAAATGGAAATATGAAAAAAGTCAACTTCTCAATGCCGAGGACGTCAATGGAAACTTGGATTCTAGAGCTCTGTATCATCCGCTTTCAGTTTTAGCTGACAAACCACATGGACTGCCTAAGATGTATTATTTACTTTCACATTTAGGAAGCCCAATTTTCTTGTGTCTTGTGATTTCATCAATAAATCACTACAGTTGTGGGATATCACCATTATAAGGCCTTTCAAGATCCTTAGAGCCCTAGGGAGTTGCCAGTTTGAAAGCCCAGAGGTAACTGTGAATCTCTGAGTAAAAAGTTTCTTTATACAATTTCTAACCTATTAATTAGAGAATCCCAGGAATATAAGACCTGTCTAAGCAGGTGAAATCAGCATTCATAGGGCCTTACTCTTTTCTTGTCTTTTCTCCCTTTGCAATAATAATTCCAGAGCTCCCACAACCTGCCCTTTCTTTAGTACCTTGTTTGTATTAAAGGAAAAAAGAATCCCTAGAAAGCTGCAAAATTTATAGTGGGCAAATACTCACAAGAGCTGAATGAATGATCATTTGTTTATTTAGTAAAATCTCATCATCCTTGTGTAGCAGAGAAAGACATATCCAGAAAATATTCCTTTCCTATTAGAATCATCTAGAATCTTTTCTTCTGGTATTAAGGTACTAAAGAGCTCTTAGTCATGATGGATATGAGCAAGGAAGGGAAGACCATACATTTAGAACTGGAAGAGATTGCAAAAGCCATACAGTTTAAGGTCCTTGTTTTGAAGATGGAGAACTGGGGCCCCAGAGGTGAAGAGACTTGTCAAATACCACAGGTATAAGTAGCAGAGCCAAAATTCAAACCCAGGGTTTCTGATTACAAAAACAGCAATCTTTTAACTGAATCACACTGATTTATGTCCATTCCTTTCTCTCCTCCTTCCTTTAGCCTTTGGAAGAACAAAGATTTTCAAAATACAGTATCGTATTGGTAATGGAATTTGGAGATGCCCCTGTATTGGCTTGGCTTTTGGGTTGAGTGTTAAAACCCAGAGCTTGTGAATCCCACTTGTGGGATGGACTTGTTGACGTGAAGAGAGAGGCCTGAACTGGGAGGAGCCGTAAATTGGGAGAGAGGCCCAAGCCTAGAGAAGGGCAGAAGGACTTTGGGAGAGCAATATCCAGTATCATGGAGCCTGAGTTGCTGAGAAAAAGACTGCTGAGAGCCTGTGGGAGCTGCCCAGGACTTTGAAAACTGCCACCTGGAACTGCCAAGGACTGAGGAGACATGGCTGTGATGCCTGTATTTTGTCTGTCTGTTTTGATGTTATTTTGCCAGATTCACCTGAGGGTGAAGGACAGTGCTGCTGTTGTAGAGGTCCTAGAATGTGGCTGTTGGTTCAGAAGCCCTGAAGAAGGATTTTCCCATTGTATGTTTACAGAAAGCCTAGAAGAGGGCCTTGCTGATGTTTTCAGGGGTTCTGGGACTGTTCTACAGGCAGAGAGTGACTTGATGAGGACACTGGCTAAGTCTTTGTTGAGCCTTGTCTCCCCAGGAACTGAGATTGCTGAGGGCTTGCCTTGAGTGAAGATGAAAGAAAGACCTTTTCTTGGGTATTCAATGCTGAGTTTAACCTTGTTAACTTAAGGGAGGATGGCCTATTGTGTTCTCCTGCCCCTTTTGAGATACAGGGGTGAGAAGCCTTTGAGTGATTGACCAAATGAATGTACATTTTTTATGGTTGGAGACTAATCTCCATTTGAGAAGAGACTTTTGACTGACTAAATGAATGTACTGTCTAGGGGTGGAGTAGTACCTGGATTGAATTGAGAACTTGCTAAAGGAACAAGTTACACTGTATTTTGACTTTTTCTGTTCTGTGAATGTTTGCTGAATAAATGGAGTTTACTATGCTGGTAATCCAAACCTTAGAAATTGCCTTTGCTTGGCATTACAAGCACAAGAGAGGTGATTAATCCAATCTAAAAAATGCAGTAAAAGTAACTTTTCCATACAGCTCTAGACTCAAACAGCCCAATAGAATAATAGGAAGCAGCTGAGTTGGCCTAAAATCAGAGAGGAGGGCTGACTATCTTCCTGACTCATTTCCTTTTCCTCAGTGATTTCCCTGACACCCACCTGTAATGGCAAGAACAGAAGTACTTCACATCTTGTTTCAGCTATTGAATTAACACCTTGTTTCAGTTCAAGTTTCTTTTGATCCTTGTATCAAATCTGTTAAGAAACAGAACATGTGAACCCCACAAATTGTGAACCTTAGAACTCATGAACTCCTGCAACAGGAAGGGGAGGAGCTAATGACCATATGTAAGGAGAGGCCCAGGCTAGAGACAGCAAAACTGAGAAGAGGACTGTTGTGGTGGCAGAGTCAAGAAGGAGAAAACTTGTGGTATCCCAGCACTCTGTTTGTCTGTTCTGTCTGTGTTGATGTTTGTTGTGATACTTTATACAGAAGCCCTGGGACCTTACTGGAAGCCCTGAAAGAGGATTTTCTGGTTGTATGTTTACAGAAGCCCTGGAGGAGGGTTTTGGAGGTCCTGGGACTTTACTGATGATTTGTGCTGACCATTTGGACCTTGTTGTGTGTCTCTGTTGATTTCTATGTTGATGATTTGTGCTGAGGTCTCAGACCTTGTTGGTGGGTCTGAGTTGATTTCACAGGCAGATGGTGAATTTGATGATGGTGCCAGCAATGTGCATGAATATTATTGTGGCTCTGTTAAGCTTTGTCTTCTCAGAAATAGGAACTGTGAAGGACTTAAGGTGGACTGGACACTGTGTGCTTCAATATGGAATGGGACTGGATGAAGAGCTGGACAAGTAGCTGGACAAGGAACTGGGAGCTGCCTGCCTTTGAACCCAGGTGACAAATGGAGCTGAGACCATGGAAGAGGAACCATGGAAGCTGAGAGCCAGCCTCAAGTCAAGCTGAAATAAGACTTTGCTTTGATATTGTGTACTGACTGAGAAATTTACTGTGACCTAGGGGTGGAAAACTTTGACTTTTGTACTTTGTGATTGAATTAAGGATTTTGTGATTGACTAAATGAATGTACTTCGTTTAAAATGATGTGACCACTTTAGTGAAAACTATGTGGCCATTTTAGTGATAAGTTGTTTAGTTGTGACATGGTGAATGCTGTATTTTGATTTTTTGTGATAACTTGTAACATTGTGAATGTTGTATTTTGATTTTCTATGAATGTTTTGCTCTGATGTTGTTGAATAGAGAGTTCACTATACTGTATAATCAGAACCTTGAAAGCTGTTCACAGCAGCAGTCCTCTGGAAAGCTGCTCATGCTTGGCTTTATACCACCTGAGCAGTCAAGATGGGAAACCTCTCTTCTTGCTTCTTCAAAGCACAGACTTCTCTGAAATAAGCTGGTCATTGTTTGAGGCAATCATTGGAGGTGTGAGGAAAAAATCACAGCTATTTGTTTGAAGACTGGAAAGAACTATAGAGATAACTATGAATTTTAGACTTTTTTGGGTTAATTTTGAATATATTTTCAATTGTGCTTGTTTGTAGGAAAGGGTAAATGATGAAGGATGATTTTTTTGGGGGGGGAGGGTAAGAAAGCAAGCCATGACTTCTAAGCTGGAATGTTTTTTTTCTTATTTTTCCCCTTTCAATCACAAACATTTAAATGCTAAACAAAAGCATTTGAAATTAAGGTTTTAATGCAAAATTATTTTTAAATAAAGATAGAGGAAGCCATTTGTGTCACAAATTAATATTGAAAGCATAACCCTAAAATATTGAGGGATAGATTAAGCCAATTTTCAAATTAAAATACATCTTAACATTCCTGTGAACTTGACCTAGTGCCCTGGCATTATGGACTCTGTATCTGGTCAGCTTTGTGGTGGTAGAGGCTTGTGTTTTGGGAGGAAAGTTTTTTCCCCCCCTTAATACAGAGAACTAGATGTGAATATTATTAGTTATATCCTCTTCCATCCTCTATTTTATTCCTAGACCTTCTTTTTCAACTCTGGTGCTTCCTATTTTGCAGAGTTTCTAATCCAGATTTGGCCAACTTGAACAAGATAAGAGCCAGAACTCATCAATGTCATTCTAACACAGTGGTTAGGCAAGCACCTTGACTGGCAACAGATTTCTGTCATTTACCTGCTCTTTGAATTTGACCTGGGTTCATTGCTTGGGGCTGCCAATTTTTCACTCAGGTGATTAGGCTCCCAAATATTTCATTCCACCTAATTCAGACTCCTGAGAAATAAATCCACCTTTGGATTTATTAAGAGTATCAAGAACAAGATCCAATTACTTATCACGTAAATTAGTTGCAACACTGATCAAACTCATTGGGACAGTTATAATCAGTTTTCTTACAAGGGCTACTAATTAGTGTATTTATGTTTTATGTTCATTGAAGATCATCATCAGATTAACGTCAACTGGTCTCTTTCTTCCAAATGGTCTCTTTCTTTCTCTTTGTCTCCTCCCTCCTTTCAGCTTGTCTGCTTCTATTGGTCTTATCTGTCATCGCCTGCTCTGTTGGTTGCTACTTTGCAGCACAATGTCTGGGAAATAAGATGACAACTGCCTTCCAAGATCTTACAAGATCCAGGGTCAAATAAAAGAGAATACAAATGGGAGGTGGTCTTACCCCAGGCTGTTCTGCAGCCTGCTATGTGGAAGTATAACTTCCCACGTAACTCTCTGGAGAAATTAGAGAGTCATCTTGGAAGCCAGTAGGAAGAGAAGACCTAGGGGTCCCTTTTCTATATTCTGATTTACCAGCCATCACTATATAGCCTTCACTAAATAATACAAATCCCGAACTATCATGGTGGACAGGAAGCAGAGGATCTCTATATCAACTTTACTTGGTGCCTTCATCATGCCTAGACAAAAGCAGGCCTGCTTCCATATGCTCACCTGGACTATTGACTGAATATACTATAAGATGGTGTCACATCAACAAAAGATCATCATAATCTATGTCTTTAGAATGCTATTATTAAGCTTTTTCCTTCCACTATTATTAGTTGGTAAGAGGGTCTTTGTGTAATTTTTAGTGTCTGTCTTTGAATTTAAGTCATGTTAGGCTAGAGCTGTAAGGGACTAAGGTCCTTTAAATACTTTACATAACTTATCCATCATCCCCTCTTTTTTGTGAGGCAACTGGGGTTAAGTGACTTGCCCAGTGTCACACAGCTATTAGTGTCAAGTGTCTGAGGCTGGATTTAAACTCAGGTTCTCTTGACTCTAGGACTGGTTCACTAGGACTATTTACTGTGCCACCTAGTTATCCCCAATTGCCCCTCACTTTTGAGGAAAATGACACTCAGATTTCATTTAAATGTCTTTCTAGATGTTGCAAAGGGCATAATACTGCTTTTAATCAAAGGATCAATAAAATTTATAAGTAATTTAGTCCTTTCATCTTTGTTTTAAGGGATAAGTAGTGCTGAATGAAGTTCTATAACCAAAAACTACCATAGTCACAACTACTAAAATATATCACTGACTGAGTCTTCAGGATGCTTCTTCCTAACATCCAGAAGAAAATCAAGTTACTTCATTTGCCAAACACGGATTGTGCCATATGGTGCCATTAACTAATTAATAAGTTCATGAATAATTGGCTTATTTAGAAAGAAAAGCAAAATTTACTCTCAAGTAAAAACTCATTAACTTTAGTGAAGAATCTCCTTTGCTGGACAATTAAAATAAATATATTCTTTACACCATATTTTTTCCCAAAACATCTTTGATGAATGTTTCCTTATTTCTGTATGCAAGAGAAAATTCCAGAGAAAGCATTGTAGAGAGATAATTTCAATTACCCTTGAAAAAAACTGTTTTTTAATATAAAATGGGATTAGGAAGGTGATGTTTTTGCTCCCTTTTAAACAGTATGTGCAAAATCAGTATAAATTTGGAATATATATCTTGCTCCGATGCCATGTTTTCCTTTTGGTTCTTTCCTGTTGGCCAAATTTTTTAATAATTATTTTGCTTCTAGGATGGCAAGTTGTAATGGTAATGGAAATTTGAAGATCTTCCCTGACACTTAATAAGCCTAGGGGAATTTGAAGACCTTTTCTGCTTTGAAAATAAACTCTGCTCCCTAATAGACTGAAGGTAGTCACATGGAGCCTGTGATGGGAGGAGTTTCCTGAAGGGTGGAGCAGAGCCCACAGGAATCTGGGAGACAGAGCTAGAGAGATGGTGGGAGAGAGAGGACCCTCAGGCAGGGAATTAGGTTTGTGAGTAAATACTAATTTTGTATTGGTTTGTGGGAAGGCTCTCTGCTACATTGTAGTGTATTAACTTCTCTGTTGCTGTGATGGATTCTGTTTCCTGGTGTTGTGATTTGCTTTTCTGTTGTCTGAATAAATGCTTTACTTCTGTCCTCTATATGTAAAGTTTATTACATTTTGGGATCAAGTACCATGCGGGAATATTGATAGTTACAGTCAGTATATATTTTTGGATTGTGGGTGCTGTAAATATTGCATTGGTACTACTCAAGTAGAAGAAGATGTCAACATAAGATCATAGTTTAGAACAAGAAGGGACAATATAGGTCATCTGGTCCAATTCTTCTATTTTACAGATGAGGAAACTGAGGCCTATAATGGCTAAGTGACTTGCCCAAGATCACTCGGGTGGTAAAAGACTAAGAGGATTCAAAATCAAGTTCCACATGAAATAGTCTTCTTTTTAAAAATCATTTTTTTATTTTTACCATTCATTTTATAAAATTTTGAGGTCCAAATTCTCTCTCCTTCCAGTCCCTTACCCACATATTTAGGAGGTAAGTAATATGATGTCAACTAAACATGTGAAGTAATGCAAATCATATTTCCATATTAGCTAGAAAAGTAAGAAGAAGAAAGAAAAAAGGTTTGAAAGTATGCTTCAATTATACTGAGTTTATAAGTTCTCTTTTGCAAGGTAGATACTGCTTTTCATTATGAATCCTTTACAATTGTCTTGAATCATTGTATTGATCAATCTTTCACAGTTGATCATTCTTAAAGCACTGCTCTTACTGTGTACTCCTGCTCATTTCATATTGCATCAGTTTATCTAAGCCTTCCCAGGTTTTTATGAAACCATCCCTCTCATCATTTCCTATGGCACAATAGTATTCCATCATAATCATGTGTCACAATTGGCTCAGTCATTCCCCAATTGATGGATATCCCCTCAATTTTTTATTTTTTTCATCACAAAAAAATAATTGCTGTAAATATTCTTGTACATATAGTTTTTTTTTTCTTTTCCTTTGATCTCTATGGAATCATCTACTAAGCGATATTGCTTAGTAAAAGGGTATATATAGTTTTGGAGTCCTTTGGACATAGTTCCAAATTGTTGTCTCCAATGGCCGTACCATTCACTATTCAACCAACTATGCATTAGTGTACTTTTACATTTCCCCCCTCCAGCATTGGTCATTTTTCTTTTATCTCATTAGTCAATTGAATAGGAGCGAAGTGGTACCTCAGAGTTGTTTTAAGTTATATTTTTCTAAGCAATAGTGATTTACAGAATTTTTATATGACTTCTGATAATTTTGATTTCTTCTAAAAACTGTTTGTTCATATCCTTGACTATCCTATTATTTAGGGAATGGTTCTTATTTCTATAAATTTGATTTGTTTCTCATATATTTGAGAAATAGACCTTTATCAGAGAAACTTGTTATAAAGTCGCTTTACCAATTTCCTGTTTTTCTTCTAGTTTTGGCTGAATTGGTTTTGTTTGTACAAGAACTTTTATTTCATATCATCAAAATTCTCTCTTATTTGGTCATGAGCTTTTCCTTTATCCATACAACTAGTAAGTAAAATTTTCTGTATTCTCCTAATTTGCTTATGATATGACCCTTTATGTCTGAGTCTAGCCTTCTTTCCGCTGCATCATATAATTGTGTTGCACATAGTCAATTTTGTAAGAAGAAATTTGGGAATAATGTACTTATTAGATACCTTAACATTACTTGTTGGAGTCAGGACCTCCAAAATTGATCCCAAATAAGATCTCAAATAATCTCAATATAATGAGATTAAATAGATGCATGAAGGTACCATCATTTTCATTAAATATGGAAATAAAAATCTACTTTGAGCCATTTTTGTGAATTCCACCAAACTTGAAGTACAGACATGAAAATAAATTTCAAAACTAAAAAAAAAATTGACAGATTATTTTCTGAAATTCCCTCCTCGATTTCCAGAGAACAGATTAAATGGGGATCAATGCTATTTGAGAACTATGCTTAATTCATTTCAGGATCACTCAGAGCCATATGGTGCCCTGTTTTATATTCTAAAATTATAGAAAGGTGCACAGAAAGAAATGGTAATAAAACAAAAACTTCAAAATCTGGTTGCAAACCTCTTCCCTTAGCCAGGCATTTGAAATAAGGGCTGTCTTGGTTAAAACAAACAAACAAACAACAACAAACAAACAAAAGAAAGAAATCAGATCAAAATAAAAAAGGCTTAAGTACTTCAGAGAAGTAGACAAATTCTAATTGCTGCAGATAAATTATGACTTGCTGGGAAGCCCAGAATAAAGAAGAGGGTGGTTTTGTGAATGAGGTGAAACAGAGGCTTAAACAAGGATACCTGAACCATTGAGACAGTAGAAAAGAGTTTAATAATAGTAATCAATTTTATTACTTTTACATTAAAGCCAAACAGTATGAAAAATTTTGTTATAGATGGTAAATTACCTTTGAGTTTTAGCAAGGAATGATTAAGATGGTTGTGCACATTTGCAGTGTGGTATTACTAGACTAAGTTCTGGGCTTGATGTCAGGAAGATCTAGATTTCAATTCCACCTCCAACATCACAGGTAAATTCACTTAGCTTCTCTAAATTTTCTTTTCCTTATTTGGAAGATTGGGATTGGCCTTATGGAGTTATTGCAAGTGTCAAATGACAATGTGTTTGTGAAACTTCAAGCGGTCTATAAATGTGAGTTATACTATGAAATACCACATGCCAGCTGCACAATCAATGGCAAATTATTGAACTTTTCAGTATCCTTAAGAAAACTCTTTAAGACTCTGAGTCACTGTGGAATTGTTGATCAGATTTAGTGCTGGGAATTTCCACACTAGGGGTATCCTAGGACCAAAAGGAAGGGAGGGGAGGAGAGAGACATACAGACATAGCGGTGAGAAGCACATACCAATCGTGTATTTCATATTTAAATTGTATCTCAACTGTGTTTGTTGTTTTTTAGACTCTTCAGAAGATTTTCTCTTAGGTTAACTCTAACATTCAAGTATACTTAATCAAAATACTTAATCATTCTTTTTTTTTCTTTTAAGTTCCTGTCCTTTAGCATGACATTTATCTATCAGTCTATCTGTCTGTCCATCTTCTATTAGCAAGGTCATTTAAAACATATTTTGATTATAATAGTATTATGACAAACTTCATTGGTAACTTTTTTAAAATGGCAGAATGGATAATGAAAACTTTAAACAGTGGTTCTCAACCTTCCTAATGCCGAGACTCTATAATACAGTTCCTCATGTTGTGGTGACCCCCAACCATAAAATTATTTTTGTTGCTACTTCATAACTATAATT
The DNA here is from genome assembly GCA_028627135.1 of Pseudochirops cupreus. NCBI lineage: Eukaryota > Metazoa > Chordata > Mammalia > Diprotodontia > Pseudocheiridae > Pseudochirops > Pseudochirops cupreus. The sequence goes on from CM053584.1 coordinate 113,607,297, forward strand.
TTGCTACTGTTATGAAGAGTAATATAAATATCTGATATGCAGGATGTATTTTCATTGTTACAAATTGAACATAACCCACAGGTTGAGAACCATTGCTTTCAATAACTTAAAGAAAATCTAGTATGTTGGGTTGTTTGTTGCAAAATATTTACACATGAAGAAGAGAAATGTTTTTCCTGTAAGATTTATGAGTGGCCAGGTCTGTATTGGGGCTGAGAAACACTCATTTGCATGGTAATTTTGGATTTAATTTGTTTACTGCCAAGGGTTCTTATAGGAGGGGACAATGGTGATGTGTTTAATATTGATGAGTTTAACCTCTTGGGAGGTATAGTATAAGAACTCTCCTTGAATACAAATGTTGCCTGATTTATATGGTAAACACACAGAATTTTGAAGATTAACATTTTAATTAACACCTTGCTCCATGAATCACATGCTTTCCTTTTCTCCCCCCCCACCTTTGTAAATCCTCCATCAGAAAATCAATTTTTGAGAATAACGGTGTTTTGTCCTGGCAAATAGAGATTGCAGCCACCATAAAATACAATGGAGTCTAATGTGTAATCTCTTCTTAGCCATATGTTCAACTAGATGCTCAATTATTAAAGACACTACATTCATTCATTCAAAAAAAAATATTGATGTTCATGTCTCTAATGGCAGCAGATCTAGCCTTGAGGAGGAGAGAACCTAAGTGACAGTAACATTATGGTGCATGCAAATTTCAAAGTTTGTCCTTCTTCCCCATTCTTCCTCTAAACTTTTTGTTTTTAACTTTCCTTTTTCTTTTTTTCTGACAGGTCTCTGGACTTTGAAGTTCTGACATCGGATCTTCCAGCTGACAAGCTCTTAGAGCAAAGACAATGAATTCGATTCATAAGTTCGAGGTGAAAGTCCCTGGGATGCATGCAACCTTTCTTGAGCTCCCTTTCCTAGCGGGGCAAAAGAGAGGAAGAGGGGGCGGTGGCAACCCGCCCAGATAGCAGCCTAAGCAGCAGCTGCGTCAGGAGCAGCCATTGGAAGGAGCTGTCTGCGGCGGGGAGTGCTGCACTGAGCATGTTCGAGCCCATCCTAGTCCAAGCTGCAGCAGCAGCAGCAGCAGCCACAGCAGCAGGAGCCGCCTCTCATTATGCAAAGCAGCGGCTCCGGCAGATGGAAGAGGGGCCAAACAAGAGCGCGTTTCCTTTCCTGCTGGGCAGTTTGCACATTGGCCTGGCTTCCCCAGGAGTCTCCCCCAGACCAAGCCGGGGAATGAAAACCTCTGGGATGGCCTGACTGTGGGCTGGGCGGCATTGCAGCGGGATTGCAACATGGGAAACCAGGATGGCAAACTGAAAAGGAGCGCAGGTGATGCTTCCCTTGAAGGAGGGGGAGGTGGTAGCTGTGGCGGGGAGGATGCTGTTGGGCCCAGGGATACTGAAAGCACCAAGAAGGGGAGCGGGGGCAAGAAGGCACTGGGCAAACATGGAAAGGGGGGAGGGGGAGGTGGCACGGGAGAGACTGGCAAGAAGAAGAGCAAGTCGGACTCCAGAGCCTCTGTTTTTTACAACCTGCGGCTCAGGAAGAACCTATCTAAGGGAAAGGGGGGTGTCGGTTCCCGGGAAGATGTGCTGGACTCCCAGGCCCTGCAAACAGGGGAGCTGGACAGCGCTCACTCCTTGGTCACCAAGACCCCTGATCTCAGCCTGTCTGCTGACGAGGTGGGCCTGTCAGATACAGAGGGTACGGACCCTTTTGAAGTCACCCGTCCAAGTGTGGCAGGGCCTGCAGGACTCGGGGTCCAATCTGCCATAGAAGGGGATTTGGAAACAGCCCCTGGGGCGCAAGATGGACAAAGGACCAGTTCAGGCTCAGATACAGACATCTATAGCTTTCATTCGGCTACAGAGCAGGAGGACTTGCTCTCAGACATTCAGCAGGCAATTCGACTCCAGCAGCAGCAGCAACAGCAGCAACAGCAGCAGCACCAGGGCGGTGTGGTCAGCTCCAGAGACCCTTCATCACCCCTGGGCTCTGCTCCTCTCCAACCTGGGGCTTTCCTTGGCCTGGATCACTTTCTGCTGGGGCCTGTTAGTAGGGCTGGGGAAGCACCAGGGAGTCCAGACACAGAGCAAGCTTTATCTGCCCTCTCTGACCTCCCAGACAGTTTGCCCCATGAGCTTCCAGTCCAGGAGAAGCCACCACCCCCTAGCGGTGTGGATTGGGAGGTCACTGCCCCTGTGGCTACTCTGCTATCAGCCACAGAGTCTCCATCTTCCACTGCCTTCCCCTTCCCAGAGCCAGGGTTGGGGGAGACTGAAGTTGTACCCACTGTTGGGGAAGCAGGAGACACAGATGATGATGAAGAGGATGCATTTGAGGATGCTCCCCGGGGTTCTCCTGGGGAAGAGTGGGACAAGGGCACCCAGGAGACTCCCTCTGAGGTAGTAGAGGAGGAGGGTGAAGTATCAGAGGCATGCCCAACACCTCCCCAAATGGACAGCCCTGCCCCCAGTCCTCGCTGCTTCAAGCCTTACCCACTAATTAATCCTTGTTACATCAAGACCACCACCCGGCAACTTAGCTCACCCAACCACTCACCTTCTCAGTCCCCCAGTCAGAGCCCCCAAATTATGAGAAGGCTGGAGCCTTCTTTGAGCCGGAGTCAGAAACCTACCTTGGCCTCAAATGTCACCCAGATCAAGAAGCACAAGACAAGTGGCACCCTGGTGGGGGGACTCAGCCGCTCTGCTGACTGGACAGAGCAGGTAGAGAGGAGAGAGCCCAGGGTGGGTGGCTCAGCAGACCTACTTGAATATGCAGCCCAAGAAGGAACTGATGGAACCCCCCCAACTCTGTCCAGAAAATCGTCAGGAGCGCAGGCTGCCACTGATGGTTTCCAGAATGTATTCACAGGTGAGTTAGCTTCTCCTACCTTTTCCTCAGGTTTCCACTGTTTCTAGAGACCCTAATAGTGTCATCCATATCACTATTCTATTCTTACCTAAACTTAAAAAACAAAAAAATCTGTGCCAAATTTGTTGTGACTTTTTTTTTTTTTACAAACCTTTATTTCCTGCTGCTTTCATTCCAACCAGTAGGTGAAGTCTACATAAGCCCCATTTGGTTAACAAGAGCACATGATCTTGAAATCATTTGACAAGTTGCATATTTTTCTGACCTCTTGCCCTCATTCCCTCCTCTTATAACCACAGCACTTTGATTAGCTGTGTTGTCCCTATTTATATTATACCTTGTGTCATATGCTTATTTCTCTATGGATGTGTGTCTCTCCTTCCCCTTTGATTATAAACTCCTTGAGGGTAAGAATTTTTACATTTCTGTCCTCAAAAACTATTACAGTGACTTGTACATATATTGAATTGAATTTACTACAATAATCAAGAGAGACAAAATTAGTCATTGCAAGGACACTCACTTTTCTTCCTAACAGGTAAATCAATCCATCTTCAATGACAGAGAAAAGTGATGAATTTGAAGGACTGAAACACATGCCTTATCAAGATTTCATCACCTACTGAAAGCTAGCATAGAAGCATGAAACAGTCTTTAGTTCGTTTTATTTTGTTTTTTCCAATTCTCCCAAGCTGAACTCTGTTCAAAATAACTTTCCTACTTCTGCACCTTTGCCCACACCATTCTTTCTTACTTAATACACTTTTCCCTGTTTCCCTTCCTCTCCTCTCGAAATTCTAAGTATCTTTCTAGGTCCAGCTCTGGGACACCTTTATATTTCTATTTAGCTCACAGTAATCACATTTCCTTCATAATCATTGCAACTAATCTCCTTTTTATGGTAGCTTCATTCTGACAAGAATTTGGTCAGATTTAACTGCTCCTCCATAACATTTAGTCTTTTAAAGTGTGTTGATAAAAATATATCAACTCCAAAGGGAATACCCAGTATAATAATTGTTTGGTTTTATTTATGAGTCAATATATTATATACCCTGAAATGGATGCCAAAACACACACTGCAGTACTTGGCCATCCTTTATGTGACTTTTGTAACAGAGACTTACACAGACATCACAATTAACCACAATTTGAGGGTCAATGTATTGTAGTAAATACCGAGCCACCTAAGTGAATTACCTTCTCTTCTATGTTCAAGCCAGAGTTTTTAGGTCCCAAGGCCTTGCTTTCAGAATGCCTTAAGAAATTGTCAGACTGACACAAATATACTTAATGACCTTTTTGGGAAGTCTCCTTTCAACTAATGAAAGGGAAGTCAAGTTACTGGTCATTCATGGGGGGGAAATTTGAAAATTAAGCAAGGAGAAAACCCAATAAAAGTGAAATTTATTAATAAATGTCTGTGTATGTTGAAATGATTTGTCAATGTATGTCTTATCCATGTATGATGAAAGCTTTCTGTTACTGATACCTCTTATGAGTAAATGCAAAGGAAATAGATCTCAATGACTGACTTCCTTTGCTTGAATTCTACTTATTATTTATACCACTGTTCTTATTGCATATGAGGAATACATGAGAGAGAGCATGGAGTGGTGGATAGAATTCCATAGACTCAGAAAGAGTTCAGAGTCAGTCTGACACTTACTTGCTATGTGACTCTGGGCCAGTTATTTAACTTCTGAGTGACTCACACATCTCCTTAGGACCTATCTAATAAATTATAGGTTATCATCAGCATTATTAGAGAGTATAAAGAATACAAATTTTGTGGTTAAGAATAGCATATTCTGTTTCATCATATGATCCCCTTTCTTGTTTTTCTCTATTAACTTCTTTTCATAAATTATTTAAGAAAGATATTAATAGATTTGGAATCATCCAAATGTTTGTCAAACTTAATTATGGTATCTATAGGAAAGGGGTCAGAGAAATTAAAGTCTTATTTATTTCTTAGCCTTTATGTATGTCATGAAAATAAGTATAGGTCTTATTGATGAAAAATCAAATACTGAACCACACATGTAACTTAAATTTATACAATGCACTATAAAAGCTTAAAGACAAAACTTCCTTCTATTACCATTGATGACATCTCTGACATTGGTGATCTTTGCAGTTCCAAAGACTTGGGAGATATATAATTTGAGTTAGTTTTTAATCTGTTATACTGTTAAAAACACATTTACCATTTTTAGTGATAAGTTGATCTTCTTTTTACAGTAAAATTTAATGACTATTTTTGTTCTTGCATCACTTATATTTTCCCAATATTTATCCCCTGCCTTACTCTATAAATGATAAGTCTTTGCAGGAGTTGGGCAAACCTTACAGGGTTGTTGTGAGAATTAAATTAAATAACATATGTAAAGTGTTCTGCAAACCTTAATGTGTTATATAAATGTTATCCATTAAAGATGCATTTTTTTCAGTTTTGTTTTAACAGTTGAGATTACATGTGAATCTTGTGGCTTTGAAGCAAGTGGTTAGTTAATATCAGAATGAGCCATAGCAGCAAACCATCTTCGTGAAGATAGATGATCAGGCTTAGAAAATTCTGACCCCTCTGTTTTGCCTAGCAATGAAAAAAACTGGGGATGTAGTTTATGGATGTGATATATATGTATACACACACACACACACACACACACACACACTGCTTGGTCTTTATTACTCTTGAATAATGAAAATAGGTGGCCAAATGTGACGACCTGTGGATGTACATGTCCATATACATGTATGTAATTACACAAAAGATCTGGGATTTTTGTCAGCATGGAGAACTCCAAATATTGAAAGTCTCACCACAGGGAGTGGCTAGGTGGTGCAGTGAGTAGAGTACCGGCCCTCAAGTCAGGAGGACCTAAGTTCAAATCCCACCTCAGACACTTAACACACTAGCCATGTGACTATGGGCAAGTCACTTAACCCCAATTGCCATCCAAAAAAAAAAAGCAAAAAAAAAATATATGTAGAAAATGGCAAAGGCTTCTTGAGTACAAGTACCATTGGCAAAAAACTGGAAATATAAGGGTTGCCCATCAATTGGGGAATGGCTGAACAAGTTGTGATATATAAATGTAGTGGAATACTATTGTGCTATAAGAAATGGGAAGGAGATGGACTTCATAATTACCTGAAGAGGCTTATACAAATTGATGCTGAGTGAGAAGAACAGAACCAGGAAAAATTTGTACACAATGACAGACACATTGTATGTGTGATGACCAGCCTTGATGAACTGGACTCTTTTCAGCAACACACAGCTATAAGACAACTCTACAAGTTTCAGGATACAAGGAGATATCTACATTCAGAGAAAGATCTAGAAAGACTAGAGTTTAAATGGAGACTGAAGCAATACATGCTATCATTCTTTTTCATGTTTGGTTTTGCTTCTTTTTTTCCCAGTGATCACTCATTGGTTACAACCCTTCTATACAACCAGACTATTGTACAATGTGAAAGTATTTGCAGATTGCA
>CM053584.1:113613798-113626324 GCA_028627135.1 Pseudochirops cupreus
TCTGAAACTCAAGTGATTGTGGAACTGAATCTTGTAAACTAAAAGTAAATAAACAAGTCATTGAAAAAAAAAAAAAAGAAAGTCTCACCACAAAGGAAAATCATAATCTATGACTTAGTAGTTACACTAGCTATAGGCTACTATTTGAGATACATAGAGGTTGTGACTTGCCTGGGGTCATAGAGCTTTACAGTGTCAGAAGTTTGGTTTAATCTAGCTTTTCCTTATTTGAAGCTGAGTACACTATCCACTTTGTAAGGTACCTTCTATGTATCTGTGTAGACAGTTACCTTTTCACCACTTTATATTATCAATTCTATGAATATTGTTAAAAAGAAGCAGCCATTTTTGTTTCTCATTTTACTAAAGAAGTAGGGTAGATAAAGAAGTGAAATCACTTTCTCAAGTTTATATGGTGATACAATAGCAGTGCCAGAAATAGAAATCTTTTGATTTTGGCTTGGACGTCTAATATTATAAGAAAATATTTAACGTTAAAAAAAAAGAGATTGGTTGTGTTCTATTTACAAATGTTTGAGGGACTTTTATGGTCTCTACATTTTACATGACACCACATCTTTTTTTCTTAAAAATTATATTATATATATGTAGATATATATCTACATATATATAATATATTATGTAATAAATATATAGATATGTTATAATAAAATAATATTTTATTATTTAAATCTTATTTTATTATTATTTTTCCCAATAGTTTTTACTTGGGAGCATTGGAGTAATGTTCATTATATTTCTTTCTCTCTTTGCAAATCACTTGGAGGACATCTTCCATGTGGCAACAGTGGGAATCCAGACTTCATCCAGGGGTCCTTTATGCCAAGTATCGACTATTTGCTCATTATTTAGGCATTGCTTCTGGTTTCTTCCCACTGGTTACCTTGTTATGACTATCCCTGAAATATCCAGAGATCAAGAGAGCACTTGCTATGTCCTTGGGGGAATTTTCTCTGGCCCTAGTTGTATGTGTACTTGAATCAATTCACTGTCTGCTACCTTGGAAAGAAAGGTGATTGTTATATCTGTGAAGTTCCTCAGGTATCTTTTATTTTGAACCACAACCCTACATAAAGGAATAGATGTTTGTCTCTTTGTACTGACTAGAGAACATTGGGAGAAAATTTATAGTAATCTGTTTTTGCATATGTTAGAGAAACTTTTTCATTTTCATTTTTTTAAAACTTCACATCAGAAACTTTTTCATTTTCATTTTTTTTAAACTTCACATCACCTTACTCTTCTCCATTTCCTAGTTCTAGAAAGGAGGAATGGTCCTGTTATGCTACCAAGAAATAATGTACTGGGGAAGACATTCAAATTGAAACTAGCTGACAGTACATTCAGTAGGAATGCTTCCAATTTTTAGAAAAGAAAGGAATATGGAAAATTGAGAGATTTCATTAATATACCACATATGTAAAGCATATTACATAAAGTGCCATATATCTAAAGCCATCAGGGAATGAGATATCTTTTCCCCTATTTTCCAGACCATGATGTTTACCTGTTAAAGTGTCAGAGAGAGTTTTTACATGTATAATTTTTGATGGAACACTTCCAGAAATATTCCATGCTTCTAGGCTTTTCTGTCATAGAGGATTCTGAACTCATTTTAACCTTTGCTTGATGACTCCAGGTCACTACTGTGAACATGCTGTCCTGCCCTGTACTATAATATAGCAGTGCCCTCAGGGTCTGTTGAGTTGTGTTGGGCAGTTTGTCCCTGTAGTAAATGGACTAAGATTGCTGTGTTTTTTATGATTTTGTATCTGGTTTTAGTAGTATTTTTTCTTTTGTTTGTTTTTTCTATCTCCCTTTCTGTCATCTTTTCAGTTGTTACTTCTTAAGGCTATCAAATGTGCTTTGCTTCAACCAAGCTTGTTAGAATTGCATGTGGAATAAGACTAAAGAGTAAAGAGGAGCTCTATTACAAGTAAAATGCAGGGAATTTAGTGGATGAATTTGGAGGGGATGAACTTTGAATACTTAGTCCTTTTCAACAAGTCTATTTCTGCCAGGCATGATGGTACATGCTTGTAGTCCCCTCCTGCTATGGACGCTGAAGCTGGTAGATCTCTTGAATTCAGAAGTTCTGAGATCCTGTGAGTTATGTAGGTTGGGCGTCCTCACAAAGTGTAACACAAATATGGTAAGACCCTGGGGAAATGGAGTCACATGGCTGTCTGAGTGTGAAACTGCCCATGTCAGAATCAAAAAAGGTATAAGCTTCTATGCTAGTCAGTAGCGGGGCCAGGCCCATCAATGGCTGCTGTACTTCCTGTCTGGATGAGATACTGAGACCTATGACTTAGAAAAAAAAATACATCAATTGCCTTGACTGTGTCTGTCTAGCTAGTTGATGGGTACAAGTGTTAAAATGGAAAGAACATAGCACTTGCTTACTAGAGAACTGGTTTTGAATTCTAGTTCAGTCACTCATTAGTATTATGTCTGACCAAATCATTGCATTTCTCCGGCCTTTAGCTCTCACCTCTTTAAAATGTGGATAATGTAAGGCCTCTTACAGTTCTGCCATTCTCCGATTCTCTTATATATAATGTTACCATTTCCTGTTTTAAAGGTGAAGAAGAGCTCTGAAAGGATGTGAAATCAGTATATTTTTAGTGCTAACAAAATAAAACCGCTTACCTTGTATGTAAATACGCCTTTATAAAGTCCCAGGCTATAGTCTCAACTATGCTGGAAGTCAGAACTCAGTATACAGTGATTTTTTTTTCCAATTTATTTATTTATTTTTAGTTTTCAATCTTCATTTCCACCAGGGTTATTAAAAAAAAAAGCAATTGAATTTTTTTCTTTTTGGGGTTAGAGAAGGTAGGGGTGAAGGATGGAGTACAAAATAGAAAACAAGTAAAAATATAAAATATTTTGCTTACTGTTTTATACCTACAATAAGCTAGTACACAGGAAGTCCTAAACAGCAACACAACAAGGCCTTAAAGATTGGAAGGTTCTAATGGCAAGACTGAAGTTTTAATCTCTGTTATTTAGAAGTTAGACTGCAGTCCATGTTATTTAGATAGATCACTGAGTAGGTAATATAGTCCACGGTCTAGTCTAACCAGACCTGCATAGTAGTGATGTATGCACAGCTTTTTTCAATATAACCAGCAAAAAAAACATCAGACATATGCTTTGCTTGTCCCATGGTACCAGCCCTACAGGGCTTTTCTGTATCCAATGGGATTTGGTGATTGTGGCAAGTGGAATTATTAGTAAGTAGTAGAAGTACAATTAAAGCATTTTTACTTTGTTCAGAAAATCCACTTCCAGTTCTCCCCCTCCCCCACTTCTTAGGCCTCTAGTATTCAGAATGTTGGTCTGGACGGCAGTCAAGCAACCCACATACCTTTTCGTGATGGCCTTTAATGACTGATTTTTGAGCTGATGACTAGTTTAGTCTTTAGTGCATTTAAGCAGCTGGATAGATGTCAAATGTATTTGAAACTGAACAGGTGCTTTCATACTTACGACGCCATGTGATGCTATTGAAAGAGGTGCTGGAATTACACTGGTGGGTGGTGCTTATAAAAGTTACTCTAACTTGGGGCGTTATGTAAATATAATTTCAATCATTTTTCTTGATGGGGAACACCAGTTTTGAAACTAAGGGGTACCTCAGGATTCATTTTATAGTCCAAGCCCTTCACCTTACAGAGAAGAAAGTTGAGGCCCATAGAGGTGATCTGCCCTGCCTCAAGTCACACAAGAGTAAATGTGAGAGCCTAGTTTCAAATCCAGGTTTACTGACTCCAGTCAGAAGAGCTGTTTACACTATATTTCACTGAAACTCTCTGCACAATGGGTAATAACAGTTTTCTGCTTCGTCAAATGCTAATCATACACTAGATACTTATTAAATACTTTTTTGTTTGTTTTACTTTTTGGAAGGGGAAAGTGAGGGCAATTAGGGTTAAGTGACTTGTCCAAGGTCACATGGCTAACTTTTGTGTTAAGTGTCTGAGGCCACATTTGAACTCAGGTCCTCATGACTCCAGAGTTGGTGCTGTATTCACTTCGGCACTTAGCAGATCCCAATACTTCTTAAATCAAAATGAATTTGCCCCATAAAAACTCTCACACTTGAAAACTATTATCTTAAATAGGTAAAAACAAACACTATGTGGTACAGTGAATGAAGTACTGGGCCTGGGGTTAAGAAGACTCACCTTCATGAGTTCAAATCCAGACTTTGACATTTACTAGCTGTATGACTTTGGACAAATTGTTTAACTCTCTTTGCCTCAATTTTCTCATCTATAAAATGAGCTGGAGAAGGAAATGGCAAACCACTCCAATATCTTTGCCAAGAAAACCCCAAATGGGGTCGCAAAGAGTTGAATACAACTGAAATGACTCAACGACAACAAAAAAACAAGCACAGACATTTCTCTGGAGCCAGAGTAATTCTAACAATTAGTTAGGTCATTTCCAGTCACTCCAAAGAAAAGGCAACATTTCAGAAAGTCATTTCAACTATCAGATAGTACAGAATGAAGACAGATGTCTATTTCATGTCCTTATCACCTAACTAGGACACCCAGGCCATCTATCTCTTCATTTTCCAAGTGGCTGCACTCCTGTGGACTTTTCCATCATGCCCCGAGGTGTTTCATCATCAGAATCCTCATCATCCTGCAGGACTGAATCAGCCTTGGCATTCATAGCTCATGAGTATCCTCTGCTCCTCTGATTGGAGGAGCCTAAAATCACCATCTAAGGCAGGGACCGGCTTTTTTTTTTACTTATCCCTTATATTTAGCATGATGCCTGGTACATTGCAAGCAAGTAAATATTCATTGACTGACCTCCAAACTGCTAAAACATTTGAATAGTTTCATTGTTTCCCCTCTAGTGAATCATTAATCCCATAAGCAGATGGAGCTTTGCAAAAAAATCTGCTTTCATCATTCTTCTCACTTGCTATGGACAAAGTAGGAAAGTTCAAACAATGTTTAGGGGATGGTAAACAGATCAATTTGTCTGGAGCAGAGCATATGGAGAACATGAAAAAGAGAGGTCATGGGTGATCTGAATAGAAAAGGAATAGTAACAATAAACACCTGTGGAATGATTAGTTAGTTGAAATATCTTCATGGAACTTAGAGTATAAGCTACACACAAAACAACATTTGTCATTTTTGTTCAGTTGTGTCCAACTCTTTCTGATGAAGTTTGCAGTTTTCTTGGCAAAGATACTAGAGTGCTTTGCCATTTCCTTTTCCAGCTCATTTTACAGATGGGGAACTAAGGCAAACAAGGGTAAGTTACTTACCCAGGGTCACAAAGCTAGTAAGTATCTGAGGCTAGATTTGAACTCGGGAAGATGAGTCTTCCTGACTTCTGGCCTGGTACTCTATCCACTGTATCACATAAATGCCCCACAAAACACGCATAGACAGTACTGATACACAGTATAATATCCTAAGTGTATTAAATAGTTGAAACAACATGTTATGTGAGTTTTGAAGTAGAGGAAGACCAGGGAAGGCTTGACCATGCTACAAGCATTTAAGTCCTCTTGTAAAGAATGTTCAGGAATTCAAGAGACAAAGAGGGGGAGGGAGGGTTTTCTAAGTTTAGGGAACAGAATATAAGCAAAGGCATGGAACTAGAAGAGTGCTGAGCATGTTCAGGAATTCTACAAAATGTAGAAAATAGTCCAGGTTATCAAGAACATAGAATGTCTAAATGGGAATTAAATGAATATGACTAGGAGGGTAGGGTGGTGTCAGATTGTAGAGAGCCTTGAATGCCTGGCAAAGGGGTTTCCTAGGTTTATACTAGGGAGGCAATTGGAAGCCACTGAGCAAAGGCGAAGGGGGAGGAGGAGGTAATAAACCTTTACAGAGTAACTGCTGTTTGTGGGGCATTGTGGTAAATACTTTTACAAATATAATCTCTTTTGATCCTCACAATGACCCTTGTGGTAGGTGCTATTATTATCCCTATTTTACAGTTGAGGAAACTGAGGCAAAGAGAGGTTAAGTGACTTGTCCCTGACCACACAGCTAGCAAGTTCCTGGGGCTAGAGGATTTGAACATGGGTCATCCTGACTCTGGGTCAATCCTTTGTCCACTGTGCCACCACCACAAGATGGGTATGAAAGATAAAGTAGAGGCAGAGGAAGAATACGGATAGGAAGATTTATTCAGAGGCTGTTACTGTGGTCCATCCTAAGTGGTAAGGAGATTGTATTCTAGGGTGGTGGCATTGGGAAAGGAGAGTAGGAAAGCTATTTTATGGAAGTAGAAGTGGCAGGACTTGGTGACTGTGAGGAGTGAGAAAGAGTAAGAAGTCAGAGATGATATTACAGTTTTATACACAGAAACTGTAAATCTGGGAGGCACAGATAGAAACAGTGCTGTTTTTGTTTTTTTTTAAAAGGGCTTGTGGGGGAGGGGATAAACAAGCTTGTAGTAAGCACTATCTAGAGAATGTCCTTTCAAGGTTACCCTTATCCCTCTAAAGGGAATATAATAGGAGATTAAATCTTCCTACAAAGTGGTATTTTGAAAATGTATTACTTTTATTTATTGACATGGATGAAGCTGACTATGCCCATGCCAGCAATGAAGTGTATTTATATCTTGGAATAAAGATATTTTTAGATCTAGGAATGGTCATAGAGAAGATGGAGAAAATCATGATGGCAAATATTATTGACAATAAGATTTTAGATGTTCAAATTTTAACTAAATTTTAAAGAGAATTTGATTTTCTGGATGGTTCCTTTGTAGTGTGAATAGTTTACATCCAGATGTTTGCATATTAGAGAATAAGTTCAACTTGTGATTGTGTGTATAGTGGTCAATCCTATTTTATGGTAATACATAAATCAAGGGGCCCATTGTAATGTGAGACCCAGGGATGTAAAAGAATAGGAGTCTATTCCTAGTCCTGCCACCAAATAAAATATTATTGAGCGAGTCATTTAATTTAGAAGTGTCTTTTATTATCTAAGTGCTAAGATTGCTCTCATATCTTAAAAGGATGGAGGACTATATATATATAATATATATATTTAATTAATGGTTGAATCAAAAGGAGTCTCACAAAGATACAATCCAATGATGCCGTTCGTTCTATGAATTAGCTTTACCACAATGCATCTCCTTTTTAGGCTTTAGGTTTACTATTTTTTTTTACCTAGTATTTGTAAATGTTTTTCTTCACTTTTTAAGTAAACTAGATCTGGAATGGCTTTGTTATACACTGCCTTTTAGAGCTTTGTATTTCCATTTTATAAATTACTCAGGAAAGAGAAACATATCTTTTCAAAAGATCTATTTTCTGACCTTTAAGCAGGTTTAGCATATTTGGAGTACATGCCACATTAAAAACAGATGAAGTAGAATAGACCAATTTCATGATTTAAACTTAGAAGGGTTTTTAATAATTTATGAATAGTTTTATAAACCATAATGCCCTTATTTTTTTGTATTAACATTTTACTTAAAATTTTGAGTTCCAAATTCTACTTTTTGCCTCCCCCTAACTCCCTACTCCACCCCCAACAATAAGCAATAAGATATAGGTTATACATGTGCAATTATGTAAAGCATTTCCATATTAATTATTTTGTACAAGAAGGCTCAATTATTTTTTTTAAATGAAAGAAAGTGAAAAATAATATGCTTAAGTCTGTATTCAAGCAATATCAGTACTTTCTTTGGAGGCAGACAGTATGTATGCTTCATCATTAGTCTTTAGGAATTGTCTTGGATAATTATATTGCCAAGAAGAGCAAGGTCATTCATAGTTCTTCATCAAACAGTGTTGTTAAGATGTACAATGTTTTCCTGGTTCTATTCATTTTACTATGCATCAGTTCACATAAATCTTTGCAGGCTTTTCTGAAATCATCCCACTTGTCATTTCTTAATAGCACAATACTATCCCACTACAATTATATGCCATAGCTTGTTTAGCCATTTCCCAATTGATGGGCATCCCTTTGTTTTCAGTTCTTTGTTACCACAAAAAAGAGCTGCTAGAAATATTTTTGTATAAATAAGTCCTTTCTCTTTTTTTATATGTCTTTAGGATATAGATCTAGCAGTGATATTGCTGGGTCAAAGGGTATGCACAGTTTTACACCCCTTTGGGCATAGTTCCAAATTGTTCTCTAGAATGGTTGGATCAGTTCACAATTTCACCAATAGTATATTAGTGTCCCAGTTTTCCTACATCCCTCCAACATCCAATATTTTCCTTTTTTTTTCCGTATTAGCCAACCTGATAGGTGTAACATTGAGTTATTTTGATTTGCACTTCTCTGATCAATAGTGATTTAGAGCATTTTTCATATAGCATATTTTTCATGTCTATAGATAGCTTTGATTTCTTTGTCTAAAAACTGCCTGTTCATATCCTTTGACCATATATCAATTGGGGAATGACTTGTATTTTTATAAACTTGACTCAGTTCTCTGTATATTTGATAAATGAGGCCTTTATCAGAGATACTTATGGTAAAGTTTCCCTCCAGTTTTCTGCTTTCCTTATAATTTTGGTTGCATTGGTTTTGTTTGTACAAAACTTTTAAATTTTACATAATCAAAATTATCTAGCTTATATTTTATAATGCTCTCCATATCTTCTTTAGACCTAAATTCTTCCCTTATCCATAAATCTGACATAAGCGCTTCCGTGCTCTCTTAATTTACTTATATCACCCTTTATGTACCCATTTTGACCTTCTCTTGATAGAAGGTGTGAGATGTTGATCTATACCTATTTTCTGCCATACTATTTTTCGTTTTTCTCAAATAATTAGTCTTTGTTCCAAAAGCTAGGAGTTTTGGGTTCATCATATACCAAATTACTATGTACATTTACTATAATGTCCTTTTTACGTAATCTATTCCACTGATCCATGATTCTGTTTCTTAGCCAGTAGCAGATTCTTTTGATAATTACAGCTTTATAATAACCTTTGAGATATGGTACTGCTAGACCACCTTCTTTCCCATTTTTTTCATTGAATTCCTTGATATCCTTTAGCTTTTGTTCTTCCATATGAATTCTGTTATTATTTTTTCTAACTCTATAAAATGTTGCTGATAGTTTGATTTGTATGGCACTTTGTAGATTAATTTAGATAGGATTGTCATTTTTATTATACTCACAAGTAATTAATATTTTGCTAGTTGTTTAGATCTGAGTTTACTTGTGTGAAAAGTGTTTTGTGGTTGTGTTCATATGGTTCCTGGGTATGTCCTGGCAGGCAGAGAATCCCAAGTATTTTATATTGTCTGTAGTTATTTTGAATGGAATTTCTCTTTCTATCTCTTGCTGCTTGACTCTGTTGGTAATACACAGAAATGCTGATGACTTATGTGGGTTTATTTCATATCCTGCAACTTTGCTAAAATTATTAATAATTTCAAGTAGTTTTTGTTTTTGGAAAAGAGAAGGCAGTGTAATTGGGGTTAAGAGACTTGCCCAAGGTCACATGGCTAGTAAGTGTTAAGTGTCTGAGGCTGGATTTGTGCTCAGGTCTTCCTGACTCCCGGGGCAGGTACTCTATTCTCTGCACCACCTAGGCAACCCTCAAGGAGTTTTTTTAGTTGATTCTCTAGGATATTCTAAGTATAACATCATAGAACCTGCAAAGAGAGATAGTTTTGTTTCCTCATTGCCTATTCTAATTCATTTATTTTCTTGTCTTAATTGCTATAACAAATATTTCTAGTACAGTATTAAATAACAGAAATGATAATGGGCATCCTTTCTTCACTCCTGATTGTATTGGGAAGGCTTCTAGCTTATCCCTATTATAGATAATGCTTGCTAATGGTTTTAGATAAATATTACTTATCATTTTAAGGTATGCTGCATTTATTGCTATGCTCTCTAGTGTTATTAATAGGAATGAGTGTTGTATTTTGTCAAAGACCTCTTCCGTATCTGTTGAAATAATCGTATGATTTCTGTTGTTTTGTTATTGATATGGTCAATTATGCTGATTGTTTTCCTAATATTGAACCAGTCCTGCATTCCTGCTAGAAATCCCACCTGGTCATAGTGTATGATCCTTGTGATATGTTGCTGTAATCTTTTTGCTTATATTTTATTTAAAAATTTTGCATCAATATTCATTAGGAAAATTGGTCTATAATTTTCTTTCTCTATTTTGACTCTTCCTGGTTTGGATATGAGCATCACATTTGTAACATAAAAGGAATTTGCTAAGACTCCTGCTTTGTCTATTTTTCCAAATAGTTTATATAGTTTTGAGATTAATGTTTTGTTTTTATTTTCTAAATGCTTGGTAGAATTCACTTGTGAATTCATCTGGTCCTGGGGATATTTTTTTAGGAAGTTCATTAATGGCTTGTTCAATTTCTTTTTCTAAGATTAGGTTTTTTTTTTTTAAGTATTTTGTTTCTTCTGTTAATATGGGTGATTTATATTTTTGTAGATATTCATCCATTTCATTTAGATTGTTAAATTCATTGACCTATAATTTGGCAAAATAGCTCCTAATAATTGTCTTAATTTCCTCTTCACTGGTGGTGATTTCACTCCTTTCATTTTTGATACTAATAATTTGATTTTCTTCTTTCCTTTTTAAAATCAAATCAATCAATGGTTTGTCTGTTTTATTGGGTTTTATTTGTTAGTTCAATGGTTTTCCTACTTTCAATTTTATTAATCTCGCCTTTGATTTTCAGGATTTCCGATTTGGTGGCTAATTGGAGATTTTTAATTTGTTCTTTATCTAGTTTTTTTTTCACACCTAGTTATGCTTTTTCTCCATTTTATTGATGTAAGCAATTAAAACTACCATTTTTTTTGCAAGTACCACTTTAGCTTTTGGAAGGTTGTCTCATTTTTGTCATTTTCTTTAATGAAATTATTGACTGTTTCTATGATTTGTTCTTTGATCCACTTTTTTAGGATTAAATTATTTAATTTCCAATTAATTTTAAATCTTTCTATTGTCCAATATTGAATGTAATTTTTATTGCATTATGATGTAAAAAGGATGTCTACTATTTATGCTTCTCTTCATTTGATTGTGAGTTGTTTTATGTTCTAATACATGGTCAATTTTGGTGTATGTGCCATCTACTGCTGAGAAAAAGCTATAGTTCTTTCTATTCCCATTTGGTTTTCTCCAGAGATCTATCATATCAAACTTTTCCATATTTTTATTCACCTTCTTAACTTCTTTCTTGTTTTTTAAATTACATTTATCTAGTTCTGAGACAAGAAAGTTGACATCCCCCACTAGTATAATTTTATTAGCTATTTCTTCCTATAGCTCAAAAATTTAGATGCAATACCATTTGGCATATATATTTTTTAGTATTGGTAGACTTCATTGTCTATGTTACTTTTCATCAAAATATAGTTTCCTTCCTTATCTCTTTTTATTAGACATGTTTTTGCTTTTTCTTTGTCCAGTATCATGATTACTACCATTGTTTTCTTTGTTTCAGCTGACACATAATAAATTATGTTCCATCCCCTTACCTTTACCCTGTGTGTGTCTCTCTGTTTCAAATATGTTTTTTGTAAACAAGATATTTAATATTCTGGTTTTTAATCCATTGTGTAATCTGTTTCTGTTTTATGGGTGAATTCATCCCATTCACATTTATAGTTATGTCTATTTCCCTTCATGCTATTTTTCTCTTGTTTGGTCCTCTTTCTCTCTTGCCCCACATCTTTTTCCCTCCTTAGAAGTGTTTCACTTTTGATCACCCACCTTCCCCAATATACCCTCCCTTTTATCAGTACCCCTCTCCTTTCTCCCCCCATTTCTTTTTACTTCCTTATAGCGTAAGATATATTTTTATATCCAATTGAATGTATATCTTTCAGCCAATTTTGATGAGACTAAGTTTTAGGCTTTGTCTACTACCACCCCCTCATCTTCCCCTTCATTATAATAGCTCTTTCATGCCTCTTTTATGCATGATAATTTACTACATTCAATCGCCCTCCTCCTTCTTCTTCTAGTGCAGTTTTCTTTCTCAATACTTTATTTTGTTTTTTGAGCTATCATCCCATAGAAGTCACCTTATACCTAGACCCTCTGTCCATATATACATATGTGTGTGTGTGTGTGTGTGTGTGTGTAATATAGTCTCTCCCTCTGTATATATATTTTTTTTTTCCTTCTAATTGTTCCTATAATAATAAAGCTGTTAAGAGTTACAAAATATTATCTTGCCATATAGAAATATAAACTTTGTTTTAATTTTTTATATTTTTTCTTTCTTATTTCTTTTTTGCCTTTTTATGTTTTCCTTGAGTCTTAAATTTGGAGGTCAGATTTTTTAAAATTCACTTTCTTCTTTGAATTAAGAGTGCTTGCATAAACTCTAAACTGGGCATCTTACCACACAGAAGAGTAGGGGGATGGGGGATGAGAGGTGGGGTGATGGAGGGGAGGGCAGAGTGGGGGGGAGGGATGATGAATATTCACATTTCTGTAGAGGGAGAGGGACGGGGTGGAGAGTGGAC
>CM053584.1:113626824-113673614 GCA_028627135.1 Pseudochirops cupreus
GATGGTTTTAATTTTCCTTTGTCTCATTCTCCTTTCTCCCCTTTGTCTCCCTCCCCCCCTTCCTTCTTTCCCTCCTTCTTTCCTTTTTTTTTCCTTCCATGGATGCCAATGAAGTCAGCACAATTGCTCTTTAGACCTTCAGTTTGGTATGCATTCTGATACCTCTTCTCTTTCACACTTTTCTTTGGGGTCTCCCAAACACTGAACTAGTTTTGGCAAAGTGTGAGTCAACATCATCATCTATGTGCACATATTTGCAAAGTATACTGCCAAAGTATAATACTTTAAAAAACAGACTAACCCAAATGGCAAAAGAAGTCCAAAAAGCCAATGAGAAGAATGCCAAATTGGCCAGATGGAAAAGGAGGTCCAAAAGTTCACTGAAGAAAATAATTCCTTCAAAATTAGAATGGAGCAAATGGAAGCTAATGACTTTATGAGAAATCAAGAAATTATAAAACAGAACATAAAAACAGAATAAAACAGAAATGAAAAAATAGAAAACAAAGTGAATTATCTCACTGGAAAAACCATTGATGTGGAAAATAGATGCAGGAGAGATAATTTAAAAATTATTGGATTACTAAAAGCCAAGATGAAAAAAAGAGCCTAGATATCATCTTTCAAGAAATGATCAAGGAAAACTGCCCTGATATTGTAAAACCAGAGGGTAAAATAGAAGTTGTAAGGATCCACCAATCACCTCCTGAAAGAGATCCCAAAAAGAAAACTCCTAGGAATATTGTATCCAAGTTCCAGAGTTCTCAGGTCAAGGAGAAAATATTGCAAGCATTCAAAAAGAAACAATTCAAGTATTGTGGAAATACAATCAGGAAAACACAAGACCTAGCAGCTTCTCTATTAAAGGATAGAAGGGCTTGGTATATGATAGTCTGGAGGTCAGAGGAGCTAGGATTAAAACAGAATCACTTACTCAGTGAAACTGAGTATAATATTACAGGGGGGAAATGGGCATTCAATAAAATAGAGGATTTTTAAGCATTTCTGATGAAAAGTCTATAGCTGAATAGAAAATTCGACTTTCAAATACAAGACTTAAGAGAAGCATGAAAAGGTAAAGAGGAAAGAGATATCATAAGGGACTTATTAAAGTTGAACTGTTTACATTCCTACATGGAAAGATGATATGTGTAACCCACAACACCTTTCTCAGTGTTAGGGTAGTTGGAGAAAATACATAGATAGATAGGTAGATAGATAGATAGTATAGGGTGAGTTGAATTTTAAGGGATGATAGCTAAAAAACAAAATTTTGGGAGGAGAAAGGAAGAGATAGAATGGGATAAATTATCTCACATAAAGGGGGAAAGATAAAGCTTTTACAATGGAGGGGAAGAGGGGGAAGGTGAGAAGGAATTAGTGAACCTTACTCTCATGGGCTTTGGCTTAAAGAGGGAATTACATCCACACTAAATTGGGTTTCTTATCTTACAGGAAACTAAGGAGGGAATAACATAAGGCAGGGAATGATAGAAGGGAGGGCAGTTTTGGGGAGGGGGTATTCAAAAGTGAGCACTTTTTTGAAAACAGATAAGGTCAAAGGAGAAATGGGATAGGATGGAGAGAAATTTAGTCAGTCTTCTACAGCATGACTATTATGGAAGTGTTTTGCATAACTACATGTGTATAACCTATATTGAATTGCTTGCCTTCTCAATGAGGGTGGATGGGGAAGGAAGAAAGGAGAGAATTTGTTACTCAACATTTTAAAAACAAATATAAAAAATTGTTTTTACATGCTGCTGGGAAATAATATACACAGGCAATGAGGTAGAGAAATCTATCTTACCCTAAAAGAAAAGAAAGGGGAAGGGGATAAGGGGGAGGTGTGAGAGAAGGGAGGACAGACTGGGAGAACTGGTAATCAGAATGCATACCATCTTGGGATAAGGTGGAGGGGAGAGATGGGGAGAAATTTCAGAACTCAAAATTTTGTGGAAATGACTGTTGAAAACTAAAAATAAATGAATTAATTAATAAAAAAAAGAAATTCCAACTTACTTTGAACTTTATTTGGGGGCAGAAAGGAAATTTCTCTCTTCCCATTCTTCCCTTCCTTTTCCATAGCTGTGATGGCTCCTCACCATATAGCAACAAGGTTATATATTCTGTCAGTCTTCCTGAAGTGGTATCTCAAGGTTCTTATAGTCTCTTCTGCTTTGTATTTCTTGCCCTGTACATAGGTACCCTAAATCATCCTAAGATGGGTATTCTAATCTTGGTAACAACTTTATGTGTCGAGATGTCAGGAGTTCCTGGGTCCTGACGATGGAACAACTACTCAGACATGAAGATGGGCCTATGCTAGAAGGATGGGCCTATGACATCTTCTGGCTTACCAGAAGATGAGTAAGATGAAGGAGAAATGTTTGTTCAGTGTAACCTCAAAGTATTTTATGATTTGGAATTTTAATTCTGAACCTCCTGGGAGAATATAATAGAAGTTGTAGGTTATTGTTTCATGTTTAAAATATCTGTCAGTGCATATTTGTGAGTTTTTTGTGCTTTTAGCATTTGTATGTAGTAGAAGAAAATAAAACAAAATCGGTCCTATACCTGATCTACATTATTACATTAAATATTTCCTTGAATAAACTTTTATCCCCTTGGAGAGCCCCAGTTAGATGTTGGCTGCCCAAATGCAAAGAATTTTATGCACCACTGCCCTAGAAATCAATTTAATTTTATATTGTCATTTCCAGGGTAAAGGAAAAAACCTCACAACATAGCACAGGGGATAATTTTGAATGTTTTCTACACAGATGCTATTATCTTCAAAATGTAAGTAAAATGCCTTTAGGGGGATAGGTACCACAATACATAATTCCCAATGGTTCTCCTAAGCCTTTTTTCAACACTTTATCATGAAAACTGAATGTGTAACACTTAACAGTCCTATCCTGAGGATTGAGATTTACTGCTCTAATAATTCAAAAATCATTGCCAATGCTCTGGTAAACTGCCAGATGTCAAATGTATATAAGAAATTTCTTATGCCCAATTTCTTCCGTTTCTTTTGCACGTTTATTTTTTTAGGTCTAATGATTACTTGTGTATTAAAAAAATCCTGGTGAGAAAATTCCCTCTACCAATGTCAATCAGTTTCTGCTCTGAAATATTTAATCTTGAGTTGCCTTGAGGGAGTTAAGATGTTAAGTGATTTGCCTATGATCATATTATGCCTCAGAAGTGGAAGGGATGGATGTGAAAACAGGTCTTCACTTACTCTAAGGTCAGCTCTTTCTCGACTATGACATACTGCATCACGTGGTGTGTTGTCACAACACAAAATTATTTATTTTGTGCATTTTTGCACGTATCCTTACTCTGTAGAAACTTTTAGTCCAGGTACAGTAATAGGGTTTACTTTTAAATACAGCTATTTTCCTTTTTTTTTTGCTTGCTACTGTTTTTCAAAATTACTTCTATGTTTGCATCTCACTCAAAGAAGAATTAGTGTCTTTTCTTATGTATCTTCTTCTCTTGTATTTTACATTTTAAAAGAAAATTTAGGGCAATCAGCCCTAAAAGTGTTCACAAATCAACCGTTTAAGACAAATTCATTGTAGAGGGATATACGTGGTAGAAAGACCTTGGCATATTGCTCTATGAAGGGGAAACAAAAATTCTAAGATATCATAAAACATTTAGTTGTTTTTTTTTGTTTGTTTGTTTGGGCATGGAAGAGAGGAGCCATATGGGCCTAAGCCAGGGAGAATCTTACCTGCACTGTAGACGTCAGTGAGAAAAAGCACATGATCAAACACCGTATGATAATATTTAATTATTCTTGCAAATTATGTGCTAACTACATTAGTTTCTATCAGCTAGTAACTGGTATTATAAAACTCTTTGAGGATATCTAGGAGTTTTGAAATTTTTCCATATCCAGGGACAGAGTACCTCCAGGCTATATAAAATGATCTACTCTTTACATTCAGATTTCCCCAAAACTACCTTTTACAAAAATGTCTTCTTAGGCAACTATTAGAACCACCATGATTAAATTCTTTATCTCCAGACCCATTCCCTTCTGGGTTAGGGTGAGTCTGTCCCATTTATTTTTTCCCTTTTCTCTGGCGTGTGTCTCCTACTTGGTCACCATCCATTTGGAAAGCCAACTGCTTGGCAGTTGGGCCAAGTCACATCAGTAATGATAAGCCATGTCTCCTAATTTTCTCTGAAAGTGAGAGCTGAAGCCCACATTTCTTCCCATCAATTGCCTCAGTCATGGAGAAGGGAAAGACAAAGATTCTGTTGCTATGACAAAGGTTGATATTCCTACTAGTCAAGTCAACAAGCATTTGTAAAGTGTATAATATGTGTCAGGTATTGGCTAAGCAGCAGAGAAATAAATAGAATCAAAAAGAATAACTATTCCTGCTTTCCTCCATTCTAATGGGAGAAAACAATGTATAAAGACATAGGGAAGGTACTTTCGTAGGGGCATAGTGGTGAAATCCAGAGAATGAAAGATAGCTGGTCTGGGCCTTTTCTCAAGATAGAAGCTCTGGGAGGAACTCCCTGCTGGGAGAAAAGAGCAGCAAAGATGGAGGGAGAAGTTGAACTATACAAAATGTCAAAGACATGGTCCCTCTGCTTACAATTTACTTACAATTTAGGGAAGGTAATGTTAGCACATAAAAATAGAGCAAAAATCATTATTTCTTATCTAATCTATGCCAAAAAAATGAATATATGTATATATATAGAGAGAGAGAGACAGAGACAGAGACAGAGACAGAGACTGAGAGACACAAAGAGAGAGAGACAGAGAGACATAGAGACAGAGAGAGAGAGAGAGAGAGGCAGGGAGGGAGAGATAGATGCTATGAGATGGGGATTCTTACACAAAACAGTGGAAAATTAATATTAAGAAAAGTAGTATGCAAAAAAATGATTTCTAAGTGCATGAACTAAACATTAAAATGGCACACACTTGTGTGCTTAAATCATCCTAACATAAATTGAATCTGAAAAAAATAATATAAAAGCTATTCTGTATGTATTATGGGAAGTGTGGTACTATGAGTGATTTCATTTGTTGTGAATTTTTTTAGTGCTTGATATCTTTCAAAGAACTACAAATGTATGCAGCAGCAATTTCTGTAAGTGTGGAAATAATTTCAGTTATATGCTGAAAACTTACTTATCCCTTGACTTATTACTGATTCTGGATACCAAAAATAACATTAAAAACTAATGAAATTACATTTAATTGAAGAAAAGCTGCAGCAGTAGTAGTAGTAATATTAGTAACAGTAGTAATAGCAAAAGCATTTGAAACTATTAGAAACATACATAGCAAATTTAAAGAATAGCAAAAGAAGGAGATTATCAGCTGCATGAAGTTCATGTTTGGCTCAGAAGTAAATAGCAATTGTTTCTGTTTGCACCAGAAACCCTGAGGGTCTTTCCTTCACAGATTTTTTTTTTTTGACAAGGTAAGAGAAGACAGTTTTTTGCCTCATTTCTTACCTAATCTTAAATCACTGAATGGGTGTTGCCTTAGACAAACTGAGACCTGGAAAAGACCGCAGTTTATATAGGTCTTGATCTATATCTTGCCACTGAACCCAGATGGCTCCAGAGAAGAAAGTGAAGCTGGTGACTTTGCACAGTCCTGCCTCATTTAAATCCAATTCACTTGCAAGTCAAGACATCTCTTTCCTGATGTCATTGGTTCTCTTCAAGAACGAAGGACAAACAACAAAGGGCATGTTTATAACAGAGTTAAACCTAATAGAAAATGATCTATAAAACCTATGTTTAAAGTTTTAATTTCAAAATTAGTAAATTAGAAGGAAACTTAGTGTCAACAGTGGAATTTGCTGTCAGTACAAGTCCTAAGAACACCATTTAAATGACATGGAAAGTGATCATCTAACACTAATTAAAGGTAAGTTTTAACTGTCCTGTGGGTGGGGGGGATTGGTGATTGAGTGGGAAAGGTCAGCTTTCTTAGCTGACCTATATGCAGCTTTCTTAGAGAATCAGGTCCAGAGATGCTGGGCAAGGAATCACTGCTTGGTTGCTTAGAAGTAGGGTATATACTGTGGGGATCAGAAGGCAATGGAGAGCAAGAGGCCATGAGTGGAAGAACCTACAGAAGAATTAGGTGGGTAAATTGAAGCTTTTTATTCATTTAAGTGAACACAGCTAATTGATAAGCAAAAAGATTTCCACATATTCTTATGATGATGAAACAATTATATGGTACACATTGAATCAGACAGATCTGAGTTCAAATCCTGCCTCACACACATGCTAAACTTTATGAGCCCAGGGTTCTTGTCTTCTCTCAGACTCAGTTTCCTGATTTATAAAATAGTAACATCTACTTTACAAGAATTTTGAAATGATAAAAAGAGATATATGTGTAAAGGTCTATACATACCTTAAAGCTCTATAGAAATTTTGAAATCTTACTCATACCTCCATTAAAATATTTGCATCATTTAAAAAATTGTTTGTTTTCATGCCTAACTACACAAAAACAGCTAACATTTATGTAGCACTTAATATGTACCAGGCTTTGTGCTGAACACTTTATAATATCTATCAAATTTTTACATTCAAATATGGGAATGTGTTCCTACAGCTTCCCCACCACCAATAATTCTTTACACAAACTCTCTGCAAAAGACTCACTACTATAGGTGTAGGACTTCAGGGCAAATAGAATTACTCAGTCCTGTGCTGTCACTTACTGATGGGATGAACTATGCACAAAAAATCATAGTGACAGATTTCCTGCAATGACAAGAATTTAGTCACCTTAAATTAAGGCTATTACTATTCACTAATGGTATTCACTGATAAGAACACATTCTAGGTTGCTGTCAAATGGATTTTGTATCAAACAGAAGGACTGTTATTCTTTACTAGTCTTTGTCTCCCTAGATGATAAAATATTGGACACAAGCCTTAGCTAGAAATTCTGAGCCAGAAGGCAAAAAAAAAAACAACAAAAAAAAATTAATGACTTTTTAAACCTTCCTTAGCGGGAGAAGAAAAAACAAAAACAAAAACATTTCCCCATTCAAATTACCTCCTTGCTGTTTTGTTTGTCTCCTACATCAAACTGTCTTCCTTGAGGACAGACAGGGTCTGGGTTTTTGTTTTTTGGGGTTTTGGGTTTTTTTTTTTTTTGCCTATTATTGTATCCCATATGCTGAGTATAATGCTTGGGACCTAATAGGCACTTAATAAGTAAGTGATGATGATGATAATCACAATGACGAAGAAGGAAGTTTGGTATTCTTACACTATCCCTACTCAAAAAGAGTAAATGACAAATATGTCTGCATTATCACAGAATCTAACATTTGAAATAGACTTCAGAGGTAATTTAATTCACCCTGAGCCTGAATGAGAATTCCCAAGTTTTTTTATACCTAAGATGAAGGGGAACTTTCTATTTCTTGAGCTAACTCATTCCAGGTATTGGCCAGCTCTGATATTTAGAAAGATTTTCTTCACATTGAACCTAAATCACCACTTTCAAAAATCTACCATTACTCATGATTCTGCCCTCTGAGGTCAAATTAAAATATATATAATATATAAATACAATATCTCATTTATACAACATTAGACATTCACAATGTAGGAGAAAGAGTGATGAATTTCTCCTACTCTTTTTTAATTCACTTTGCATCTGCTGCTCTACCTAGTTTCAACTCCATGGAAAAAAGATGCCCTTCCCAGGATAAACTCATTACTTCTTTTTTTTAATCACTTCTAAATTCACTACCATGCAGCTAACTCAAACACTGATTGAGAACCATCTCCCTCGGTCTCCTCCACCCTCTGACTGCAAGGGTAAAGAGTGGACTACCAAACTTCTCCCAATGCCATCCTTTATAGAGAACAGAAACTAAATTCTCACCACACTCCACTTTGTTTTGCTTTATATTCCCAGCTTTTAGCAAAATCTTTGGCACAGAGTTGTTTGTCCTTCACTTTCAAAGAGAACCAATGACTGTATGGGGTGATATCTTGACTTGCCCACAAATTGGATTTAAGTGAGGCAGAGTTGCATGAAGGTGTCAGCGTCACCCTCTCTTCCAGAGTCATCTGACAAGACAAGTCAGGACAACTGGTGATGGCCTTGGATGTAGTGAATGACTTTGCATCTGATCAAACTTGCTTCAGCAGTCTTTGGCTTGAGGAGCGGGGGGGTCTTCATATGCTTCAGGTAGGCATTCCTTTAATTCGCTGACAGGTTTGAGGCCTGTCAGTTACCATCAACCTGGTTTAGCCTATTTGCCAAGATGATTTTAATGGGGTGTGACCACTGCTCATGCTACAGTTTCCTGGAATCACAGGTGAGAGTTGAATGAAAGGGGGTCACCAAAGGTAGATAGATGAGCCATTCAGAAAAGGGCTTACCAAGCCCTCACACCAGAGGTGCTAGTCTTCCCTGAATACATACAGAATAAGTGCTTAATAAATGCTCGTTAATAGCCTGGTTGATATGCTAGGACTCTATGATCCTTTTTTTTCAGCCATTTAAATCCCTGAATTCACAAGACTCCCAAAGGCTACTTGGAAAGGATATTTGCCTATGTTTTCCTTATATCCTTTATCAACTATGTTTCTTTTTAAAAGAGGAGCTAGAGATGTTGGGATGATTTCAAGTATCCACAAAATCTCTCCTTGGTATCCATTAATAGAATTTCACAGCTCTCTCCAGAGCTGTCTCCTCTCTGGCTTTCACATTTTGCCAGAAGTTTCATAACCACCCACTTTCCCACCCACTTCCAAAAATCTTGAACAATTTTTCCCTGTTCAAAATTTGTGTGAGGAACTGCACACTAAGCCAGAACCACTTTTTAAAGAGAGGGAATAAGTGTAAAAACTGGATCTCCAGCTTTTAAAGGATTTTTTTTGGAGAGAAGAGAAAGAGAATGAAATTTAAGAGGATACATTCATGACAAATTTTTCTGAGTTATCTAAAAACAAAAACAGTAAATACAGCATCAAATGTGACAAATTGTTTATTGTTTTGTCTTGTATTCTGGGGCTCTTCCCATACTTTCTGTGGGGAAAAAAAGATTTATTTTTAGGATCTTCATCATAGCAGGTTAACTGCAGTATTTTCAAGGTGAAATTAAACAATGTCAAACTAGGGAACACAAAACTCTCAGAAGAATCAGTATTTTGGACTTAAATACAAAAAGACCAAAAAAAAGAATATTTTCATGTACAAATCATAACATAAAAAGAAGATTCAATATGAAAACCATGAATTTCTACTTCACATAGTTTACTTAAAAAAAAAACTATGTAATAAATATTACACGTTGTTTTCAAAGCTACCCCGCTTTTCTGTGCTTCCTTTGAAGTTTTCTTTTGTTCTCTGCTGTGTACTTTTTATTTTTCTTCTCTTTCTCAACCACGTCCTTACACACACACACACACACACACACACACACACACACACACACACACACACACACACACACACATATACACACACACACCACAATACTATACATACTCTTTGCATTAGTACCTAGGTTAGTGTTCAGAAATCTCTCTGTGAGAAAGGTCAGCACTGTTACCTTATTTACATTTCTTTTACTGTTGAGAAAACTGAGACATCAACCAATTTCACAAATTTTCAACTCAAAAGGAAGTAATATATTCTTAAATATTCTTTACTGGATGTTGGATGGATTCCAAATGGAGTTCAATATCTGCAACTTCCTCATATCACATGTGATGCATGGAGAAGAATGAGTATGGAATTTATAAAGACTACCTGCTTACTGTAAAGAATTCAATTCACTAGCCTATTACCTAGTAAAATGCTTCCTCCCTCACACTTGATAAAGTATTTAAACCCTACAAGGCCATGATCATCCAACCATCCATCCACCCAGCCTCCACTCCCTCCTTCCATCCATTCAACTAACAAACAGTCATTGTCCATTGTATGATCTGCACTATGCTAAGTACCATAAGTGGATAAAAGATACCATCTTTGCCTTCAAAGTGCAAATACACTGTCTGGCAAAGCCGTACATATATGAATCAACCATAAAACTATTGAAAGAAATGCAGATTGCTATAGAAATTCAGGATTTAAGTTTGATAAGTTAAGTTATAATACGACCACAGCGTTTTCTCTCCCCTTTCTTATTTTCTCAGATTTGCTTGTGTCAGTGGTCATAGGATCCTGACTGTCAGTAGTCACAAGACCCTGATATCATATTACGTAGAAAATGTCAAGATTTCATTTGAAGTTGGGAAAGTCATCATTTAAACTAACCATTGCTAAAATATTACAAAGCATTATGAAAATATCTTTTCAAGTATTAAGAAAAAAAATTAAGTCAATTTATATTCATCAAAATTGAGAGCACTTATAGCAGGTCATAAAGACAAATACAAGCTGTCATCTGTATTATTTATTTTTAAATGTATTAAAAAGTTGGGATCTATTCTACACATTGTAATCTATGATCAACATCTTCTCCCCCACCAAAACAAAGCAAAACAGACAAACAAAAAAATGTCTGAACACTTAAGGACTCATGTCCAATTTGGGAGGCTGATATAAAAGGGTATTTTTTGGGGGGGTTCCTTACCCCCACCTGCAGTTTACTGCCACCAAGTGACCAGAGATAGCTCATATCTATGTTTCCAGAGTTGTGGGGAAAAGAGGTCCCAAAGTCCTTCATGGGTGGTGAAGAAAATAAATACCTATAGGTAGAAGAAAGTCTTTATTTCCCTTTAGGAAAAATGAAGATGAATGTTTTAAAGGCATGAATTTGAATTCAAATCTGACCTCAGACACTTACTAGGTATGTGACTCTAGGTAAGACTGTCAACCTCAGTTTCCCTATCTATAAAAAAAAGAATAATAGTACCTATATCCCACAGTTGTTGTAAGTATAAAATGAGATAACATATGTAAAACTCTTTGGAAACCTTAAAACTATATAAATGCAAGCAAGTATTAAGAGGTAAGACTCATAGTGGCCAATAAACATATTCCCAAAACACCGAAAATATTTCCAATACTTTCCTTTAGAAACTGAATTTGGGATTTTCATTATTCTATCTAGCAATAATTCATCCAAACATCTATGACACTGTGTAGTATTTCAGGAAGGGTTAATTCTTTCACACACCAACAGAATCCCTAGCTCTCCCTCAGGGTTCTGCTTAGAAGAATTGTGCCATCTTGTGGTTTGGATTTCCCCAGAGAGTAAATGCATTTGGGGGCCGCTATACAAGTAATACCCTGACATTCCAGTGTTTCCCCTATTCAGTCTTATGATCCTGCTCTAAAGCCTTAGACTCCCCAGTTGTTTTGTTTGGTTCTGTTCTGGTTTTGGAGCTGCCATAGGCAACTCTGTTTCCTGTCAGAGGTTCATTGTCTGGACTGAAATCTCAAGGGTGGCAAGATACCAAGATACCAGTCTCTGTCCCTCACCCCTCCACAATGTGGCTTTGACCATCATGGCTCCCGTGGTTCCAGGATAATATGGACTATCTTGTTTTTTCCATTAAGGAAATAACTCTTCTTTATCTAAAAGTTCCAATCCCCCAAATCTCAAACTTTTGTTACCCTTCAGTCAACATATAAGATTTGTACTCCCCCTTTCCCCCCAATTCCCTTCTCTGACTTGAAAGATAGAATCTGACATCACATTGCAGAGGAAAAATTCTGCCTTCTCTATACTGGAAGAGTTGCATTGAAATCAGTGATATATAGGCGAAAGACTAAACACCATCCTCAAGTTCTCCAGTCATAAATTTCTAGGATTGTTTTGAAGACTTCTGGGAAAGAGAAACTGGTGGAGGAGAATTTGATCTCCATCTTGGTGCCATGTGGGTGGGCAAGGCAAAGTGGTATGCCTATTGTCAGAATACCTGCTTCCCCATCCCTCCTTCTAAGGCTTTGATGTGTTGAGGACCACAGGCAAGTACCACTCAGACCCTGAAGGCTGAACAAGCCCTCTCAGGTGTTTGGCCTGCTAAAGGCCTGGATTGGTTCCCCATCCCCCAGGAAAAGTTGGCAAACATACAGGTGTGAGGATTAGGACCTCTGGAGATAAGCATGGCATTTATTCCCACTGCCTGGGACAAAGAAGTATGCAATGTCCACAGAGGAAAACAATTAAGGAAGTGGATTATGGCTCTATAAAGCTGTGCCTAGAACAATAAAGATTGCCTCTTTGTTTTACCATTAAAGAGTCATAACCCACCCCTTCTTTTTATGCACCCACTAGTAACCTCTAGGTCAGTGACTGTTTCTCAGCCCTGCTTGGGGACCGTAGGGTTCCCAAACTTTCGTCCTGCTTCAGAACAGCAGGACTCCACAAACTTGGCTTCCCTACATTAATGGGCTCTTTTTACCAGATGGAGTGATTGGACTGGTGAGGTTCCAGAGAGACTATTGAGAGTTGAGAGTGATGTTTGATGAGACAACGAAAGAAACTTAGTCAGACATCTCCATCCACCATCACCCCTACTCAAAGCTGAGAGAGGAAACAACTCCCACTGATTGCTCATCCTCTCTAGGTTTTCCTCTCTCCTCACTTCTAGTGAGGAGAAGAAAAATTATCCTTCTGAATCATCAGTGAACTTCTGGATTCTTCCTGTCTCCCCTAAAAAAAAGTGTTCCCTTGTTGCTTACTTTCCTTTTATTGCTATCATTTTATTAGTCTCCCATTATATAAAACAAAATGTGATAGTTGCCAGATCTTTATCTGGCATGTCACATGCTGAGTAGAGAATGGGAAAAAGTTTGTATCTCTCTAGAGGAAAAGTAGATAGTGACTCTATTCAGAAGGCACAATGAAATCATACCCCTAAATAAGTGCAAGTTTCCATAAACAGAAGAGTCTATACTCAGACAGAGGTTTAAAAATAGGTTTAAATATATCCCCCAGACACAGGAGAGATAAGTCCTTCAGTCAAA
The DNA here is from genome assembly GCA_028627135.1 of Pseudochirops cupreus. Classification (NCBI taxonomy): domain Eukaryota; kingdom Metazoa; phylum Chordata; class Mammalia; order Diprotodontia; family Pseudocheiridae; genus Pseudochirops; species Pseudochirops cupreus. The sequence goes on from CM053584.1 coordinate 113,639,786, forward strand.
AAAGAGTCAAGCTTGGGAAAAAGGGATATGTTTTTTTTACAGGTAGAGCAACCCTGGTATTTCCCTTTATGGGAATCACATCCCAACTAAGGGCTACATGGGGAAAATCTCTCTCTTACATGTAGGAACCTTCACCATTTATTCCCTACACAGTCACTTTTGTTGCAATGATCCATGAGCAAGTTCAACTGTCTCTGCTATGTTGTACTCATGATGCAACTGTCATTGCCCTTGCCACCACTAGCTCTCAAATTGTTCTCAGAACTTTACTCTTGTGTCATAGATGTGAGCACATTTTGGATCAGCACATGCAATCTTAATGTCTTTCTGTCCTACTGCTGACATTAGTAGTTCCTGGGGAAAAGGAGGGTCCATATTTGCAGTCACTGAAGCTCTCCACCGTTCAACAGTGATCCACTATGCAGAACTTCAATCTATCCTTTGAACAAAAATGAAAAAGGCAAAAATACAGAGAGCAAGTCTATATTCTCTTCTATAATCCAATAATGTGATTCCTCTTACTACAATCTATCCTCTTGAGTGTCAAGCCCCAGTCCTTTAAAATGTCTCGAGATGCGGTCACTGGGTATGGTGTTCCTGCTTGACTGTTTGTTGTTTTTGTTACAATGAAGGGTACAATCTTGAGGGAGAGCCTCTCACAAAAATGGATGTCATGCAAAAATAAATGAGAAGGAGGAGGAAGAAGAAAAAGGGGAGAAACTATTTCCTTTCAACAAAATGCCACTGGGCATGTCAATAATCTACAGGAGGAGACATGTGTTCATCAAATCAATTATACTAGGAAAAATGAGCTCCTCTGATCGACCAGCCCCATGTATAATTAATAAATTATCACCTAATATTTTTTTCTATCCATTTCTCCAAAAAACATTAGATCTTGGATGGTGTAATACAGAAATGTCATACACAACCACAACACTCCCAAGTGCTGCTGAAACTAGATTAAAATGCAATTGGAAAGTATTAAATAAAATAAATAAATAATTGAACATAGATGTATGATAATATGTGGTTTTCTAAGTGAATACATGACCTTCATGGAACCTTAACCACATACAGCACTGGTACAGTATAGGGGAAAGAGCCCTGGACTTGAAATCAGAAGTCCTCAACTTTACTCTTGAATCTGTTCCTTATTAGCAAATACTTTTAAGTCAAGTTACCTCCCCTTTATCAACCTCAATTTTCTCAAACTATAAAACAGAATGTTTGCACTGACTTCCTTACAAGGTGGTTTTAAGTTTGAAATCATATCAAGAATGTGAAGTACTTTGCACTTATAAAGGAATATATAATTATAGGCTGATATTATTTTACTAAAGTGTGTAGTTGCTATACTAATATGCTAATTTTAAAAGTCAAGAAACTGACACCCCCTAGAGTTATGACTGGCACAAGTATTTCAGTGGCAGTTGAAATTAACATACACAACCATTCCTTGGGTAACTATTCAATAATATTAATTATGCTTGCTATCCATTTTTTAAAATTCATTGTATTGTGTAATGGATATTACAATTCCAAATTACTGCCTAAAAGCCCCTTACAAGAATTTATTTTAATTATGCTAATTTAGAGAATTTTGTTTCTTTCTTAAATAATTAACTAGACTCAATCTTCATTTAAATGACTATATAATGTTGCTATACGATCAGGGTGGAAAACAAATCTGAATTCTCTAAACAATGGAAACCATGGAATTTTTAAAGCTCTTCCAATTTGAATAATTTGTTTATTCCCTCTCCTTCTCTCTCCCCTCCCATCTTCTTCTCCTTAACCAGCCCTTAGTAGATGTTCTTGGTAGTGAAAGTAAGAACAAGTTTATAAGATTGGGCATCTAAATATTAGACATAACACATTTTTTATAGAACCTTGTGGTTGCAAAAATACTTTCACATACATAATAGTAACATTTGATATTCATAAGATGGATAGTACGAATATTTCCATTTGCATATGGGAAACTGAAATTGAAAGATATTAATTGACTTGTTCAAAGTCATCAACTAATAAATGGCTAAACGAACTCAAATCAACGTTTTCTAATTTTAATTTCAGTACTTTTTTCATATCATTCAATCAATCAACAAATTTTTGTTAATCATCTATTAGGTGCCAGGAACTGTGTGAAGCACCGCGGATGCAATTTAAAAGATAAAATATTTCCTGCCCTCTAGGAGTTAAAATTCTATGACTTAGACTTGGGAGGAACCTTACAAGTCACTTTACTGTCCAGTTCCCTCACTTTACAGTCAGTCAATAAGCATTTATTAATTGCCTATCATGTGCTAGGACTATTGTGCTAAGAGCTGGTGATATGAATAAAGGCAAAAAAAATAGTTCCAGCCTTTGAGGAGTTCACAATCTAATGCAGTGGTTCTCAACCTGTGGGTCACAACCCCTTTGGGGGTCGAATGACCCTTTCACAGAGATCGCCTAAGACCATCAGAAAACACGTATTTCCAATGGTTTTAGGAGAGACACCTCTCCTCTATCCATCTCCAGGCAGGTCCACCCACATGCAGATACACTCACATACCCGTATTAAAGGGTCACGGCATTAGAAAGTTGAGAACCACTGGTCTAATGGGATAAACAACACATAATCAACCATGTAAAAACTAGCTATATATAGGGTAAATAGGAAATAATCAGGTGAGAAAAAGCACTAAAATTAAGAGAGATTAGGCTTATAGAAGTGGGATTTTAGTTGGGACTTTTTAAAGGAAGCCAGGGAATAAAGGAAGTAGAAACGAGCAGGAGTTGTGTTCTGGGCATGGAGAACAGTCAGATAAATTGCCTGGAATTGAGAGATGGAATATTTGGCGTAAAGAAAAACAAGGAGGCCAGGAATATAAGGAGTCAGGGTGGGGTATAAGGTATAAGAAGACTAGGGGTGGGGATGTGGAGGGGCAGTAGGTTGTGAAAGGCTTTGAATGTGAAATGGCTTTTTCTATTCGATCCTGGAGGTGATAGAGGAACACTGGAGTATATTGATTGGGAGGTGGGGTGAGGTAACTGAGTAGGATTTGTGCTTTAGGAAAATCACTTTAGCAGCTGACTTGAAGATGGATTTAAGGGGGTGATAAATTTGAGATAGGTGGACCTATCATGAGGCTATTCTAGCAATCCATGCAAGAAATAATGAGGACCTGCCCTGGGGCTGAGGCAGTATCAAATGAGAAAAGCAGCACATACTAGAGATGTTGAGAAGGTATCATCAACAAGCCTTGGCAGTAGATTAGATATGGTGATGTAATATAGGGAGGAGTCAAGCATGATACCTAAGTTGTGAACTGGGGGGCTAGGAAGATGGTGGTGCCCTCTACCATAATAGAAAAGTTGGTAAGGTGTATGTGGGAGAGGGGGGTGGGATTGTGTTGGGTGGGGAAAGATAATGAATTTCATTTTAGACACTTCGAGTTTAAGATGTCTACAGGACATCTAGTTCAAAATGTATAATAATCAGTTGGAGATGCAAGATTATCAGGCAGCAGAAAGGTTAGAACTGGATAAACAAACTGGATAATCATCAGCATAGAGAAAATAATTGAATCCATAGTTGCTAACAAGATCAACAAATGAAATTTTACAGAAAGAGAAGAAAAGAGTGCCCAGGAAAAAGACCTATGGGGTTACCCACAGTCAACAAGCACGACCTGGATGAAGATCCAACAAAGAAGACCAAGAAGGGGTCATCAGATGTATAGGAGGAGCACTATGAGAGAATAATGTCTTGAAAATTTATAAAGAAGATGTTATCCAAAACAGGTTTATCAACAGGGTGAAAGGCTATAAGGAGTTTAAGAAGGATGAGGATTAAAGAAAGGGTATTAGATTTAGTGACTGAGATCACTAGTAACTGGAGATAGCAGTTTTAGTTAAATGACAAGGTCAGAAGCCAGACTGTAGAAAGTTAAGAAGAGAGTGAGAGGAAATGAAGTGGTGGCCCCTGTTGTAGATGGTCTTCTCAAGGAGGAGTTTAGCGACAAAAGGCAGGAGATAGGATGGTAGTTAGTAGGAATGGAAAGATCCATTCAGGATTTTTTTGATGATAGACAAAACAAGGGCACATTTGTTGGTAGTAAAAAAAGAAACTAATGGTCAAAGAGAGATTGAAGTTAAGTCAGAGGGTGGAGATGACAGAAAATAAGGCCTAGAGAGATTAAATGGCAAGTGTCCTTAGTCATTTGGGTAGTTACTGATACAGACAGCATTAAAACCCAGGTCTTTTGACCCCAAAGCAACACTATTTCCACTGTATGATAAGAATTTGTTAAATTCCTTTTAGATACCTGACATCTTCCTATGTGCTAGGGATACAAAACCTAGAATGACAAATTATATATTTGTTATCTGAGCACTGGTCTGGCTAAGCTCAGAGAGCCTCTAAATCAGATGGTACAACATTGGGATACTGGAGTAAGTACAATTTTGCAAAGGCTTTCCAGTACAACTTTCAAAAATATGATTTGCTATACCACTGACTATAGTTTCTACCACAAGATAGCTATGGTGCATGCTGAATGACCATGGCAAAAAAAGGCAGGGGCATAGAGATGATTGAAAATATAATTTTAGTCATCTACAGGACATCTTGCTTAACTCTGTTTCAAATGTCTATCAATATCCAACTGAAGTGGTCAAATTGATTCACTTTAGTTCCCCCTACCCCCAGGGTAGTGACCTTCTCATATAGTCACCAACAAGAAATGAGCAAACCAAAGTCTGCCTTTACTGTCTATCTCACTTATCTATACTCAAGCAATCTTATTAAAGTCTTAAAGCAATTTAGAATTATACACAAAAAGTTGCTCAAAAGCATATGCCCTTTGATCCACCTATACTTCTTCTAGGCCTATACCCAAAAGAGATCAAAGAAATAGAAAAAAATATTCAAGAATATTTATAGCAACCCTAGATGGTAGCAAAAAGCTGGAAACTAAAGTTGATGCTTCTCAGTTAAGGAATAGCTGAATAAGTCGTGGTATATGAATGTGATAAAATGCTATTATGCTATAAGAAATAAGGAAATGAATTATTTCTTAAAAGCCTGGGAAGATTTACATGAACTAAAGCGAAGTATAATGAGCAGGCTAAGAACATTATATAATATTCTAACATTAAAATTATAAAAATAATTTTAAAGACTAATAAACTAAGGAAGGCTGAAATGAGCAAAACTAAGGGAACAATCGTACAATAACAACTCTGAAAGCAAGCTCTATGTAGATATAGAAAGATATATAGACATATACGGACATAGATGCAGATATATGCATGTATTTTGTTGCTGTTTTTGTTGTTCAATTGTGCCCAACACTTAGTGACCTCATGGACCATAATAAGGTTTTCTTAGCAAAGATCCTGCAGTGGTTTGTCATTTCCTTCTACAGTGGATTCAGGCAGAGGTTAAATGATTTGCCCAGGGTCACACAGCTTATAAGTATCTGAGGTTCAATTTAGATTCAGGTCTTCCAGAGTCCAGGACCAGCACTCTAATCCACTGAGTCACCTAGCTGCTTTGTATATGTATATTAACTATGTATATTTTTATAATCAATTTGTTTTTCTTCTGTTTCCCCCCAATGGGTTAAGGAGTAGGATAGAGGGAAAATATGCTTCTGTCAATTAAAAAAATAAAACTAGGTTGGGGTACTTCATAAATGCAATAGAGTAATATGGAAATGTTTCTGATATAAAAAGAAAACACATCATTAAAATGTTAAAAGAGAGACAAAGTCTTTATTACAGCAGCAAATTCAATTCTGTTTAATTCAACAAACATTTATTGAAGATCTACTCTGTCCAATGAACAAAAGGACCTGAACAACAGGGAGAGATACATACGTTAAAAAGAAAAGCTGACTGCTGCAGAAAGATGACATTTTGTAAGTCCTATATATATACACTCACAAACAGCAACTCTTTCTGGGGGCTATCCTCTGCAGGAGCTTGGGGGTAGGGAGATGTTTGGTATTGACTGCCTCTCATGGGCAGAAATCATACCATTCCCAGTATTTTATTAGGGAATATGAAAAAAGCTTTGAATAAACAACATTAAAGAACTGATGATATTCTTATTATAGAATTACAAAAAAAATGTTGACTACAATTCTTTGAACTATTAAAGAATCCTGAAAGAGGGTCCAAGTCTGACAAGTCAAAGGCTAGTGAGACCTTTGATGTAAGATGGTAACTGCTGCCACCTGTGGACCAAAAAAGAAAACAGTAATTAAAAAGTGAAAGTGGTTTGATTTATCCCTTTGTGGCATTCTTCAGCCCTTTTAAAGTGATTCACTTCTTCCTTAGGCAGTGCCAAGCTTTCTATAGAAAGCATATTTCACAGCAAATGTGTAAAGAATGTCTCCTCAGGCTGAATTGTGAGAGGTCCCCAAGGTATATAAAAAATGGCCACTCATGTTTCCTTCAGACTTGTCAGAAATATCTGGGTATCAGGATGTCCCCTTTAGGGAGGGCTCTAACATCTTCATTTGAGGATTAGCATGTAAATATTTATGCTAATTGAAAAGAAAGTTCTGAGAGTTAAAACTGGAATTTTCTAGTCTCAACTCTATTTCTGACTAGGAAGGAAGAGAGAGATTTGGGGGCAGGCAGGGAGAAGGAAGAATGAATCAGAGATGGGGAAAGGGAAATATTTTCTATGGTGAATTCTAAGGTGAATTGGTATCTCAATTTTGAAGTTTTAAATTGTTTTCTAAAAACATAAAATGCTGTCATAAGTAAGTTTATCAGACTTGGTATTCATATGAAATGAAATCAATGGATGTCCCAAGAAAGTTTAAATTATTTTGTAAAAGGAAAATTATAGAACATTAGGGCTGTGGAGGCCAAGTAGCATTCTATCATGGAAAGAGAAATGGATTTAGAGTGAGGAGACATGGGTTAAAATCCTGATTCTGCTACTTAACTACCTACATGGCCTTGACTTAAGTCATTGGGTCAATTCTTTGGGCTAGTTTTCTCATTTGTAAAGCATGGGAACTGGACTGTACAAATGATCCATAAAGTTGCTTCCACCTAAAAATCTGAAGTCCTATGATCTCTTCTAACCTCATCATTTTTACACCTGTGGCTTAAGAGGTAAAATTATTCATTTAAGGTTATAGAGGAGGCAGGGGTCAGGAGGGAGAAGGAATGAGTATTTATTAAACACCTACTGTGCCAGATGGCAGCAAAGTGGTGGCACGGTGGATAGAGTGCCAGGCCTGAAGTCAGGAAGACCTGAGTTCAACTCTTGTCCCAGACACTTAATAACTATGTGACTCTTGGCAAGTCACTTAACCCTGTTTGCCTCAGTTTCCTCATCTGTAAAAGAGCTGGAGAAGGAAATGGCAAACCACTGTGGTAGTGGGCACAAAGAGTTAGACATGACTGAAATAACTAAAAATCTATATGCCAGACACTAGGTATAATACTTTAAAACCATTATCTTATTTGAGCTTCACAGCAACCCTATGAAGTAGTGGCTATTATAATCCTCATTTTACAGTTAAGGGAACTGAGGAAGACAGAGGTTAAGTGACTTGCTCAGGGTCATACAGCGAGTAAATGTCTGAGATGGGATTTGAAGTCAGGTCTTCCTGACCCCAGGCTCCTCACTCTATCCACTCACCATACAAACTAGTTCCCTACTGGGGGCTATTAGGTGACAGAATCAGTGTTAAAACCAAGTATTTTGACTCATGATCCTGGGCTTTTCCATCCACCATACCTTATAGTTAAATTCTCTACAGCTAGTAAAATTTACTGGATATAAATAAACAACTTCCAAGGCAATATGCTGTGAAAGTATACTACATCTTATCTCATTCATTTTATTCTCCCTAGAAACTAGAGCTCTGACTAAACTTTTGGCATTTTTCTTTTTATCTGGCTTGTTTGGTTCTCTTCTGGGTTAATTTTTCCATTAAGTTCTCCTCTCCTTAGCAGAAGACCACTCAACATATTAACATATTTACTAAGAAAAATGAGGTTAAAAAATTAGTCTTCCTCTCCCTAATTCTATATCTAAGATCTTCTCAACACTATCCTCCATTTTAGTTTCCTACACTTGTGTCTTTGATTCTATTTCCTCTTCTTCCTTTTGGAAGCTTACCCCTTTGATCACTCTTATTCTCTCTCTCTCTCTCTCTCTCTCTCTCTCTCTCTCTCTCAATCTCTCTCTCTCTCTCTCTCTCTCATTTTATTAGTATCTCTTATTGTTATATCCCCTAGATTTTCCTCTATCACCCTCCCTTCTCCTTTCCTAGAAAGGAAGCAATCCCTTACAACAAAGAATTTCTAAAAAAACAAAACATAGTTCCAGTTGGTATATTTTTTAATATCTTCTTCCCTCTGAAGCACTTCATAGGTACCTTCCCATATTTTTGAATTTTTCATATTCATAACTTATTCATATACTCAAATGCTAACATGGATCCATGATTTCACTTTATCTTTCCTTCATTTCACTTCCTAGTGATCTCCAGAGCATGCCACTATGTCATGTGTTTCTCTCCCCTCCCCCTTCCCATCTCCCCCTGCCTTTCAAGCATCCCTTTATATGTTATCTTCTCCCTTTATAAAGCTCTTTCAGGGAAAGGAACTTGCTTGCTTGTTTGTACCTGTATCCCCAGTGCTTAGCACAATACCTGGCATATAGTAAACAATTAATTATCTACACTTATGCCCCCACAATCATCCCCCCCATCTTCAGTCTTTCCCTGTGTCCTTTAGTGCTGTCTACAAATATGCCCAAAGGCATTATCATCCAGAAAAAAAAAAGCTTCCTAGTCTTCACCAACCACTCAAGCTACCATTCTATACATTTCTTCCCTTTCACAGCAAAACTGCTAGAAAATACTATCTAAATCTGTCTCTTCTACTTCCTTTCCTCTCACTCACTTCTTAAACCTTGCAAGTCTGTCTTCTAACCTCATCACTCATTTGAAACTGCTCTCTCCAAAGTTAACAATGATTTCAGTTGTCAAATCTGATAAGACTTCTCTCAGTCTTAAAACTTCATGACCTCTCTGGGTCAAGAATATTTGATAATGTTGACTATACTCTCCTGAATACTCTTTCCTTTCTGGGCTTGATACTTCTTATTCTTGTCTTGCTTCTCTTACCATCAGACCAGCCCCTCTCAGTCTCTTTCACTGGATCATCATTCATATTATGCCCCTTAATGTGGTTATATCCTCAGCTTCTTCAAATCAGATATTATGTATGCAGCTCAAACTCAATATGTTCCAAACTGAACTCAGTTTCTCTTTCCACAAACCCATTCCAATTCAGTTTTTACCTGTTTTTCTCCAAGCCACCTTTATTATTTCAGTCACTCAGGTATGCAACATTGGTATTACCCTTTTCATTCTCTCACTACCCATAACCAATGATTTTTTAAATCTTGTACCTTCTATCTTTCTGGTATCTCTTATATCTGTTTTCTTTTCTCTATTTATACAGCCCCCATAGTAATACAGGTCCTCATTGCCTCTCATCTGGACCTATTGCAATAGCTTCCCTTTTGGTCTCCGTAAATCAAGTCTCTTTACTCTCCATGTATCCTATACACTCCTGCAAAGTACTCTATGAGATCATTATGCTTGTGAGATCAAATGGATAGTATTTATAAAGCGCTTACCACAGTGCCGGGAAGACAGTATATGCTTTAAAAATATCTGTTCCCTTTCCCTCTTCCAAAATGTGGATCCTACCATAACACTTCCCTACTCAATCCGACGGCTCTCTATTGTCTCTGGGATCATATATAAAACAATAGCCTTTCACAGCCTAGTTTTGACCAACTTTTCTAAGTTTATTATAAAACTCCTTTTCTTACACTCTAGATTTCTGCTACATGAACTCTTCACACACAATATTCCATCTCTCACCTTTGTGATTTTGCCTTGGCTAAGCCCCCATGCCTCGAAAGTACTCCTACTCCCTCGACTTCTTCAAAACGTTTCTCAAGGGGCTCCTTCCCAGAGTCAGGGGATAAGCATGAGTAGTGCCTCTTGCATTTCTCAGGCTTACCTGAAGCTGTTGGCGCTTTGCGTTATAGGGCCGGGGGCGGGGAGTCCCTTACAGGGACCTGGACCAAACCAATCTGGCTCCTGCGTAGTGTGGTTTGCTAGCTCTCCCTTGACTCGTAGGCTGAGGGCAGGCGGAGGAGTCCAAAGTAGAGCCCATTGTGAAGTCTCAGTGCTGCGATTGGCCTGGCCTGGCTGGGCCTGGCCTTGCCTGGCCTTGCCTGGCCTGGAGATCCTGTCCAGCTCAGACCACGGCTCTTGAATTAAAATTTCTAAGTTGCTCTAGTGCAGTTACTTGAAGGAAACTTAAATATGAAATCAAGTTCCTGTGAAAATGACTCTTCAGGAAATGGTGCTTCAAGCAGCTGTCCTTTACTCTGACCAAATAGCTGTATGTCTTGATGGATGTAATAATCAGCATCCAGTTTATTATACCTACAAATCGATGGTTAATTTTGCCTCAGAATTATCTAGCTTCCTGCAACAACACAGCGATTTTGAAGGGAGTCGTGAAAGCTGTCTTTGTTGCTCTCCAGAAAGCAATTTACCATCTTGGATTTTGGGAAGTCCTGACTGCTTATTCTCCTGTTGATCTAGATATACTAGGGAAGTAATGAAACTATTTTATGGGGAAAAAAAATACATAACTGTACTTATATCCTTGTCAGAAAAACCAAAATTATAAATTCAAATCTTCCCACAAAACTTGGTTAAATAATGATACCATTATAGTAGACCACACTGGTTTAACACTTTTTGAACTTCAGGAGAATGGTATTGATGTGACCTTGATTCTACATGATAAAAAAAGGGAACTATGGAAAGGAAAAAACGAAAATTTGCAACAGTTCTTTGAACAGCAATGAAGAAAAAGCAAAAAAGTGTATAGGTGTCAGATTGCAGCATTGCTTGCCTTATGTTCTATACACCTCAGGAACTACAGGAGTCCCTAAGATTGTCAGAGTGCCTCATGCATGTATGACACTAAGTATTCAACATCTTCAGAAACTTTTTGAGATCACACAGGAAGATATTTTTTCATGGCTTTGCCTTTGACATTTGATCCATCTGTTGAGATATTCCTTGCTTTGACAGGTAGTACATCTCTGCTTATAGTTCCCAATGCTATTAAAATGCTGCTGTTGAAATAAGCTATTGTTCTGTTTTATCCTCACTATGGGTCAGTTCTCCAGGCTATACCAACACTACCTAGAAGATTTTTATCTCAGCTCATCAAACCATCTATTTTATCAGCTACAGCTTCACTTATGTATAGTCCTTGGTGGCATCAAACAATATTGCTATTATTATATGCAATATTCTCCTGGTTCTGTTCATTTCACTTTGCATTAGATCATGTAAGTCTTCCCAGGTTTTTCTGAAAGCATCCTACTCATATTTTCTTAGTATTATATCACAATCCTATAGCACGTTTTTTATCTTGTACATCATAAGTGGTTTGTTTTTTTAATGCTTGTTGAATTACATAATATGGCAGCAGGATTCTTGATGAGTACAATCTCTTCACTTGTTGGTGTGTTTTTAATTTATTCTTTCTTAATGAGATTTACAGCACACTTGGGTTTTTACTGTTAGAGACGTGTTATCTTTTTATAAGTGAGCAAGATTCATATACTAGGATGTAAAATTATCAGATGATTTTGGTTAATCTATTCTCTATCATTTTCTCTTTTTACTAATATCTCCTTCCTGAGGACTATGTTCATTCTTCTTTGGGTTTAGCTCAATTTAACTTGTGTTATTTCACATATATCTTTTATATTAACTATGAGAAAAGTTCAATTACTTAAAAAATAACTTCTCAGTTACTTTTCCTAAAATCTCATAGAATATGATTCAAAGTAATTTCCTAAAAAAATTTCTATGAAAGTAGTAGTGGTTCAAGTGATAGCAACAGGATTTCCTGCTGATTTTCTTCGTGTCCCCCATTCATAGATTGAGAATCCACCACTGTCAGTAATCTGGTCTGTACACTAATACCTTGTAAAGCTAAAAACATTAGGTTTTTTTCTTTCTTCTTTCTTTCTTTTTTCCTTCCTCCCCCCTCCCTCCCTCCGTCTCTTCCTTCCTTCCTTCCTTTCTTCCTTCCTTCCTTCCTTCCTTTTTTCCTTCCTTCCTTCCTTTTTTCCTTCCTTCCTTTCTTCCTTTCCTTCTTTCTATCTTTCTTTCTTTCTAGCTACCTTTCCAAGTTCTTGAATTGGTTTCTGGTTCTTGTTAGGTGAATTCCAATTTGGAATACAAATCAAATTTCTTTTTACTGTTAAGTGCCTAAACATCCCCCCTCCACAATCAATGGTAACTGTAATGAAATATTGCCTAAAATAAAGTATTCCAACATTTTCTAGTCCAACAACTATTATGAATAGATTTAAAGAAATTCCATTTTCAGGTAGTCAGTGAAAACCCTAGATGAAAGCTACATTTTGAAATAAGATCATCTTACTACTGAAGCACTTACAGATTTTTTTGTTGTTGTTGAAAGACCTTCTCCTTTCCTTCCCTTCCCCCCACCATAATGGACAATTTGCATCAAATTCACATTTAGTGTGCCTTAGTTGCACATTTACATATATATTATGTGTATTTATATATAAAACCAAAATGTATAATTAATGTTAAAATTAATTATGTATCTTCTTATTAAAAAAATTTCTTAAGCATCACTTCCAACAGGAAAATTTTTCTGAGTCCCTTAACTGCTAGTAACTGCTCTCTCCCTTTTAGGGTCTATATTAATTTATGTACATAAGGTCTCCACTGATAAAATGAAAGTTCCTGAGACTTTTTTTTTTACCTTTTTTATTGTATCACTGGTATTCAGTAGAGTTCCTGTCACAAAGTAGGCACTTTATAAATACTTGTTCACTGATAAAGCCATATAGAATTTATTTCCAAAATACTTGGAAAAATTCTCATTAAAAAAAAAGGAATGAATTAGTGAGCCCATTTTTTTTTTTGGAACAGATTATTATTCTTTTATTTACAATCTAAAAAAAAAAAAGAATTTTCCTTTAAAAGACCTCAGCGGTATCTCTTAATTTTGATAAATTTTAACCACAGTGGGGAAAAAGCATGAGAAACACAAACACACACAGACACACACACACCCACACACCCACACACACACACCCCAAAGCCATGACCTGTTACTGTTTACTCAATCAATTAATCAACAAGCATTTATCAAGTGCCTATACTTTACTACACCCATACTAGATCTAAAAATATAAATAAAACAGTGGCTGCCCTCAAAAATCTTGTAGTCAATTGGGGGATAAAAGATGTATATACAATATAGAAGTATATGCAAAATACATAGAAGGTAATTTCAAGAGGAAGTAACTAACACCTGGAAAGATAAAAGAAGGCTCCATGTAGAAGGTTTTATTAGCAGAGAGCCTTGAAGCAAACTAAGGATTATAAGATATGGTTGTGAAGAGCTAGCTGGAGCATTCCAGGGAAGGTGACAGTCAGTATAAAAGCATGGAGGTGGGAAGGAAAGTGCCAAGGAATAGCAAGATTAATTAAGATGCACCATAGAAGGTATGAAGACAATATGTGCGAGTATAGGCATATACACACATATTTATATTCATGTTTATGTACATGTATATGTGTACATATATATATGTATAATCTAGAAAGATAAGTTGAGGACAGGTTGTAAATGACTTTAAATACCAAACAGAGGAGTATATATTTCATTCCATTTTAACAAGGAACCACTGGAGTTTGTCAAGTATGATTCCAATACTTTAGGAAAATCACTTTGGCAGGGAGTGGGGTCATGATGATGGCATAGAAGCAGGAAAACTCTGTGGCATCCCCCCATAACCACCTCAAATACCAATAAATATGACTCAAAACAAATTTTAGAGCTATAGAACCCACAAAGTGACAGAGAGAAACAAATCTCCCGCTGAAGGCAGCCTGGCAGGCCAGCAGGAAGGGTCCATTGCAGCAAACTGGGAGCCAAAGCCCAGCTCCCCCTTTCCTCCCCTCCACCAACCCCCCTTCCAATGAACCTGCAGTTTTAGCCCCAGCGTGGCCCCGACCAGCCCCAGCTGGAGCATTCAGGAGAGTGGATCATCAGCAGCTGTGGCCGTTTCCAGAATTATCAACCCATAAATACCAAAGACAAAGAAAGAGGTCAGTGGAACTCTCCTGGATCTGGGGGCGACAGGGGCGTGGCATAGCCTCTGCTCCCAGAGCAAGAAGTGGCAGAAAAGGTGGCCCTGTAGTTGCCTCCACATGGCTGCTTCAGAGATCCTGGTCTGCAGATCTTAGGGGGGCCAAGCGACCATTCAGAGGCTAAGCACTCTTGCCTTAACCTTCCTGGATCTGTATTGTGGTCTTGGGTGGAGGTCCTGAGGTGTGTGACCAGTGAACTAAAGCTGGTGGGGGCTGTAGAGATGGCGCCCTCCTAATAGCTCCAGCAACTGTGAAAACCACAGCGATTTGGGACAAAGCTCTCCCCTCTGGAAGCAGAGTTCTACTGTGGCAAAGAGCTCAAAAGTCAAGTAATTGACTGGCAACACAAGTAAGCAAAGGAAGAAAAGCAAATACAACTTTAGATTCCTTTTTTGGGGATAAAAAGGATCAAAGCATGGAATGGGAGGAAGACAACACAGTCAGAACTCCTGCACCAAAAGCTTCCAAGAAAAAAATATGAACTGGTGACAGGCCATGGAGGAGTTCAAGAAGGATTTTGAAAATCAAGTAAGAGAAGTGGAGGAAAAATTGGGAAGAGAAAAGAGAATGATGCAAGAAAATCATAAAAAGAGAATCAACAACCTGACTGAAGAACCTTAAAAATAGACTAACTCAAATGGCAAAAGAGGCCCAAAAAGCCAATGAGGAAAAGAATGCCTTAAAAAGTCAAATTTGCCAGAAGGAAAAAGAATTTCAAAAGCTCACTGAAGAGAATAATTCCTTCAGAATTAGATTGGAGCAAATGGAAGCTAATGACTTTATGAGAAATCAAGGTATTATTAAACAGATCCAAAAAATGAAAAAAATAGAAGACAATGTGAAATATCTGATTGGAAAAACCATTGACCTGGAAAATAGATCCAAGAGAGACAATTTAAAAATTATTGGATTACTGGAAAGCCATGATCAGAAAAAGAGCCTAGAAATCATCTTTCAAGAAATTCTCAAGGAAAATTGCCCTAGTATTTTAGAACCAGGGAGCAAAATAGAAATTGAAAGAATTCACCAATCGCCTCTTTAAAAAAATCCCCAAAAGAAAATTCCTAGAACCATTATAGCCAGGTTCCAGAGTTCTCAAATCAAGGAGAAAATATTACAAGCAGGCAAAAAGAAACTATTTGAATATTGTGGAAACACAATCATGATAACACAGGATCTAGCAGCTTCTACATTAAGGGATCAAATGGCTTGGAATATGATATTCTGGAGATCAAAGGAGCTAGGATTAAAACCAAGAATCACCTACCCAGAAAAACTGAGTATAATGATTCAGGGGAAAATATGGTTATTCAATGAGGTAGAGGACTTTCAAGCATTCTTGATGAAAGAAAACAGAACTGAATAGTAAATTTGACATTCAAATACAAGGAGCAAGAGAAGCATGAGAAGGTAAACAGGGAAAAGAAATCATAAAGAACTTATCAAAGTTGAACTATTTGCGTGTCTACATGAAAAAACAATAATTGTAACGTATCAAACTTTTCTCAAGATGAGGATAGTTGAAGAGAATATAAATGTATGTATACATATATATATGTGTGTGTATATGTGTACGTATACATACTTATATGTCTATATAGGAGAGTATATACGTGTGTGTGTGTGTATATATGTGTCCAGGTATTCATAGACAGAGGGCACAGGATCAGTTGAGTAGGAAACGATGATATTTAAAAGGTGAAATTGAGAGGTGAGAGAAGAATATAATGAGAGGAGATGGGGAGAGACAGAATGGGGTTAATTATCTCATATAGAAGAGGCAAGGGATAACTGTTACAATGGAGGGGAAGAACAGGAAGGCAAAAGGGAAAAGGTCAACCTTACTCTCATTGAATTTGGCTTAGGGAGGGAAGAACACACACTCTAAATTAGCAATCTTGCCCTACAGGAGAGTGGGGGGAAGGGAATGAGAGGGGGGATCATGGAGGGGAGGGCTGGTTGGGGGGGAGGGTAGTTAGAAGCACACACTTTTGTAAAAGGAAAGGAACAAAGTAGAGAATAGAACAAATGGGGGGGATAGGATGGAGGATAAAATAGTCAGTCTTTCACAATATATCAACTATGGAAATATTTTGCGTAACTACACATGTACAACCTATATTTAATTGCTTATCTTCCCAATAAGGGTGGATAATGAGGGAGGAAGGGAAGGAATCTGGAATTTAAAATTTTAAAATTAAATGTTTAAAAAAGTTATTAGCATTATTATTACTATTTACATGCAACTGGGAAATAAGAAATACAGGCACTGGGATATGGAGATCTATCTTGCCCTACTGGCAAGTCAGAGGGGCCATAGGGGAGGATATAAAAGATAGCAGATTGGGGTAGAGGGTATACAGTGGGATTGCTGTTTTGGGGTGGTGGGTAGGGGAAAGACGGGGAGAAAATTTGTAACTCAAAATCTTTGGAAATGAATGATGTAAAACTAAAAATAAATATGAAAGTTAATTTAATAAAATAAAATAAAATAAATAGAAAAGGAGAGAGGATATTTTTTTTAAAAATCACTTTGGCAGCTGTGTGTAGGATGGATTGGAGAGAGAAGAAATTTGAGACTCAGTAACTAATGAGATGTCTGTAATAGCAGCAACATTTATAAAGATTGGAAAGTTCTTGCCATACAATTTAGGTTAGCTTTTAACTATAAAGATAATTAAACCATCCAAAAGTCTTAATTACTACATGGGATTAAGGCCTGAACATTGATGTAGTTTCCCAATCATCTCAGACATAAAAAGACCAGTACATATATGGGTGGTTGAGGGTCTGACATTTCTATGTTGACATATCACTGTGGCAAAAGTAGAGACAAATGAAAGAGCCATGTGCAACTGAATCAATGTTGCATCTTTGTGAAATATTCTTTCCGCACTATTGTTAAGTAAATATTTTTTGTTAAATGTTGAGTAATCTAACAATGTCTCATCCTTCCA
Source organism: Pseudochirops cupreus (assembly GCA_028627135.1). Classification (NCBI taxonomy): domain Eukaryota; kingdom Metazoa; phylum Chordata; class Mammalia; order Diprotodontia; family Pseudocheiridae; genus Pseudochirops; species Pseudochirops cupreus. The sequence goes on from CM053584.1 coordinate 113,657,013, forward strand.
ATGACAGACCTAGGCTACCAGTCTAATCTGAATCAGGACAAAGCAAAGGCTGTCCAAGGGAGAGCCCTTAGGATCCTGGGATTGTTGATCCAGAAGTAAAAGGGACCTTACAGGTAATTTAATCCAGCCATCTTATTTTAGAAATAAAAAATCAAGGCCCGTGTTGGTGGCATAGTAGATAAGAGTCCTGGCTTGGAATTAAGAAGATGATTTCAAATTTAGCTAAATTGTTTACTATTAAGTTACTAGCTAAGCTATTTAACCTCTGTCTGCCTCAGTTCCTCAACTGTAATATGGTGATAATATTAAAAATTATCCCACTCAATTGTTGTGAGGATCATTTTAGAAAATGTTTGAAAACCACTTAGCATATTTCCTGGAATATAGTAGGTACTCAATAAATGCTTGCTCTTCTCCTTCCTCCTTTAAGTGACTTGCCTAATGTCACCCAAGAAGTAATTATGGGAGGCAGGATTTGAAATCAGGTCCTCTAACTCCATAGCTAGTTTTGTTTATGTTTTACCATGCTTCCTCCTTGGCTTAATGGCTTGTTATCAAACTTTCTGCTGTCTCAAGGATAGGTCTCTCATGGTCCTGGGGTTTAGGTTAATCTGTTAGACAGAGAGGTCCCTGGATTTTCCCTTCTGATGTTTCTGTAGCAAGTCAAGTCAAATCAAGTCAACAAGTATTTATTAAGCACTTACTATGTTCCAGTACTATGTACTGGGGATACAATGAAAAAAAAAAGACTGCTCCTACCTTCAAGGAGCTTACATTCTAATGGAGGAAAATGATGCATAAAAGTGATGAGGGAGAGAGATACATTGCTGGTGGAGGGGGTGAAGTCTGAAGAATGAAAGATAATTGATTTGGACCATCCTCAAAATGGAGGCTCTGAAAGAAACTCATCAGTCGGAGAAAAGGGCCATGGTAGCAGAGTTAAATGGCAGGTAATTAGTGCAGAGAATGAATGTAGTACCTGGAGGTACCCCATCCCCACCCCCACCATCTTGACATGCAGGTTTCCCCAGCGAATAGGTATATCAGGCCCAAGGTCTTCCCCTTAAAAACATAGCTCAACCTCTATCAATGTGAATACTTCAGTAGTCAGACATTGAACTCAATCCAAAGCAAAAATATTTATTTAATGAAAAAGAATAGTAAACATAGTAGCAACAAAATATTTTCCCCTGTACCCTGGCCTGTGATTGATTTATTTACTGAGAAGCATTCTCAGTAAAGATTGAATCTGAGATGGTAAAAATGCTTAACGTGGCAAATTCTCAAAAAGGATATGGCGGATAAGATCAAGAGCACAACTTGTAGAAGTTTTAGTTTGGACAAAGTGGATAGCCAGGAGACAGATAGATGGCTCAGTGAATAGATGGGCCTAGAGTCAGGAAGACCTAAGTTCATATCCATCCTCAGACACTAGCTGTGTGACCCTGGGCAAATCACTTAATCTGTGCCTTAATACACCAGAGAACGAAATGGCAAACCCCTCCAGTATCTTTGCCTAGAAAACCCAATAAGCAGCATGGTCCACAGAATCATGAAGACTGCAACACAATTCAATGATGGAACAACGACAACAACAACAACATCTCTTTCCTTGAGACTGGAGCACAGTAAGGGAGTCTAAATGAAGGTTTAGTAAGGTTTTAAGGTATGGAATAAAGTCAGGAAGGGTGCTATTTATAGTTGGAAGCTCCATGCTGAAAATTAAAATGAAATTGGGCAGCAAGTAGGACCAGAACAGCAATATATAGATACATTGCCTTGATGGCATGAGTGTATTCTATGTACTTCTTGCTTCTTTGCCACATTTGATGCCTCCAAGAGCCAGTAGGGAAGCAGACAACTATACTATATATCATTCAGCATCTTCTATTTGATTAATCATACTGTAAGGAAAATTCCATGCAACCAATTCATTTAAAAATATTAGTGTTTTATAATGTTTTAATTAGAGTTAATTCTCTCAGGAGTATTTGCAGTTACCTGAAGTCATAATATGAAGTAGTGACTCACAGTGGTTCTCAACCTTCCTGATGCCGTGACCCTTTAATACAGTTCTTCATGTTGTGGTGACCCCCAACCATAAAATTATTTTCGTTGTTACTTCATAACTGTGCTTTTGCTATGGTTATGAATCGTAATGTAAATATCTGATGTGCAGGATATATTTTCATTGTTACAAACTGAACATAACCCACAGGTGGAGAACTACTTTAGCTAGGAGTAGAATTTGTAGAAACCAATGCCATGGTGGAGTTGGAGGCAGAAGGGTAAGGGCTGAGGGCCAGAATAGGGGTGGGGATGAACAACATCCCACTATTAAAGTAAATTGTTCGTTCTATTTACATGCTTATCAATGATTTTTGAAATTCTGACTAACCTTGGTAGTCTTTGTGGTTTATTCAGCTGTAGGTTAGGAAAGAGCTAGATCTAATTAGCTGGATCAAAATGATTCTAACAGTGTTTCATTCTGTCAGTGAGAAAATTACCTTCCTGGCTCCAGGAATGACTGTCAAGGATTATGGGGTTATATGTCTGGAGTTCTGAGGCCCTTTGTGGTTAACTAGTCTAAGCCCCTTATTTTACAGGTAAGGAAACAGAAAGGTCAGGTCGTGACTTGTACAAAGAGGCAGCATGATGTACTCGACAAATCCAGAGACTTGGAGTCAGGAATCCAAATTCCAGCACTTCCTAGGAATGTGACTATGAGCAAGTCGCTTAATCTCTGAGTCACAGTTTCCTCATCCATGAAATGGGATGTTAATAATACCTCTGCACTAGGTTGTTGTGAAGGTAAAATGAGGTAAAGTATATAGAATGCTTTACAAACCTTCAGATGTAAAATTGCTACTGTTATTACCATGTAAGGTTGTATGGATAGTATGTGTCAGGATTTGAGCTCAAGTCCCATGGGAGCAAGAGGCATTCGTTTGACAAAAATTTGGGGGACTAGTTCAAGGCACTAGGGGAAAAGCAAAAGTAAATAAGTTATAGCCTCCTCCTCAAGGGGCTTACATTCTATCATAAGATCATGAATTTAAAGCGATAAGAGATATTAGAGGTCATTTAGTCCAACACCTCAACAGATGCATCTTGTTCAGTTGACTTAGTCCTATCTGACTCTTTGTGACCCCATTTGGGGATTTCTTGGCAAAGATACTGGAGTGGCTTGCCATTTCCTTCTCTAGCGTATTTTATAGATTAGGAAACTGAGGCAGAAAGGGTTAAGTGACTTGCCCAGGGTCATCAAGCTAGTAAAAGTCTGAGACCAAGTTTGGACTCAGGTCTTCCTGACTGCAGGCCCAATACTTTATCCATTGTGTCACCTGGCTGTCCAATCTTAACAGATATAAATACAGCAAATAAATCTAGATATACATAATGCCTGTTAGAATCCAATGAGTACATAAAATTAGTATAAGTAAAGTGTTATGAAATCAGATGATAGAATAATTCATTATTATTACGTAATTTCTATTTTTTTACTTTAAGTAGTCACACTGAAAAATCTGTGGCAAGATGGAGCCAAGATGGAGGTAGGATGACTCGCTGGAGCTTTCCTCCAAATCCCTTGAAATATCTACAAAAAAAAAACAACTACCACCAAACTATAAAACTCTAGAGCAGCAGAACCCACAAGGAGACAGAGTGAAACAAATTTCCAGAGCAAGACAACCCTGAAGGTCGGCGGGAAAGGTCTGTTGCATCAGGCTGAAAGAGAAGCACAATCCAGCATAGGCCATGTCAGCGCAGATCCAGCCACAGCAAACCTGGAGTAGGTCTCAGGGCAATTGTATCACTCACAGCAGTGGCAGTTTCCAGACTTCTCAGCACACAGACGCCAAATACAACTTAGAAGGGAAGAAGGAAAGGTACATCAGACCTGGGTGAAAGAGGATGGTAGTCCATCACAGAGCATGTCAGCACAGCTCCAGCCCCAGCAAACCATGAGCAGGCCTTAGGAGTGACCGAATTGGCAGCAGCAGCAGCTACAGCTACTTCTGGAGCTCTCAGCCCACAGAGGGCAAGGGGGTCAGACAATTGATCAGAAGGAGGTTGCAGGGGTCTCTTTACTAGCACTGGGTCAGGACTCTGTTGCTTTGCCCATTCTCAGATCCAGGTCACAGTCCTGGGTGGCAGTCCCAAGGCAAGTAGGAGCACTAGCATAACAGAGTTTGTAGCCACAGTGGAGAGGGAACCCTCCTCACAATTCCCGGACAGAAAAGAATTCTTGTGGTCACTTATAGACCAGAGCAAAGTGCAGGAGAGGAGTAAACCCCTCTCCTTAGACCTTACCACCTTGGAAGAACTGAAAACTTGCAGAGCCCTAGAAGTGTCTTTGAAAACAGCTGCACAAAGCTCCTGAAGTTTGGGACAGTTTGCCATCCACACAAAGGCCTACTTTAACAAAAAGTTAAAAACTCAAGTAATAAGCTGGGAAAATGAGAAAAAAACATTAAAAAAACCCCTCTGACTACAGAAACTTACTTTGGTGACAAGGAAGATCAAAACACATTTGAAGAAGAAGACAACAAAGTCAAAGCTCCTACATCCAAAGCCTCCCAGAAAAATATGAATTCATCTCAGGCCATAGAAGAGGTCAGAAAGGATTTTCAAAATCAAGTAAATGAAGTAGATGAAAAATTGGGAAGAGAAATGAGAATGATACAAGAAAATCTTGAAAAATCTATGGCAAGAGGGAAATTTGATGTTTGGCAATGAAATAATTTGCATTAATCACCAAGCATTTATTAATCACTTCTTATTTCAGGAATTACGTGAGGTACTGGGAATACAAAGCCAAAAATCAAACAGTCCTTTCCCTCAAAGCACTTAGGGTCTCTCAGGGGAGTCAAGACACATTAGCAGCTGGATGGATCAGGATAGTCTTCATGTAGAAGAACATGGCAGCTGAGTTTTAAAGGAAACTGGAAAATCTAAGAGCCAGACGTGATAAAGGAATGCTTTCCGCGTCTGGGAGACAGATAATACAAATAAATAGAGAAAAGAAATGGAGTGTCACACGTGAAGAACAGAACCAGTGTGGTTGGGGAATAAATTTCATAAAAAGAGGGAATGTATAATGTTTGGTAAGAAGATGAAACCAGGTCATGAAAGAATTTATATACCGGATATAGTAATTTATATTTGATTTTGGAGGTGATAGGAGCCACTGGAATTTACTAAATCAATTAAATTCTACTAAAATTTTACTAAGAATTTACATGGTCAGGCTTGTGCTTTAGGAAAATAACTTTTGCCTCTCACAAAATGATAGTATTGATTGCTATATAATATTTGCTTAGAAACCGACCAGTCTTTCCATTCCTCTTAATTTTCCCTCTTTTGTGATTAAGTATAGCATCTCATAGTGGATAGAGAGCTGGCCTAGCAGGCAGGAAGATCTAGGTTTAGTCACCATCCCTATGAAGCAGTAACATTTAAAAGAATAAACAATGCAATTTAATACTTTTTGGCTGTAAATTATCCAAACTAACACTTTATATGTTTAATTTTGACTTTTTGTTTTGCATTTATAACTCATACAGTTAATGAAAAAATATGTTCTTAGATTGTTTACCATTTCTATCTGACAGTTATTTCTGTCTGGCAATGAAATACCCAAAAGTAATTACATACTTTCGTTAAATGCCACTTCAATACTGAGCTCTCCCAAAGTGAAAATGATCGTTCCTACTTAGTATTTGTAGTTGGTCAATGATTTATAATAATTCACATTCTTTATTCACAAAGTTATAATTCAAAACCTCAAAGTGCACTGCTTTTGACACTGAAGAGACAGTGTTATCAAGCAGACAGTGGACTGTTCTGAAAGGCAGTACAAATAGTACAGAGTTAGCTAATACGGACTCCTAAGATCAACAACTCCTCTCTCTTGTTCTAAGTGTCGCTGAGGAGCTTATCGAGAGAGAGGACCATTCTGGCTTTTGCTTGTTTTCTTCATTTCCTTGGTTTTCATTCCCAACTCTGGAAAGTGCTAACTCTATTTCTATACTTCTGTCCAATTATTCTGTTAAAATTATTTTTAAAAGATTATGCTGATCTAATCCTCCAACTATTTTGGTAGAAGTTTCCCAGAATTCTCTGAGATCATCCATCTTTACATTCAGTGTTAATAATATGCTTCTAATAGCAGTTAATGAAAAATGCATAATAACTTTCTTAAAATAGATTTAAAACCTGAGAGATTTATGTTTCTATGGCCTTATAATTTCTGGCAGAGAATTGAAAGTGAATGAAGACAATGAAGAGAAAAGAGTCATATGTTAGGAAATACATATACGGTTTTCAGTCAATTAAACATTTAGTAAGCACCTACTATGTGCCAGACACTGTGCTAAGTGATTTGTCTCTCCCAACAGTATTGTAAGTAGGGATTGGGTTCTCATATGTGTCTGTGTCTGTGTTGTAACCTGTGTATATGTATATGTACACACACACACATATTGCATCACCATCACCTAGCTCAGTGGCTGCCTCATAGTAGTCAATTAGTAAATACTTATTTATTGATAAATTCTGAAAAAGTTGACTTTTGGTCTGAACTGTAAAAAAAACAAAAAGTCTTTAGATTCCTAGATACTGCTGATGATGTCATGTGGATACTATTATCTCACATACATTTTTAATTTATAGCAACAAATTAAGCCTAGTAAAGTACAAAGATGTTAATAGAAGTATTGATAGAGGAGCTGTAGAAAGACAGGCAAACTAGCAAACTGGTGGACCTATGAACTGGTCTAACCATTCTGTAAAGCATATTGAAATTATGCTTTAAAAAAAAATAGCTAAAAACTCCTGAACTTTGACCCAAAGATACCATACTCAAATGGTCAAAGACAGAAAGAAAAATGTGTTTACCTAAGCTGTTAATTCCTGAATCATTTAACAGACTAATACTAGACCAGGTGTGGTGGCACTTTCTTAAAATCCCATTTACTCGGTTGAATGAAGACTTTTTGAGCTCTGGAGTTCTGAGCTGATGTGGGTGGGCTATGCTGATCAGGTTTCTTCACCAAGTTCAACATTAGAGGTGAGCCTCTAGGAGTAATTGTATAGGGAGGGGAAGGTATCCAAAAAAGCTGCCTTGGGAAGGTAGAAGGCTCTTTCTCACTAAAAGTCTCTTATCTAAGTGTGGCTAACCCTAACTTGGGGTGTGTTGTGCTGTGGATTTTTTTTTTAAGATATGAGATGGGCTAGATGTCCACTGACCATCTAGCCCTGATCCTAAACTTATATCCTTATCATCCTTATTTTATCCTGAGGCCTACTCACTGATTGATTGATGTGTCTTTGCCTGGACCTGCCATATCATGAGAAGTCCCAGGCACACTATTCACATCATTTCCTGCTCACTCTTTGGTCTGTACCGCCTTCACACCAGCTGCCTTGCCGGGCTTCCACACCAACCCACTATGTCTCTCCAGGTCCACTCCTTTGCTCTTCCCCTCCTGTAAAGCAGTTCCCCATAATATGTTGCCTTCCCCTATTAGAATGAAAGCTCCTTGAAACTGGGAACCTTGTTTTTGTTGTTGTTGTTACTGTTATGTGTTAGTGTGTGTGTGTGTGTGTGTGTGTGTGTGCGCGCGTGCGCGCGCGCGCGTGTGTGTGTGTGTGTGTGTGTGCATTTGTCCCAAACACTTAGCAAAGTGTATGGCATATAGTAAGTACCTAAAAGCTCTATTTGCTATCAACTATTCTCCCCACCCTTCATCTAGGATCTTTTTCCCTGAGAAATAACAATAACAGTGACTAGGTTGCAACTTTAAGAGAAGGAGCCTAATTTGGAGATCTAGAACTTCTCAGAATATACAAGAACAATACCATTGAACCATTGAATTTCAGAGTTGAAAGAGAAGTCAACAGTCATTGTCCCTCTATTCCAATTCATACCCTCCAAAAGAATCCATTAGACAATATATTTGCTAAGTGGTCATACAGATTGCTAAAAGACCTCCAGTTGTGGGGTGGGGATGAGGCAATCCATTGCACCTATTGGAAAACAAAAATTATTTGTAAGATATTTTTTCTGACATAAAACCTAAAATTGTCTCTGCAATGTCCACCCAGGGCTGCTTGTTCTTCCTTCTGAAGCTAAACAGAAGGAATCTAATACCACCCACTTTCCTCTCAGCTCACACACATTTTCCAACCTATTTCTTTCAGCATTTTTGGAGTTCTCAGAGTTTGATGAGAGCTCATAGAAGCAAAATTTCCGCTGACTGGGATTGCTCTATAAAGATCAGAGAATCAGACTGTGAGAAACTTGTATTGACCATCTGGTGGGTTTTATAAGCTTTGCTTGTGGAACAATAAGGGAGCGGTTTCCTTTTTTATGCATCTTCTTTCAAATGAAAAGTCAAGGGCAGGCTGAGACCGAAAAACAAAATGATGAATGGGAGGAATATAAAGAGCTTCAGTCCAGGGCTGAAGACTACAAGGGATTAGAATCTTTCCTCATTGAGTATAGAAGAGCCTTTCTTTCCTTGAGACAGTCTATCTGTCAAATACAAAAAATGGTATTGGAGCAGATATTATTCATGCATCCCATGAAAAATCATACATACACCAAGGCTACCGAGGCTGCTTTTTGCACCTAGGAAATAGCCATCATGGTGCTATAATTCACACACTCTCAGTCTGCCATGAAGTGGGTTTAATGATTCTTATGTTTATGATTCATGTGGACAGAAGTTCCCTTTCAAATCAAAGTATTGCCTGACTCCATAGTCTTCAAGGTCATGAACCTTTGAAAATCAGAAAGGAAATTTGTGCTTTGTTCCTCTTAGAGACAAAGAATGGGCAGAATACAGGCCTCTCTAATATTTATTAAAACAGTTTACAGCCAAATGAAAGAGATTTGCATGGAATAAATCAATATATAAGGATCCACATCATGGCCAGGATGGTATAGACTAGAGAATGTTGTCTCTGGAGTCAAAAGATATAGGTTCAGCTATTGCCTCTGACACTTGCAACCTGTGTTACCTTCAACAGGTCATTTACCCTGTTTCGACCTCAGCATCCTCACTTTTAAAATGAAGCAGCTGAACTAAATGGTGTTTTAGGGTCCTTTGAACTCTAGTTTTATAATGCTATATTTTTATCCAAGGAGCTAGATTACTAACTAACATTTCAAAAATATAAATCCCCTGTCTTTTAAGGCCCTTCATAAGCTTTCCTTGTCTTTCCTACCTTTCTAGTTTTCTACATTTTACTTTCCTATACATATCCTACCATTCCCTCTTGTTGTTCAGTCCAACTCTCCGTGACTCTATTTAGGTTTTCTTGGAAAAAGATACTGGAGTGATTTGTCATCTCCTCCAGCTATTGTACAGTTGAGGAAACTGAGGTAAACAGAGTTAAATGACCTGCCCAGGATCACATAGTTAGTAAGTGTCTGAGGATGAATTTGAACTAAGGTCTTCTGACTCCAGGCCAGATTCTCTATCTTTTAGCTGTACTCTACCATTCCCTCCTTCATGCCTTTTCAATGGTTGTCCTTCATGCCTAGAATGCCTTCCTTCTTTATTTATGCCTCCTAGTTGCCCCGACTTCCTTTAAGACTTACCTCAAAACCCACCATCTCTAGTTAGCCCTTTCCTGTCCCCTGAAATGTTAGTGTCTTCCCTCTGAAATTAAACTTCTACCATATGCATATACATATGTGTGTGTATTTATATTCTTATATACATGTTGTCTTCCCCATTGTAAGCTCCTTAAGGGTAAGTACTAAGTTGTTGCTGTTTTGTTATTTTGCTAAACTATTTTTATAAACTCAGTTCTTAAAACACTGTCCCTGGCACATAATGTATGCTTAAAAAATGCTTTCTGACTGACTTACTAATTTAAAAAATGTTCTCTTCCATTGAAACATTATTGAACAGAGATTCTGGCCTTTTCCCTTTTACATGTTGGGCATACTAGGTAGGAGTCTGCATGTGAAATAGCAATGATCAGAACCCCCCACACCCAATTCTTCCCCTTGCTTATCCTTCTCATTTAGGTTGATGGCAATCAAAGTCTATTCACAAACTGATTAAAACAATGTTTTCAGGTCCGTTTCTCCTTCCTTTCGTGAGGATCTTACACAACGTTCAAATATGATTGCACGTGGTTAATTAACACAGTCATTATGTGACTATCTTTATCAGGTGTACATCAATCCACCCTTTCAAGCTCTTATTGATAGGCAAATAAACAACTTAATTTAATTTAAGTGATTAAAAAAAATTTTTTTTGTGATTCAAAACCTCAGTCTTTAATCCATTCAAATTTTCCTAGGAAAGGTCCAACTTTTAAAATAAGATGTATTTATTGTCATCTAAGAAAATTTTTAACCCAAATAAAAACAAAATGGTAGCTCTTAAATGATTCTTAGAGGCTCTGACCAAATGATATTTTCCACTCTTGATATGAACATTCTAAACGTTCTTCTTAAGTATTTAGTTTTTTTCTTCTTATGTCAAAGCATATCAGTATACAAAAAGAACAAATTATATTATAAACAAAATCAGATTTCACAAAAAATGCCAGTGAAAATTTCTCATCTCTTCACTCTGTTGGGGAAGGCATGGCAAAATCCTCTTGCTGAACCTTAAACTACTCTGCTTTCATTTAATGAGTGTGGTAGAAGGAATAGCCAAACCACAAGAATCAATGTAATTTAGGTCAGGTTTTCCCCAAAATGTAGTGAATTAGACATTGCTTGAGACTTGGTTGATTCAGGGAAATATCAGCATCTTGGACTATCAGCATCATTTCCTCATCTCCTCAATACAAAGAAGCTATGAAAAGCTCTAGGGGTGTTTGAAAGCTGCACTGGTAGATCATGATGAGTAATTTCAATCAAAGGAGCTTCACTCAGTTGAATCAACTCAAGAATATGCAATGACAGAAGAATGGATATTGGCAAAAGTCAGGTCCACTGTAGCTCATTGCTAACTGTGATGTGAAAGTGGACTCTCCACATTGTTGCCAGTTTGTCTTATGATTCATCATTCAGTGAGGAAATTCAGGGTCCAAGAAGTTGTATGGACTTTGGCTTTATGTCTGAGGTATACCTATTCTTAGTGAGAATAAAGCAAGTGGGACTTTAAGGGGCAGAGCTAAGATGACAGAGGAAGCAATTAGGTGAGCTGGCCTAACATTTCCCTCCAAACATTTTAAAATCACAGCAGTGACAGAGACGACAAAAGTTCAGAGTGAGACATTAAATATAAGATTACATACATACACACACACACACACACACACACACGCATACATACATACACATGCAGAGGGACAGAGAGAGAAAGAGAGAGAGAAGAAAAAAAGGAAAAGACAATTAATATCTTTTTCTTCAAAAAGGCAAAAAATACTGAAGAAAAACATACCTTATAAAACAGAATTGGCCAAATGATAAGGAAGTTACAAAATTACAGTAATGAAAATAAACTTTAAAAAGCAGAATTGACAAAATGGAAAAGGGGTACAAAAACTCACTCAAGAAATTTTTTTTTAATTTTAAATTTGAACAAGTGGGACCTAATGACTCCATGAGACATCATGAAAAATAAAATGAAGTCAAAAGAATGCAAAAAATACAGAAGAAAATGTGAAATTTCTCATTAGAAAAACAATTGAGCTGGAAAATATTGAGAGGAGTTCATTTAAAATTGTCGGACTAACTGTAAGCCATGATCAAAGAATGAGCCTAGACATTGTAGTTCTAGAAATAAAAAAGAAAACTGACCTAACATCCTAGAATCAGAGTATAAAATGTAAATTGAAATAGTTCATCAATTACCATCTGAAAGAGGTCCCCAAATGTAAATTCCCAGGAATATTATTGCCAAATTCCAAAATCCTTGGATTAAAGAAAAAAGTACGTCAAACAATCAGAAACATTCAATTAGGATGGCGCCACCAATAGAATCACACAAGCTACCATATTAAAGGAACAGAGGTCTTGAACTATGATGTTATGCAAGGCAAAGAAGCTAGGATTACAACCAAGAGTAACCTCATCAGCAAAACTATGTATAAATACTTCAGGGGGAAATTAAATTTCATTTAATGAAATAGAAAAATTAGAAGTATTTTTGAGGAAAAGACAAAGCTGAATAGAAATTTGACTTTCAAATATAAGGTTCAAGACAAGCATAAAAAGGTAATCATGAAAGAGGAATAATAAGGGACTCAGTAAGGTCAAGCTGTGTTTATATTCCTACGTGGAAAGATGATGCGTGTAACTCCTAAGAACTTTATCATTATTAGTTAGAAAGATTAGTAGTTAGAAAGATTCTACATAAACAGAGGGCATGAGAGAAGTTACTTATGTTGGGATTATTCAAAAAAGAGTTGGGGGATAGGCAAAACAGAGAAATGTGCTGAGAGAAGGGTGAAGGGAGAGGAAGAATGAGGAAAATTATTTCATGTAAAAAAAGATACATAAGGAAGAGCTTTTGCAGCGGGAAGGAAATTGCAGGGGGAGCAGGGGGCAGGCAATACTTGGACCTGAGTGGTAGAGGTAAAAACTTCTCAGTCTATATCCTAAAATCTAGTAAGGTTTCTTGTGGGAACAGGCCTGAGTTTTGGTTTCACCCTTCCCCCTTCTTTACTACTGCCACATTAGCATTAAGCCCTTTGGGAGTCCTTTGACCTCCACCCTTGCTTCCAACCCTTACCCCTCCCTTGCTTTAGCATTTGCCAAATAAGGACATAAACAATTTCTTCTTTCCCTGAGCCTTTTTCTGTGCTGAGACTGTGAACCCCAATCCCAGCCAATAAGGGATAGTGGTGAGCTTCTTTGGTCTTTGTCATTGGGAACAATTTCGAGCCTAGACTGTAAGCCTGCCTCCCAGCCAATGGGAATAAAGGACAGTGAGTAGAAGTGTCTGTGTTAGGGTATAAAACCTTAGGTTAGGGTTAGGGGTGAATGGGACCCCAAAATACCACCAGGCCAGATCCTGCTGAATGAATTTGACTCAAGTCTTCTCTCAGCCAAAGAAAAGCAAAATTTATAAAAAGCTCACCATATTGGGTAGACTCTTAAGGAGCCTCAGTATCTATGACACTTGCATTGGGCAAGTGAGTCAGAACAAGTTTGTGCTAGGTAATTCTATGGCACTCTCACACACATGGAAGCAAGATGGTGTCTTATATACAAAAAAAGATTGTGGGAGGAGTCTAGGGGTGGTCTGAAGGAAGAGTTTAGGGAGGGTCTTCAGGAGGAGTCAGATGAAGTCAGACTCCATTAATGAGTGATTAAGGGTGGGAAGTTGCTGGAGGCTACCTGGAGCCAACAAACAATGGTGGGCTAGGCCAGTTCAAGGGTGGATTGATATTTTGATAAAATCAAGTAGGAAGTAGATGTTCAACAAAGGGCAAGGCTGATAAGAGTAAGAGATTTGGGTTTAGCTATAATGAAAGGCTTATGGCCTCAGGCAAATGCCTCATCAAGTGGGAAGATTCAATCAGAGTTCAAGGGGCTTCCCAGAGCCTATACCTCAAGGATTCAGGGAGAGTTCAAGAGGGTTCCCAGAGTCTGCATCTCATAATTCCTCCCTCAAACAAATGAGACCCAAATTCCTTTGGGGTAAAGGGCAGAGGTCTCAGCTTCCTTCTGGCAAGGGGCATAAAGTCCCATTCAAGGGGGTCAGACTTCACATTCAAGAGGTCAGACTCTGGAATGTAGATGATGCCAAGTTCAGTGGGCTGGAGAACATGTGTTCATTCAGAGATTTGCATAGCCTTAGTGGTCATCCAGAGGTTGATGGCTTGAACCCTGAAGGAGACAAACCTTGCAAGGAGGTTAAGCAAATGAAGACCAAACAGGCACCAAAAAAATAGAGAAAAGACAAGTTCCCTGGTTGGAATTAAAGATGACTATGGCAAGGCCAAAACGCTGTCAGAAATCACCTTTCCTTTCCAAATTGCTCCATGCACATTTAGCACATGGAAAGCAATAGCAGCCACAGAATCTAATAGTTTTCAAAAACAGGCAACAACTCCCAAAGTCTGTCCTCTCTTTCCATCATCATAGAGAGTAAAAGTTTTTCCTAAATTGGTTAAAGGTGGAGTGGTGGTCAATTTAGTTTTCAAAGTCTCGAAAGCTTTCACTTGGTGGTCTGGGCCCCACTCTAGACAGAACGAGTCAGGACCTTAAATAGCAATTAATGGTTGCAGTCCCTCCCAGGCCTTGGGTTTAATTATAGACCATGATGGGAGGACACTTTAGGATTTAGGAGTCAAAAACAAAGGCTGGGATGGCAGAAATAGCTCACCCAGGAATTTCCTGATGCCAAACAATTGACTCAACTATCTCCCACACTCCTGAGAGAACATGGGGAGATCTGGGAGGCTTAACTAGAGAAAATTGGCTTCCCAATATCACCAAGAGGTCCCTTGCCAACAAGAGGACAAGATAAGAAGAGAGCATAAGGAAGGAGCATTCAAACAACAGATCCTCAAGTAGGCAGGGTCTGGGTATGTCTGGAGACAATCCCTTAGTTTTCCCTTCCATGCCCCTGACCTGACTGGTCAAGGGGAGGATAGAACCAATTGGTTAGAACAGAGAATTTAGCAATAATAAAGTGGGTAATCTTACCTTCAACCTCGATGCTTGCCCAGAGTTCATTGAGAGATGGAGAAAGCGAGAGTACTGGCAAGCCCCATGCTTCCCCATCATTCCAAGTCTTGAGAAGACTAGAGGACAGGTTAGTAGGAGGTGGCTCTACCACTTTTCCAACCTCAGGGACAATCCTTCCTCCAATGTCCCCTCTGGTCAGATGGGCATGGTTCTAGAGGCATTGGTTCCTGGGGCTCTCTGTGGGGGGGATGCACTGGAGGGGCACTCCTTGGACCAATGACCCACCTTGTGGCATCAAAAGTGGGTTTTCTCATTGCCCAAGTGACTGGGCTTCCTCCAAGGGGGACCCCTGGAGGGGCTTTTCCTGGCCATGGCAACAGCCAAGAATCAGGCATGTTCTCTGTCTCTGGTTTGTCCCCTGCATTCTTTATCCTCTGCTGCAACCGGGTCTCTGTTATTAAAGACTCCAAAGGCTGTCTCCAGTAATTGGGCCTGAGGTGTTTGGGGTCCCATTGCCAATTTCTGCAGTTTCCTCCTAACATCATGAGTAAACTGATTAATGAAATACATGTTAAGGATTGCTGCCCCTTCAATAGAGTCAGGAACTAAATTTGTATACCTTTTAATAGCTTCTGCAAGTTTATCTAGGAAAAGGGTGGAGTTTTCTTTATCTGTCTGAGTAATTTTCCTAACCTTCTGATAATTTACTTGCTTTTGAAGTGCAGCTCTTAGGCCTCCTAACAGGCAAAATACCATATGGTCTCTCTTATCCCTATCCTTCTGGATTTGATAATCCCATCCTGGGTCACTAGTGGGAACAGCAGCTAATCCTGGGGGGTATTTTCTGGGGTCATTGCTAGCTGTATGATCTCCAAATTTCTGGACTTGTTCCCAGATTCTCCTCTTCTCCTCAGTGGAACAACAGAAAGAGAAGAGGATATGTAAATCACCCCCCAAGAAAGCTCAAATTGTAGGGATAAGTCCAGAAAGTATTCAGTAAATTTTGTTGAATTTTCTGAGAACCTCTCCAACTTTTCTTTAATTTGATTGAGATCAGAAATGGAGAATGAGACATGCACTCTAGTCATCCTACCAGATGAGAGAGCACTTCCCTTAAGGGAAAAAGCCCTGAATGTGGTGTGGGAACAAGTGCTTGGCAAGGGAGACTGGAAGTCACACTTCCTGTGAGGGAGTGACTGGGGAGTGCTGGTTGACCTAGATCAGACTGCAAGAGTGGGGGATCTGGCTGGCAAGGGGGAAGGCCAGCTGGCACCTGAGGAGGGGAAGGGGTGAGAAAAGGAGATACCTCTATGACTGCCATGGGGGTAGGGCCTGAGGCCTGAGTGAGTGTTGTCTCAGGGGCAGGAGCCACAGAGGGAAGCACTTCAGCAAGACCTGAGCAAGGGACTCTGAATGGGGTGGGGCCATGCTGGGAGATGCAGGGTAGTAGATATGGATGGTGGAGAGGGCAGGAAATGAGGAGTGTTGGGCTATAGGAAAAAGGAATGGAAACCAAGGGGAAAAGGGTTGGGGTACAGCAGAAGCGGCTGGTGGAGCTGCCTCAGTGAGACCAGTGACTGGGACCTGAGGAGGAGTTGTTGAGGGGCTGGGCTGAAGCCATAGGAAGGGGGTCCTTTAATTGGTCCCTTTGCAGAGAGGCTCTAACTTCAAGCATCTAACAATCTTTCCTGAGAACTGTGTTCTGAGAAAGTTCAAAGAAGGCCATTAAGTAGGCAGCTTCTGTCCATCTTCCTTCTCTGTGAGAGTATAATTCTAACTGCAAGAGAGCATTATCTTTTAAAGTCCCCACAACAGGCCATGATTCATGGTCCTCTGGGTGATATTGAGACCAAACGGTGCTGCAAAAAACACCAACTTTTCCTTTTTAAGTTCTCCAGAGAAAACCTCATCAATTTGGGACAAAGCTCTCCCCTCTGGAAGCAGAGATCTTTAGCAAAGAGCTCAAAAGTCAAATAATTGACTGGCAA